>JANFAF010000011.1:600000-1106588 GCA_024663475.1 Pisolithus thermaeus
GTCTGGCGGTACATACCATATCATACCTTAGCTTACTGACACCTGTGCATGTAATAAGTACATAATTGCAATAGTGGGGAGCCCAATAACGGAATGGAACATGTCCAGAACAAAAACAAAAAGATTATGTAAACGACGCCAGCAGGATTTGAACCTGCGCCCTCAAAGAGGAACAGATTGTACTGTCATTCGAATCTGTCGCCGTAACCACTTGGCTATAGCGCCAGCACCACAATAAAATGTTCTTTTGCCATCGATACTATCAGCTTTACACATTTCAACAACAACAATCACTCTAGCAAGAGTGGTTTCCATTAGTATTATCGGATCAATGGAAATCACGTTAATATCAACCCCTAGAAAACTGCTAACAACAGTATAAGTGTGGAATGGGAATAACTGACTTCTCTAAGGCGTCCAACAAAGTTCACGCCTCTCCGGCTTCACCCAGAAACTTGTTGGATTACAGTTGAATCAACAGATCGCCCTCGGAGTTCAAACCAGTTCCTGCTGCAGCAAAGGATTCAGCCTCTAGTCAGGCACGCATAGTTAATCATCAATCATTACACATGATGTTTAGTTTTGTACTCTGTAAATATGTTACTTCATGGCATACATTCCCCACCTATTAATCCTGTGGGAGCTGTAATATCCTCTCACTGCATTACCCCACCTGCACAGGGGATGGAGGAACGCAGATGTGGGGATTGCCAGTTGAGAGAGTGATTGTGGCTTGTTTAAATAGCGGACCCGCATTTGCCAGTAGGCTACCTTGTATGTACATAACATCGTGTGCGCAGGCTGGTTGGAAGTTGCTCAGTGCAAGATGACTGTGAGGGCGCCTGCGTGCGATACTCCAGCTATCGATAATGCCACAGGGCGGCCGCCTTCTCTCGTTATAATTCCTCAGTCACTGCCTGACCTTCATGGTATCGACGATCCGCCTCCGCCGTATCCTTCTCCAGAGCGGCGCACGCGAGTGCATCGATCTGCGCGTAGACATCGAACTGCGGTGTCCCAACAACTTCATAATCCGTCGCCTTTAGAACAGGACCATCCCGCAGACTACAGCGACCCTGCATTCTCACCCACAGAAAGGACTCGCTTGCTAGACCACCCGTCACCCGTCGGTTCGACAAGGCAACACCTTTTGCGCGCTCGCTCGCATTCATACTCAAGCACCATCGGGTCGTCTAGTTCTCATGCCCCGTCAATAACGCAGACGGTGCTATCTTTCTTCCACGACCCATCGGAGGAAGATTTATCAGTTGGTTTACAAACCCATTTGTCCCACCGGGAAGTCACCTACGACGGGGAGCCTTCTCAGAGTCACGGCGCCAATGGTGTGCTGCACGGCAAGTCCAGGTGGCCGTTGCTCTCCTGGAGGAGTTGGCGCAAATACTTCCGGCCACTGGGCCGTAGGGCCTACTATGCTGCCTTATTCCACCTGCTAGTGCTGAACTTTCCATTTGCTTTGATTGTGTGGATCTATCTGTTCTTGTTTACATTGGTAAGTGCTTCCTGTTTTCCCCGACGTATGGCCTGGTTAGCCATGCAACCCAATGCTGCATGAATGCAGGAGTTGAATTTATTTCTCTCTAGACTGGCACAACGTTGATAATCACGCTCCCTATCGGCGCTGTTCTTTGCTTCCTCGATTTATTGGGGGCCAGGGCATTTGCCAAGGGAGAGGTGAGAAACATTTGCTCCTTCCTGGAGGTGGTCCTGAAGCATGTTTCGTATGTAGCTCGCTTTGCAGACCAAATTTCATGGCCCACTCGCATACTCGCCTCCATACCCTGCTTGGCCAATTTTTCAACGTACGAGGGTCCCGCCGCCTTCAGAAATGGGGGACGCTGGGGCAGGACACGTTTATTACGAAAGGTCGTTCTACAGGAACACCTATGCAATGGTGCGTCTATTCAGAGCGATTGTAGGATACCCCTAATTACTCGTCGTGCAGTTCACAGATCAAACGACATATCAGGCGCTTTTCTATTTCCTCGTAATCAAACCTGGCATTACCCTTGGTGTGACGATCTTGTTACTCGTGGTGGTTCCCGTGTCGTATGCGCTTATCTTTCCTGCGCCATTGATGCTCAGGTTGGTCCGCAAGTTAGGCACGTGGCAAGCCAACGTTGCGATAGAGGGTCTGTACCATACTGTGTCATAGTCATGCTAGCTACGGTGCTGTGAGATTAGTTGCACTCTCTCATACTATGTACATTTATGTGACAGCGAGCCCATGGGCATATGGCTTATTCGCTTGGCGTGTGGCGTTGACAGGCGCTAATATTCGGGGACATTTATGGAGGAACCCACGTTCCTTGGCTGACGCGTCTTGACTTGTTACCTCCTCCTGTGACCTGGAGAAGTCGAGGACTGGCCAACGCCCTGTATACCAACCTGCGGTACCGTGGCTGGCAGTCAGACTGAGTTGGCAGTGTCGAGCTCACTAGCGGTTCTAGGAAAGCGGACATATAATAGATACAGTCACGCTTGCGCAGCCCTGCCTGGCCTAGCATCTACCATCGCCACCACCTTGTCTCCCCAATTCCCAACAACGTCCCCACTAGCGCTCGTACCATTGACCTGTTCACCATCACCTCTTCTTCGCCAACGTCATGGACGCTCTCAAGTCACTCGTTCAGCCCCTCGTAGGAGGCGCAGGGGGCTCCTCAGTCATCGACGGTATGAAACTCGTCGTCCTCGGCGGCACTGTCGAAACAGCAAGGAGGGTATCCAGTTCTGCATGGTAAGCACCTTCCTAGCTCGTCAAATCCCTTGTTTACTTCCAGTTGACACTCCGTCTTCTCCCGTCACCAGGTCGCACTTCGTGAACTGTGAGTGCCTCTCTTGCCTGGTATGGCACTATCAACGCTTATCACTTTTCCTGCAGCATTTTTCCTCACTGCGCATTTCTCAGAGGAGGATTATCCATATGATTGGTTGATGCTTTGGTTATCCCGTCGCCCGGAGTGGCAACGCTCGAGGGAATTCGAGACTACCACTCGAACTTCCACCCCAGGATTTTCGGGTTCACGGGCTACGGACAACTCATTCGGCGATGAAGATGACGAGGAAGATGAGGGCTCGCCACCCGGTAAGGTGAAGACCCGTGTCGTTTTTCAGCCTACTGCGGACACAACGCACACAATTTATTACCGTGGCCACTGGCTTAGAGTGCGTCGCAGCAAGAAGTCGGACGGTAGCGGTTGCGAGGTCTTGTCGATAAGGCAAATCTTTGCACCATTTGTGATCCAACTAGTTCGCTAACTCACTTTATTCTGCAGCGTGGTAGCCCGGAACAACAACATCCTGAAGCAGCTCGTGCTGCAGGCCAAGAAAGAATATGAAGCTGAGGCCGTGCATCGTGTGCAAATATACTTCGCAGACTCTCATGGCAGCTGGAGATGGACCGATTCTCGCCACAAACGCCCCATGTCTTCTATTGTTTTGAACCCGGGCGTGAAGGAGATGCTTCTGAGTGACACGCGTGACTTTCTCAAGTCCGAAAAGGTACTCCTCCAATTCATTCATGTGGCGTTGCGCTTATCTCCTTTCGCGTCCCCCATTAGTGGTATGCCGACCGCGGCATTCCATTCCGGCGTGGATACCTTCTCCATGGTGTCCCAGGATCTGGCAAGAGTTCTTTAATTCACGCTATCGCTGGCGAGTTGATGCTGGACATTTACGTTGTCTCCTTGTCTTCTTCCTGGATAAGTGACAGTACGCTTACCACACTCATGGGTCGAGTCCCAGCACGTTGCATCGTCCTTCTGGAAGATCTAGATGCTGCGTTCACTCGCAGTGTCACGCGTGACAAGAGTGCAAATGGTACTCCCGAGTCGTCATCCAACAACAGTACAGACGAAGAGCAGCCGACGGTCCCCACAAGCAGCAGCCGTCGTGGGCGTCATAAGGATAACATGACGGACGTGAATACCCTCAGCTTGAGCGGCCTCTTGAACGCCTTGGATGGTGTTGCCGCAGCGGAGGGTCGTATCCTCTTTGCGTGAGTATCCAAGTCTACAATCTAAAACTATTAGCTGACTTCTAGCCAGCACTACGAATCATTTGGAACGGCTCGATCCTGCACTCTCGCGGCCTGGCCGCATGGATGTATGGATAGAATTCAAGAATGCATCCAAGTGGCAGGCGGAGGCCCTCTTCCGCAACTTCTTCCCTTCTGCAGAGAAGGATGATGAAGTTATCGAGGGAGATCTGGAAGGCATTGAAATTCCGACCACTCCGACTCCTTCCTCCAATTCGTCGACCTTGTGGTCAAGATCTCCTTCTTTCTCCTCTTCCTCCGTTTCATTAGCTTTATCTCCAAAGGCCCAGCCGCGCGAATGTATTCCGATCCAGGAGGGTATTGACAAAATGGGCCAGGAGTGTCAACCCCCTTCAATCGAAGAACACATTACTGCTTGCCACCACGCGGCTAAACCCTTAATGGCTGCCAGGCTCGCGCAGCTTGCAAAACAGTTTGCTGATGCTATCCCTGAAGAAGAATTTAGCGTTGCTGCGCTTCAAGGCTGTAAGTCTTTCTTTATCATGTGCATGTGTTGTCTGTATTCCTTTGATATGGTGATATTGTTTGGTGATGCATGGAGGGTGCGTTCGCTGAGCAGCTGACACTGGTTCTGACGTACGCTCCTGCCTTCCGGTGTAGACCTCCTGAGGAACAAGTCGCAACCTGAAACTGCTGCAATGGGGGCTGCTGCATGGGTCACCAGCGAACGGGAGCTCCGAGAACGCCTCAGCAAGGAAAAGGAAGCCCGCGAGCTGAAGGAGAAGCTCGACGTGAGTACTCTTGCGCTGGCGCAGTTGGCGGCGGTTGCAAATACGAATATACGCTGATTGTCTACCATAGCGCGAGAAACGACGCAAGGAACTCCGCGAGAAGGAAACTGAGAAGGCGGAACTCGAGAAGAAGGAACTCGAGCTTGCCAAGCTCAAGCTACAACTTCAGGAACACGAGTCGAAGGCCAAGGCAGTCGAGCCTGAGACGAAGGAAGAGCAAGTGACTGTCTCCACTGAAGTACCAAAGGAAGACGACAAGAGCGAAAACTCTAGTGACGAAGACAGCGACGAGGAGAATGTTCCTCCAGTGTCAACTCCTCTTGAAGATATCTGGATTTGACTCCCTGCGACACTAGAGAACGTTAGGTCGGATACACATCAAGATACTGATATAGAAAATGCTCTTTTACCCACCAAGCCAGACGCTTTATACTCAACACCTTTGCCCTTTAGGGCAGATCATCAAGCTCAAGTAGCAACATCTCACGCTCTCATTCACCGCCATGCTGCGGGCTTCGCTCTCGTGTATTCTATGCTGCATTTTTACTTCTTGCACCTGTACACGTTCCTTTTACAGTTCACCCCTACTGGAGGACGAAAGTACTCCTAGTTTGCGGATCCTTCATGCACCCAAACGCCCATTATTAATGTTCCAGCATGTCATCGTGTATATAATTTCATGCGCTCACGCTCTACGTATATGGTTTTCCCTCGTGTCATACGTGCGGGTTATATCTGACAGGCAACAAGTCCTGTGTCCAACCCTTTTATTGAAATCGGCCCGCAGTCCTTCGAATGCCTTCAACATTTGGGCAGACGGGGATAATCCAACTCTCAAGGCGCCCTTAATGATGGTGCTGCAACTTGATGCGAATCCTGGCTTGTCTCCTGCGCTTGTCGGCGATTAGGTAGCTCACTAGCTGATGTTTGCAATTCCAGTGAATCCGGATGAGTGGCTGGGTACTAACCAGTGATTTTCTGTAGAGCAAACCGCAGCCTCTGGCTTCGAGCCAAGCATGGTGGGACATACGGAAGACGAAGAGGTGACGTTCGTACGGGTGATACTCGGCGAGAAGAACTCTATCTTCGTCGTCAACTTTTACTATCCAGAATTTTGAACATATGACAAGTCAGGTGCAGCGCGCGGGAGTATTGCACGCCGAGAAACGACGTTTATGTGTTTTTCATCAGTAAGTTACACCTTCTACTATAAGATTTTCCCCCGCTTTCAGGGCTTATCATCAACTAATGTTCTTCACCTTGGCGAAGACACTTGCACCCATTAGCTATTGGTTTTAATAAAGTCCGAGGCTCTTATCCATTCTCCCTCTGCATGGGGCGTATTGATACGGACTTTGACCTCCTTCTTGGGCAAAGATTCTATTTCGGCCACGCAGGTCGCGACGCGTGCTTCATGGTCGCGTTTACTTATCCTTGTCAGGTGCGGCTGCCAGAAATGAGTGGCAATTTCGTTGTAAAACTTACCGCCTTCAGTTGCGAATGTCGTGTTCCACACGTTTGTGGTAGCAAACGCAAGTTTATGAGGAGGTTCCACTTTCGGAGGAGGCATAGTTTTTGGGGGCGGACCAACGTAGAAAATGCAGGGAGATGAAATTAGACAGCGGAAGAGGGCTGAACCACAAGCGATAGGTTCACAGACGTTCGGTCTTTGTTGTGAGGCGAGTTCGAGGTGACTTACAGAGCGTGGCGGAAACAACTTTGCGATGACTCATGGGGCAGCACCCAACACGCTGGGAACCTGGAGAACTTGTCCCGCTGACGAGTAAAAATACGGGATATTAGAGATGCAAAGGTTAGCAACGTGCGCGAGTGTCGTTGGCGATCAGGGGAGACGTAGTGGAGCTGAATTCAATAGGAAAAAATATCACAGTTGCTCACCATGCGCGTGAGCTGGGAGCAGCTTGCACATGGTAAAGTCGTTGCTGAATTTACTGCAGACCGAAAGATGAGATGGTAGCGCAGGGGACTGTGGGTGTTGGGAAGCAGAGAAGTCAGAAGGCGGACAGTCAACAGTGTACATTCTGTGAGCCCTGCTCACTGGTTACCCGCCGCATATACAGAGATTCCACTGATGTTCGTAATGTATTGACAAGGACAATCGATCAGTATCGGGCCAGAGCGTGATCTATGGCCTCTGGACTTATCATGGCGTCGTCACCATTCGGGAGGCAAGAATTTTTGCCTGACAGAAACCAAGCAGACAGTCAAGGCGTGCCACGACGGTTTCCTTGTCGCTGTAGCGTGCCAGCCTCGAGTTCATTTCTTTATATCATACGTGTTTCAGTGCGCCGAGGTTGGCCGTATTTAGACACTTGTGTATCTGGCTCTGCGTCGACCGTCTCGCTTCATTACTTCAGTTGGTGCTCGTCTTCCCGCTCATGTTGTCGAATTTATCTTTTGGATCAAGTCGATCCTCACAGCTACGATCGTCAGTTCCGCCCGTGTCTCCAAACACTCCCCATTCCGCCATATTCTCGAGCATAGATGACGAGCTGCGTGATGTCAGGCGTGTCCGTTCTCAAGGACAAGAAGAGGACCTCAGACATGCGCTTGAATGTGTCATCAGACGAGTAGAAGAACTTGTGAGCGCTGTCCTTTTCGCGCCGCTCGACCGTACATTGAAACTCAAGCATCTAGTCCTCGCTCCTCAAGACAGCTTACAAAACTCAGTCGGAACTAGAGACGCAGCTTAACCTCGCCAAGTCAAACCTTCAGTTGGTAATATCCAACAATGAAATGCTAGAGGAGGCCTTGAGAAGGGAGACACCCTGCAGTGCTAAGGACGTTGGCTGGCGTCGATGGAGCGCCCGCGAGGTTCAGAATCTGCAGAGCACAGTGGAAGACAGGCCAAAGAGCCTAGACTACGGTGCATTAAACGAATCTGGAAGGCCTTCGATACCGTCTAGTGCCACCACATTGTCAGTGAATGGTGCCCATCAACGAGGTGATATACCAGATACCTCCGGGCTGCAGCCACGGACACCCATGACGAGTCAAGAGAGTCGGTTCTTTAGATTTATGCTAGGTAGCGGTAAGGCCAGTCTGCCGTCCCCACACCGATGGTCTAACGGAGCGCGTGTAGGTCTCAAGTCCCCTCCAGTTGCATCGCATCTCACTTCCCCGTCACTTCCGTCACTGATATCCGATACAAGAGAAAGAGAACTTCGGGATTTGCAATCCAAGTATGAATGCGAACGCCAGGCTCATCAAACCATAGCCGCCGAGAAGGCTGCTTTGGAGGCAGAACTGGAATCACTTTCACAAGCATTGTTCGAGGAGGTGTGTAATATGGTCTCTAGTGACGTTTCGAGCTGAGATTTCCCTGCAGGCGAACAAGATGGTGGCGGCCGAGCGGATCAGGCGAGCTGAAACGGAAGAGGAACTTCAAGAAGCACGCAGGGAGAAGGATGCGTTGCGGGAGGCGCTTCGTGTCGTCGAAGGGGAGAACGGGCAACTGCGCAGTGCCAATATTACCTCGGGAAACTTCTCGGAACGCACAGAACAACCGTCGAAAAGCCCAATTCTTGAGGTGTCTGCAAACCCGGTGGTTAACGGACCCCATGCTCTCTCCACCGTGGAACAGCGAATTCATGAATCGACTGACGTGGCCTCGAGGAACACCTTAGGCGACAACCCTGCTCCCGACGTTTCCGATCTACCTGACCATTTGAGAGGCTTTACCCTTGAACCGGCGCCGAAGCCATCTGTTGCTGCCTTTCGAAGGACACGAATACCAGAGAAACTCGAGGAGACCGGAATCCTAGTGTCTTCAGAAGACGCATCTCCTGCCACATATTCCAACATCGCTTTCATCTCTGCTTTATCCGATGATCCATCCCCTTGGGCAGACGTGAAAACATCGACATGAAAATGCTCTCTGGGGTATTGTATGTGTGTACGTGGGTAAACACCGTGCACGTGCTGTAGTAGTAGTAGCAATAGTAGTAGTATTATCGTGGAGTTACCTGCACATTACAATAATACCCGCGTTGCACGTTTACATGTCAACGCCCAAATCTGCTCTGCAGCGTCGGGCGGGTGATTCAGTTGTACCAGCACATCCCCCGACAGTGCAGATCACCCTCGAGGAATGGGAAACTAAGGCACCTCTGAGTGACCTGGCCCTCAGAAGTGTCGCAGCAGTTCAGGCAGCCAGTGAGCAGCCACCTCTTCCTCTGAAAGTAAGTCGATACCACCACGATGCGCGTCGAGGACGTGCTCAAGTTACCAAGTCTAGCATCGCAGACACTGACGCCTCGCGTCCCGCTACCCCCAACCTCCGCCACCCGGCCAAGTTCGGCTCACGCCCCCCCACTCCTCTTCCTGCGGCTACACGAGCACTTGCCTCCCATGCGTTGGATCCCAAACAACCAATCCAGACACCGCAGCAGTTCTATGACTGGTTTGCGCAGATCGATCGATCGGTTACTCACAGCCAGGAGGCGCACTTCCGCGCTCACGTAGCCATGGTGGCCGGGCATCTGGACACAGCAAGCATGCTCCTTGAACGCATAGATGAGGTCGAGCAGGAGGTAGACGGAATGTTGGATGGGTGGAGAACCGTCGAGCAAAGTGGGAGAAATATCAAAGACGCCTGCGAACGGCTTCTGCAGGAGAGGGTGAGGTACCAACCTCACGTCGTGTTGCTCATTCCGACCGAGCCTTATAGGATGAACTACTGGAACTCACGGGCGAGATTGATGCGCGGTTGGAGTACTTCCAAGAGCTGGAACATGCAACTCGCGTGCTCAATAACCCTGGAGAATCCCTCGTTTTGCAAACGGACTTTTTATACATGGTCGAGCGTATTGACATATGCATCGAGTATCTCAAGGATCACGTAGGCTTTCTCAGTTGTCTTCATACCCCGCTTACACTAACGACATAGCAGCGATATTACAAGGAGGCCGAAGTGTACTTGCTTCGCTTTCAACAGTGCATGACGCGTGCCATGACACTCATTAAAATGTTCTTCCTTGCTTCCATGAGGGCTCTAGCAACGGATGTCTCGAAGCGCTTGTCCGAAAAGGTTGCCGCTTACGAGTTCATATCAAAGGTTCTGCTAATGTGGATTAACCTGTAGGATGTGTCCGCGACTGCCCAGATGCATCTGCTGTACACGCGATTTCGAAGTGTCACACCTCAGTTAGCTCCACTGCTCGGCGAACTCGAACGCCGCGCTGCTTCCCACCCTGAAGAACTTTCCGCTCTGCTCTCGGAGTGCCACTCGGCGTACTTCAGCGTCCGTAAGAGTCTTCTGGTCGGACGACTCACGGAAGAGATAAGAGGACTAGACCCGACTCGTACTGAGTTGGTGGAGCTCGTGAGTCCCGTATATATGTATACCTCTATCCCTATTCATTGTTTTACTTCTCAGACCAACGCAGGATGCACATATTTAAAGCAGCTTTGCACAGATGAGTTTCTTCTTTTTCGCGAGTTTTTTGACTCCGGAGAAGAACAGCTATAGTACGCGTCTTCTCTCTACTCAGTTTGGTTTGCAATAAGTCATAATTCCAGTGCCTATTTGGAGAGCCTCTGCGACTACCTATACGACGACCTAAGGCCGCGTATTCTACATGAAACTAGGCTAACGACCCTCTGTGAGGTTTGCACGGTCTTGCAGGCCCTAACTGTGCTGGACGTTACCGAACTTCCAGACGAACCGCCAGATGAACCATCAGTCGACACAGAGCATTCGAAGCCGAACGGAATTGGGAAGTTGCATATTAGTCGTTTGCTTCAGATGGTTTTGCAAGATGCGCAAACCCGTTTGTTTTTCAAGGCGCAAGCCGTGATACAGACCGACATTCGCAATTATATACCCAAACAGGAAGACTTGGCTTACCCGGATAAGCTCATAGGTTGGTAGGGCCGTGACTGAGGTTCAGATTGCTGAAGCGATGTCAGAGGTGAGAAGGCCGGAATCTCAATTCGACATCAAAGAGAAGGAGGCTGTCAGTCGACTGTTCCAGTTACCTTCGTTGGACAGAAAGGAGGCATGGTACCCTACGCTACAGAAGACAGTTTGGGTTTTGTCACAACTTCATGATTACGTTAAGGTATGGGCCCCTCGATCACCCTAGAACGTCAATCTGACTGCTGACGGGCAGCCCGCTATCTTCGAAGATATTGCACAGGAAGCCATTAGTCTATGTCGGCAATCACTGATATCTTCTGGTAGCATCCTATCCCAGCGCAATGCATCAGCTGGTGCACTAGATGGAGAGCTCTTCCTGGTGCGACACCTGCTGATTCTCAAGGAGGTGGCCAATACCTTGACTGTTGCTGGCAAGGATGATCAGAATCAGATAGGTCTTGCCGGTATGAGTGGTAGGTCGCCTGCTGTAAGTCGAGAAATCTTGAATAACACAAGCAGTTCCAGACACGGTGACATCTATCTTAAGCAAGACTACCGCGCTCCTGCCGGAGGCTTTATTTGCATCTCTTGGTATGCCGCGTGGACATGAGAGGATACGTGATACAAAGCATGTTCGTGTGCCACGGTCGTCATATACCTCCGCAGGAGCTAATCTTGAACGTAGGACATAGATGAGGATCTCAAACGAGCATGCCAAAACGTGATCTCACTGTGTTCGAAGCCATTGTGTGAGCCTCTTCGTGAATGGGTCGATCGGGTTCGGGCATTCAATGCCTCTCGTTCTGTTTCTCCCCATCCGAACGAACCGAAGCCTCTCCTCACCGAACAAACTTGGGCTACCCAATCTGTCGCAGAGGAATTGCATGGGAAATTCGTCGAAGCATGCGAGCGCGATCTCAGGATCTCTGTTACCAGGTTGAGGTTATACCTGGAAGACAATAGGACGGTGTCAATCTTACTGATGCATGTAAAGGAAGCAATCGTGGATGGATACATGACCTACAGGGACACGGTATGGAACATGTATGCGGGGACCCTGAAGAGAACAGTGTTCTCTGAGGAGAGCTTGAAACAGAGTTTGAACGTGATATGTGACTCCTAGTATATACTCTGTAGGAGGTTTTCTCTGACGACCGCTCTTCTCTAAGAATTGATCGTGTTTTACAGTGGTGAGATATATTCAGTGCGGAAATCGATGAAGGTAAAGAGTGGCTACAATACTCCTTCGCTTGTACCCTTATTAAAGAACATAGCACCTCCATCTGTCAATCGGTATTGTAGTGCGGATGTGCGAGATAGTAGACGGTTTTTGTATTCGCTTTTGCAAGGTCCAGGGTGGAGACATAACTGCGACGTTTGATATTAGCTTCCAAACTACATGATCTCCTGCAATCACTAGACGTGCCTCGCCGCTGACAGCCCCACTACGTCCGCTTGCGAGAGGACGTACTTCAATGTGGTATGAACATAACTGCAAGAGAAGCCGGAAAAGGTGTCCTGGTTCCGATACATCCAGAATATGATGTCGGATAACCAGAGTTGCACCAGACTACCTAGAGCTTCAGAAGGTGCTGGCATAAAACAAAAGGTCTCACCTTCAGACATAACGCCTTGAGCGCTCGGGCAAAGCGGAATAGGTCGGGAGTCGAGAAGCCTATCCACTCCAACGAAGTAATGTCGTCCAAGATAACCAAGGTCTGTTCTTCAGCAGCTTTCATAGCGCCGATATCTAGTGATAAGAGTTTGATTATATTGTATAACCTAGTGTCAGCACCACCCGTCGCCTTCTCGGGCGATGCTTCCGAGGCCTTGATAACATCTACGAACTTAAATTTTGCATTGTGCACGAGGTTCAAGGACTGAAATTTCGGTTAAGAAGGGCTTGTTAAGATTACTTAGCACTATTACCCACCGCTTTAGACGCAACTGTTTTGATGCGATCGAAGTCCTCCGAGACCGAGAGAAAGATGCAGTTGGATTGCTTAGCCTCCCTGAACCGGACATGCAAGAATCGATGGAGGAGGAAGTCCGCTGGTGCTGGTAGTTCGTCGGTTATCAGGACGAACCCAGCATCAACTACTAGGCCAGGAGGAAAGGTTTGCATTCTTGAAGCGTGCCCTGCCACTGGGCTCACAGTGGGTGAAATCTTTCCAGGTTGACCTGTATCGTGCGCACACAACGTCGAAATACGGCCAAGTGGAGAACTCACTTGGGTACTGCGAACTTGTTCTCAATCAACATTTCAAGGGAAAGTCGATCGCTGACGGATTTACCATTTTTGGACGCGACACCGGAGTCGTTCAGTCACACGCGCCGTCTACAATCATGCAACGTAGCCTCCAACCCGCTTCCAGGGTGCGAGCGGATCGCGACCACACTTGGAGCAATAATGAACGAGCCTTCACTCGAAACGCTATTTGGTTCTTGCGGCCTTGAAGTTGCAGTCCCAGACACTTCGGTAGATTTTCCGGAACGTCGGGATCAAGTTGATGACTGGTTGACCATCCTGCAAGAACGCCAGGCAGATAGGAAACATGCTTTCTTCGGTAAGGTCCACTCTCATGCGAGCATCCAAATCTGAAATACGTGGAGCATTCAGATGAGCAGCTCCGTCTTTTTCTTATAATTAAGATCGGTCATTTACCGTCGAACCCACTAAATGAAAGTCGTAGCCTGCCGTCCCTTTTGGTTCGTTTCCTTCGGCATATCCAAGTGTCCTTGGAAGCTACGTACATCCCTCGCAAATCCACGGAGACCCCTATAACTCCTCGGGCAGATCAGGTCGCAGGCCCTCCGCGTTCGTCGTCTGTAGGACTGAGCAACCCTCGTCCGGCCTCGCTAAATCCTTCCATCTTCCCCCCGACGACCCCGAATCCTATACCTTCTACAGCTGAGGCTGACAAGAAGTACGTGCAGTCAGAGGGCGTGTTGCTCCTTTCCAGCATATGGGGAGAGGGACCTGCGGAACATTCAGGGGAGAAGTTTACTGTCTTATTCTCACATTCAAGAAAGGAATGGGTCGCTGTCTATCAACTTTTCCTAAATGTGTGTAAGTGCAATGTTAATGTCCATCCTTTGGCCATCACCTCTGATATTTTGCTCCTAGTGTTCCTGCGCCTTCCCTTCGCCAACCCTTTGCTTTGTTTGACAGTCTCTGCTACTCTGCGCGAAAAGCCGTTGCCTTTATCACAGAAGAAACATCCATTCATAGAATTTCTACTGAAAGAAGATATGATGCCATCGCATGATGTTCTTGCAGACAAGTCATCTATCGAATCCGACAACCCTGATAATATAGACCACGAGCTAAGTGGGTTGAGAGAAGTGAATCTTCTTGACAGGCTCGCTACCGGTTCGTTTGTTGGTTTGGAATTCTCTCCTTTCACGAATAATGGCTCTCGTCCATGCAGGGTCAAGTCATTCATCGGAATCGGCACCTCTCTATTTACCATCAACTCGACTGGGGGACGTGACACGCCGGCAACTCCTTTTCTTACCACCTGTTTCCTCGTTGGAACGGACTTCTCAGGGTACCAGTGCTGCGCGAAGTTTTCACCACGTGCTGCGAAAGTCTTTCCGAGTGGTTCTAGAAATGGCGTCTGGGTTCCGTGTTCGCATGCGTACAGTCTTTGCTCCTCATGTTCTACTTCCGAAGGATCGTTCTAATTTGAAGGAAATTGGGTGCCAGCATAGCGACCAAAACGGAAACGAAGACTGGGAAGCTGGAAACAGCGAGCGCAGCGTGGTCCTGTGTATTGAGGTCGAGAATTCCGGAGAGTATGGTTCCGATTTTGGATTTTCCTTGGAGAGGATAGACGTCAAAATCGGAGGTGATGGTGTCACCACAAGGCTCGTGGGTTGGGGAGAGGCTGCCTGCGACTCAAATATGGAAGAACAGACATTTCCTCTCTTTTTGAGACCAAAGGAACAATATAACCTTCTCTATGTGGTATCATTTCTGAACGTTGATAACCAGGATGGCATCTCCTTCATAACTCCGTCTGCGAAGCCTGGCATGCTGCAGAGAGCTGTGACAATATCAATCCATGGGAGGCCTTACATACCCAACCACCTTCTGGATGAAGAGGAAGGTCCTAATGTCTTGACATATCTGACACGTACATTTTCGTCGCGATGGAACTGTGTCCTTGATATGTCTTCCAGACCACACGAGGATGTAGCCCAATGGCAAGGGCTGTCCAATGGTGCTCGAAGCGCCCTTCCAGAGCTACCTTCCCCGTTCCCTGGCGCATTCCCATCTGTTATTAACCCACCTCCTACTGCGGTGCCGGGACCACAAGCTGTCGCAGGCAAGCGGCTGGCCATACTGAGCAATGTATCGGCTCTCCCCACAGCTTTCCCACTGTCTTCCCTACCTCGTGATCAGACTAATTTTCCGGTCTCCGCAAGTCAGACTCTGTCTTCAGCTGCACCGCAAGCGTTCTCCGGATTTCCACAGACGAGTTTGGCCATAGCGCCTCCCACACCAGCAATGCGTGGACTGTCTGAAGCGCGTCCGCAAGGAATCGTGGCGCCAGTGACCCCTGCCTTACCTGTCGGTCTCGGAGCAAACGGCACATATAGTTTGCCGCAAGGTAGTCGCCAAGGAACCTTCCGAACCAGTACCAGTATCGAATGTCGAATGGAACAGGATCCATCCACTTTGCACACCACTTCTTCTGCATTCATTGGAAGGCCGAATGCCGTTCAAGACACCCTGTCCTCCTCTGTAGAACCTATCATTATTTCTGTAGGTCTAACATCAAACGATGGTCCAAGTGAGCAATCAGGCCAAAGAAAGATCTCTGTGCCTGATATGTTCACGCTGGATATTTTCATTTTCAATCAAAGCTCGTGGACTAGGCGCTTCGAGGTCGGTTACCCAAATGCGGACCTCAACCAACGGAGAAAGATAGTGAAAGATGGAAAGAACATGATTTCCCTCGGTGAGCTGAAAAGCACTATTACCCCCCCTGGGGTATTACCTCTACAAAACCGCGTTAGGGTTGGGTAGGTTCAAAATATGCTATAGATGATGCCAAACTAATTACCTGCGATGACCAGTCCACTGAGACCTTCAACTTGCCAATCCGTTCGTCTGGACTTTCTTGCCCTCTCTCCTGGTGTGCATTCGCTCGACTTGACGTTGACTGATGTAGAATCTGGGTATTTGATGAATCTGCGGTACGCTCCGTGACTACCAGCCACTTATACACCATATTCACATAACCGCAGGTCAGCGATTGATGTCGTGATTCATGAGGCTGGGAAGATAAGTAAAGAGATTCACGTCAAACAGAAACAAGGCGAGACAGATGCAAAAACTTCATAATCTGGAAAGCGAGGGTAAATACACAAAATAATCGAAAAGTCGTACAAGGATAAGCAAGGTTCGTACAGGACTCGAGATGCCGGTGGATTGGGAAATGGTGAAGCAGTCGGACCATACCGAACATTTACAACCACTGCGACTTGTCCCAGCCTGGGTCCTGCAAGAAAGCACAAAGGACTTTGCTGCCGGTCTGTTGGTATCCTGGCGGTGAGTACGTAGAAACAAGCATCCCTTGACAACACCCGACCTGTAAGAGTGGATGACCAGCAACAATGCTCAAGAATCGTTCGAGACCTTCCCTCCTACTTTCGATCACTTCCTCTGAGAATCTGTTTGTGAATACTTTCCCCGGAAGGGGGGGGATGTTAACACGGGTGGACTCTCGCTCCAGGATGTCACGGAACGCCTCGAAGTCAGAGTAGCGGCGCCGCACGGACGAGTGACGCAGCTTAAATGCCGGGATATTGGTCTGTAACAAATCGAGTGTATTAGACCTTCGCACCACTAGTGGTGAATTGGTTTGGTTGTCACCCTGCAAACGATCTCGTAGTCCGTGTACATCTTGCGGCTGTACCCTGCGTGAAGCTCGTTAAAAAACCAGTGATGTAGGGTCATAAGATGATAGGGTTACCATGAGTCTGAGGATTGCGCACTTCGATTTCTAGAAAGTTTTCGGGAATGCTGTACATTTCCTCGACCTAGAAGACGCTTTCTCGTGTTTAGCTAGGGCAATTTCGGATACAGTTCAATAAAACGTACACTCTGTTCACGTCCTTGTAGTCGTGGCTCTTCAAACGCACTGGAGCGAGCAAAGGGTGATACGGTAGCCATAGTTCTTGTCAAGAGTGTCGAGTATGATTCATCGCCACAATCGCACCAACGGTGTGACGCCGGCGTCACGCCAACGACAAAAAGTCACGGAGTACTAGCCTCTTCTTACAGACCCTATCGATCTACACATGGTCCAACAATCTAAAGTATAACACTCTTGTAAAGGACCACTGGTTATCCGATACCATCAGAGGATGCGCGATTCAGAGCGAGACGTGAAGCGAGTCTGGTAGAAGGACGGTGTTCAGAGCTCGCATGTGCCAGCATTTGGTCGAGTGACATACCATCATCCTACCCAGGCTCGTGCACTTTGGAACATCCTGAACCAAGGACCAGTACCTTTCCAGGATGCGGTGAGGGAGGAAGGGAACCAACTATTATTCTCCAAGGTCGTGACGCGCTCAGGGTGAGGCATGAGAGCAAGGACTCTACCATCTGGGGTCTGTACCCCGGTTATGCCAGCAGGACTTCCGTTTGGGTTCAGAGGATACCGTTCTGTTGCCAGTCCGGCAGAGTCAACGTAGCGAATGGCGGCAAGGCCGTTCGTTTGCACGGCCTGCAGTTGGCCGATGTCGTCGAAGGAAGCGCGCCCTTCGCCATGTGCAACCGCTACTGGGAGCCTCGACCCAATCATATCACGCAGGAACACAGAGTGCCGCGAAGCAACGCTGTCGGTGACCTCAACCATAGCGACTCTCGCTTCGAACCTCTCGCTGGCGTTTTGTTTGAACGTAGGCCAGTCCCGCGCTCCAGGTATCATCTCTTTAAGGTTGCTGAGGAACTGACAGCCATTGCACACCCCAAGCACAAATTTCTTTTTGTCTTCGAAAAATCGAGAGAATTGTTCCTTGGCTGTATCGTTCAGTCGCACGGAATTTGCCCATCCTTTTCCAGCCCCAAGGACATCTCCGTAAGAAAAGCCCCCGCACGCCGCAAGACCACGGAAATCCGCCAAAGTCGTTCGCCCGGTAAGGATGTCGGACATGTGTACATCGACGGCTTTAAAACCGGCTGCGGAGAACGCCCAAGCCATTTCAACGTGCCCATTTACGCCTTGTTCCCGAAGGATAGCAACTTTGGGGCGACCGGCCAAGTCGCATAACGTTGATGGCAGGTACGAGAAACTGAGGTCGTAGTACAGCCCTTTGTAGCTCTCATCTCTAATCAGGTCAAATTCTTCCTGTGCAGCCGTGGGGTTATCGCGGAGGCTCTGCATCCTGTAGGAAGTTTCTGCCCACGCTGCTTGAAGTTCTGCTCTTGTCCTGGAGAAAAGCGTTTCGGAGTTGCATGTTATGGTAACGACCTGATCGCCTGGATCTCTGCAGACGCGACCAATATCATGCATCAGACTCGTGTCAAAAGATACACCCGCGAATGTCGTTTTCAGGCGGTCCACTCCAGACTCGCCAATTTGGACCACGGCACCAAGCTCCTCGTTGAAGAGAACGGAAACAGGATCGCTCGGTCGAAGACTATCCAATGAAATCTCCATTCCAACACGACCCGCGAAGCCCATCTCCACAAGAGTGGTAAAGAGACCACCGTCAGACCGATCGTGATAGGCAAGCACTAGCCCTTCTTTCCTTGCTTGCTGACATCCTAAGAAGAATGACCTCAGAAGAAGAGGGTCATCAACATTGGGAGCCTCGGATCCGATCTCCTTAAAGACCTGAGCCAAGGCTGATCCACCCAGGCGTGTCTTTCCCCGCGCTAAGTCAAAGAATATCAACCTCGTAGGCTCCGTGAGATGGGTGCGAAGTTCTGGCGTCCATGTCATCCGAACATCGTCGACTGGAGCGAACGCTGTGACGATCAGAGATAGTGGTGCACTGACCTCGCGTTGCTCAGAACCCTCCCTCCATTTCATTGCCATCGACATAGAATCCTTTCCAACCGGTATCCCGATTCCAAGAGCAGGACACAAGTCCATGCCAACAGAACTGACAGCAGCATATAGGGCAGCGCCCTCCCCCTTTTTAGAAGCTGCGCACATCCAGTTTGCGCTAAGCTTAACAAGGGAAAGATCCGGAACGGATGTTGCTGCAAGGTTGGTGAGTGCTTCGCCAATAGCCATCCGCGCAGAGGCAGGTGAGTTGAGCAAAGCAATAGGAGTCCGTTCACCCATGGCCATGGCTTCACCGGCTACAATGTCAAATCCGTACGATGAACGTGTCACTGCGGCATCAGCTACAGGGACTTGCCAAGGCCCCACCATCTGATCGCGGGTTACGAGTCCTGTTATTGTTCTATCTCCAATAGTGATCAGGAATGACTTGGACCCGACAGAGGGGAGACGAAGAACACGGTCGACTGCGACATCCATGGGGTTTTGGACACTCGGAAGATACGCCTTTAAGGAAGTGTCAAAAGATTTGAATAAAACTCTGCGAGTTTTATCCTCCCGAGACATGCGAGGGGGTTTTCCAAAAAGCGTAGACATGTTTAGACGAATGACATCTTCACCGAGAAGTCGATCGGTAACGACGAGTTGCTGATCCTCGGTGGCCTGCCCAACCACGGAGAACGGACACCTTTCCCGCTTCGCAATTTTCTCAAATTCATTAGCCTTTTCCGCAGAGACAGCAAGCACATAACGCTCCTGGCTTTCATTACACCAGATTTCCATGGGCGACATGGAGGAATCTGCAACCAGGACATTCCGAATTTCGAATGTTGCGCCAAGTCCGGAATCATGCACCAACTCTGGCAAAGCATTGGACAAACCACCGGCGCCCACGTCGTGAATACTCTGAATTGGGTTCCCCTCTCCAAGGTCAGTGCACGCGTCGATTACTTGCTGACACCGCCGCTGCATTTCTGCATTGTCACGTTGCACCGATGCGAAGTCAAGTTCGGCGGAACCTGTTCCAGAAACTTGGCTTGACGCTGCTCCACCTCCCAGGCCGATCAACATGCCAGGTCCACCCAGCACGATGATATTTGCACCTGGCGAGATTTGGGACTTCTTCGCGAACTGGGGTCGTACGTTTCCGAAACCACCTGCAATCATAATGGGTTTGTGGTACCCGCGAACCTCAGTTTTCAACCCGTTGTCCGAAGCTGGGACAGACTCTGCAAAGGTGCGAAAGTAGCCCGCAAGCGCCGGACGACCGAACTCGTTGTTAAATGCACTGGCGCCTAGGGGACCTTCGAGCATAATCTCTAAGGCGGACGCGATGTGCGACGGGCGACCGAAGTCTGTTTCCCATGGCTGCTCGTAACCTGGAATAAGTAGGTTGGAGACTGTGAAGCCGGCTAACCCGGCCTTGGGCTTGGACCCGCGACCAACTGCACCCTCGTCGCGAATTTCACCCCCTGAACCGGTGGCCGCACCAGGATAGGGCGATACAGCAGTAGGATGATTGTGCGTCTCAACTTTAATCAGGATCGGATTACTCTCTACCGCGGAACAGTACGATCGTTCAGCATTTCCTGGGCCGCTCAGGATACTAAACTTAGGTACACTCGACCCCTCGAATACGGCGGCGTTATCGGAGTAGGCAGATATAGTGCCTGCAGGGGATATTGTTTCTGTATTTCGTATCATTTGGAAAAGGGAGTTGTCGCAGACAACTCCATCTACTGTCCAGGAGGCGTTGAAGATCTTGTGTCTGCAGTGCTCTGAGTTCACCTGAGCGAACATATAGAGCTCGGCGTCAGTGGGGTTTCTACCGATCGGAGAAGGTCCTGAGACGTAAGCGTTGACAAGATAATCGATTTCATCCGGAGCCAGAGCAAGGCCAAGTGTTTGATTAGCATTAGAGAGGCGCTGTTGTGCGGTATTAGAGTCAACCCCTGCCGCATTACCGATGAGCTCGATGGTACGCAGCGGGCTTGGGGGGTGATGCCTGAAGACCGTTTCTTCCCGAGGCAAAGCGAGTTGGACTACCTGAGTCATCCGATCATGAAGTAGACGTGAAATGGCTGGCACCAGAGGGGAGTCGAATGTTGATCCATCTTTCATTCGAAAGACATACGCGACCCCTCTCTCGATCCTCTCGACGTGGCTTCCAAGGTTGCAAATGGCGGCGATGTCAGTGGCTTTGCTACTCCAAGGTGATATAGATCCTGCTCGCGGTAAAACGTACACAACGTTCTCTCCCTTCTCCACTGCTTCGGAAGTGCCGGGAAGGTGCGTGTGGTCCCCGTAATCCAGCAGAAGGTCAAGGGATCGCCTGGTAGGCGAGGTAGCGAGTCGCAGTTCCTCGTTAGCACCCTGGCGAAGGCACTTGACTAAATGGATGTATATTGCGTCTATGGACTGGACATCGTTTCGTATACGTTGCACATCCCGCAAAAGCGTTTCGCGTTTTGTTTGGGTTATTGCGGAAGGCCCTAGGAGAATGAGCATTTCTACGTCCCGGGATGTATATGAATGAATTCACTGGTATACTAGTGCAACGCACCTTCTAGTCCTGGGCTTTCCAGTGCTCGAGTCGGGTGGGTATGAAACGTTAATTGGATTGGATTGACCGACTATGCCCTGTAGGCTACAAAATCTTTCTTATCTTATCACAGACGAGTTCGGCCGACATCGGACTTGACTTTATTCAAGTGATGATTCATTGCGTGGCTAGCTAAATGTGTGACTAGGGTTAAATTTACAGCTCACTACCAGCGGTACCTATTAATTCCGAGTAAATACGTAGCACACATGCACTAGAAATACATTATATTGGGCGATGTGATCAGTAAATGAAGTACCAGACTCGAGTCGTACACACGATCCTTGCGTTATAAGGCCACGCCTGCGAAAGGGTTTGTTATTCTCCTTTCTTTCGTCGGGACACCAGCATCGTCATCAAAAGGCGTAGCAAAAGGGTTGGTAACGTTATCATCGGCGCTAGATGCCTGCGGGACCGACTTCGACAAGACTTGCCAAGGTGGAGCATTGGGTGATAGGCTTGCAACAGAGGCGGTAGACGAAACATCTCTACGCCCGTACCGTGGTTTGGGAGGAGCAAGCAGGCTGTGAACAGCAACAGACTTCGGATAAAGAGCAAGGTGAATAGGCGATGGCGGCTGCATGGTTGAATGGGGATGATGTTCAAACCCGTTATGCAGTGGCATAGCCAGGGGAGTAGGATCGTTCTCGGGAGGTGTAGAACCAACGTCTATCGGGACATTCGGGTGCTGCCGAGAACGCTCCGGGGGAGGCAAGGTCACGGGGGACACCTTCCTTGCGGAGGCATCCTTCGTCCACGGAAGGGTTGGTGGAGCGGGTGATACGAACCGTTTTGAAACGGGCTCGTCCTGGCTGGGTGACACCTCAATTTTTGGCAAATTCTCTCTCAACGAGGCAGCACGTTCCGTGGAAATCGTCAGCCTTGGCCGGTGCCGCGAGACGGGTTCATCCGCGAGTGTGATGGATGTGGGACTCTGCACTTTCTTAGCGAAAGCGGACTTAAACCAGTTCACCTTTGTGGCATCCGAAGCAGCTTTCCTCTCTTCTCCCTCGCTACTGTTCTTCCCCACATTGAGCAATTTAATAGACTTACTGACGGAGCGGAGCAGGCCCAAAGGTTCTGGCTTCCTCTGCTGTTCTGCATTCTCGTGAAAAAAGCTATCCCAACTCTTCTCGAACTTCGGCTCCAGGGTTTTAAGGGGGTGATTAGATTGTGGTTGTGCGGAGCGGCGAAAAGGGTTAAGGCTGAACGCGGAACGAGGTTCGGAAAGTGGCGTGAAGGAGCGTAAGGGTGTGGGGGCTTTCTCGGCGTCTTTCATATCACGACCTGGAATATCTTCGTGGAAAGGTGCAGAAAAACCTTCCAGGGCACCACGTTGCTCCTTTCGCCATTTCCGTTTCTTGTACAGTTCCACCCAGTTTTTGGCGTACGAATGCCAAAAGATAATACAAAGACCCATCACGACCACGACGCCCCAAAAAGCCAGAAACATGGCGAACATGATGCGCTCTTGCAGGAGGGAGTTGACGTAAGTTGCTACGAGGCTGCCAATGAGGCCGGAGGAATTGTCTTGGCCTCCACCAATTGCAGCAGTCGCAATTGGCTGGGTGATTTCGTCCACGGTCTGTGGAGAAAGGACGAGTACACTGTCGTTAACGCGGGGTAAACCCACATTGAGATTCTCATTAAGGAATGTCAGTGCGTCCTCGAGTGCGGAGACCTTGGACCCAAGTAAACACATGACAAAGTCCTGGGCGGGGGTCTCAAGGGCCGTGCCATTAAACACAGAGGTTACTAGGCTTTGCACGTCCGTGTAGAAGTTGTTCAGTGTGGTGTTCAGTGTAGTGGTTGTTCCGTTTACCCAGCCGAAGAGCCCATTGTTGACCGTGGACTGCACGGTGTCAACCTTAGAATTTATTTGGCTGGCATATGTCGCAGATTGATTGTACATGCTACCGTTGATTTGCGTGGCAATGGAATTGGATAGGTCTTGTACACTCGCGGCAGCTTCAGCAGAATACTTCGCTTCCAGTGGGGCAACTGCAATTAGCTGTATCTGAACAGATAATAGCCCAAAGAAGCCGATAAGGAAGCAAGCAAGTGCGGGTGGGTGGAAGATATAGTGCAAAAACCACCGAAGATGAATGTGTTGCGAGGGGGTAAACCTGAAGCGAGCAGACAGCGAATTGGCAATGCGTGTGATCAGCGGGTGTTGGGCGTCTGCTTGGAGCATGAGGAGATTGTGGTCGCTTAATGTCACCGTCGGAATTCCTTGCGAGGGATTCGAGTGACACACGGTAGGGTCCGAGAGCCACGCCTCGCGCGTAAACCGTAGGTGTCGCTGCAGGCAACGCCACTTGTACCACTCAAATAGACAATGACCCGCAAGTAACAAGAGAAGGAACGCGATTAAGACAATTGTGAGGATCTTGGTTATCCAAAGAAGATCATTGCCGAGATTGTCAATGGAAGACGTGTCAAGGTTACTGCAGAAAGAAACTGCATTCTGTTCCGGTACAGGTAGAACAGAGGCATTGAAAGTAAGGCCGAAAAATGTGTTGTTGATGTCAGCTTTAACGGCTTCAAACGGAGTATCCACCCTAAGAATACGTGAGGATTGCATGAAGGATTCATTAAAGAAGACTTACAGGTCTTTGATCGAATCTTTAATTGAAGAGACAGTCGGCAGTGAATTGTTTAATTGAATCAAGGCGTTCTCGAAATCCGTCGGTATGGTGATGTTCTCCAAAGCGTCGAAGCTAGAGAGATTGAATTGAGGTGCTTGAATGGTTCCAAAAGGGTTCACTTTATTGACGGCGCTCACGGCGCTCTCAATGGCCGAGTTTATGGATGAAGCATCGTTCTTGAGACTGGTGACGATGCTGTTCAGTGTTGACTGAAGAAACGAGGTGATCTAACCAAACTGTGAATAAGCACAATACGCGCACGGCGAGAAGGACCTAACCTCCTGAACGGCACTAATGAGCAGACTGAGGCCACCCACGACGATCAACTCGAGGAAACAGAGAAAGGTTGAGCGATAAATGTCGATGAGAAAGTTGATGATGGCCTCCATACAGGTCAGAGCAAGTATCAAAGCTGCACGGGCACCATTCATTGTATCGTTCACGGCATCGGCGAACTGCTGATTGGTAGCAATGGCCAAGTACCGAGGCATGCTTGCCGCCGAGGTAGCTGCCTGCTCGGCAGCGTTGCAAGCAGATAGCAAATCGCCTTTGGCATTGGCAACGGCAGTCTGGGACTCTGCCGACGAGAGCTGGAGTCTAAAGATGATGAATATCAACGAAATGATTGGATACGCTAGCCACGTCAGGGAGAGGATGTGTGGCAACTGAAGATACGGCCTAAGCGATGTCGCAGATGGTGGTACAGTCGAGTGCGCGTCGTAAACAGGTGGAGGTGATACTCCTCGCGGAGGACGGGATGAGAAGGACATTCGAAACGAAGGGTCGGCCTGCGACGATGAGGAAGTTAAAGGGTGCTGGCTGCCGTCGACGGTGAGCACGACAAATCGCAAGAGGTCGGGTAGAGACCCGGGGAAGAGTAACCACACGAAGAATCCATTGTGTGCTTTTGAGGAGGACACCTTTCATTGTTCTCTCCTTGACCACTGCAGTTCAAGTCCCGGCCATTGTTACCGCAACAATAACGTTGACCATATATGGCATGTTATGTAATCAATTCTTGTTATACTTCCGCCTACTCCACGCGCTCGCAGTTTCACCCTTTAATTGGCCTCCAGCGTGTAGCCCTCATGGAGAACCCAGGCTCACCATACAAGAAGCTGAAGACAGCTCGAGGATACACATACAATTATATATCTGTCAAGGGACAGGCGGGGCGGCCTACCTTGTTGTTCATGCATGGTTTCCCCGATACCTCACATGGGTGGCACCATCAAATCAGTTACTTCCGCACCAAAGGCTATGGACTGGTTGTTCCCGATATGCTGGGGTACGGAGGGACCGACAAACCCACCGATCCTGCTGCGTTTTCCCACTCAGCTATCGCGCAAGATATAATGGACGTTCTCGACGCTGAAGGCGCGTATGGCGTTTATGCGATCGCGCACGATTGGTAACGTAGAGCATCCCATTTCGTACACGTCGCCGACACTATTTCCCGTGCTACAGGGGTAGTTCAATAACATCTATCCTGTCAATCAAGCACTCGGAGCGGTTCTTGGGTTTCGTGTTCATCGCGGTGCCTTACTCGGTCCCATCCAAATTCCCGCCCGTGGAATTGGCCCTAAAAGAGCAAGAAAGAGTATTTGGTCGGCCTGCGATTGGGTACTGGACCTTTCTCACAAAAGACAATGCAGCGCCCGAGATAGAGAAACACGTAGGTTTCATAGCTTCGGTCGAAGTGAATGGAATTCAGTAGTTGACAAAGATAGAGTCCCTGCTTGACGTTTTCTATCCTGCCGATCCAAAAACCTGGTTGACTCTCATGAACATACCAGGAAATCTGGAATCTTTTGTAGTGGAAGGGAGGCGCCTCGCAAGTGCTAATTATCTCCCTGAGATTGTGAGCAAACAAACGACCTCATTGAAAGAAGCTCATGTCGTCTCAGTACCGCGAACAACTCAAGAATCTACTTCTCCAAGGAGGAATGACGAGCCCGTTGACCTGGTACAACTGCATGGTACAAGGCGTCAACGACGATATTATCAACGGTGAGGATTTCTGATTTACATCTTACCCTGTTGTAAATCCCAGGGAAGGTTTACAGCCGGAGGATTTATTAATAAGGCGGCCCACATTAATGGCCTTCGCCAAGTTCGACTACGTCGCCATCGAAAACTATGTGAGATCCATTATGCATCAGCATACTCCTCCAGAGCTGTTGAGTGAAAGAGAATACGACACGGGTCATTGGATCCACCTCGAGGACCCGTCGCGGTTCAATAACGACCTCGAGCAATGGATCGAAACGGTGACAAAGAGTCGAAAGATATCATAGCGTGCCTTCACTCACAATCCTGTTCATCTCAAGTCGTTACAATCAATATAAGGAAACCACCACTACTACAGGCACATTCCCTCGACTTGGATATATTTTAAACTGGCAGGTGTAGCCCACCTAGGTCAGTACCTGTGCATCACACATGACGTGGGATGCAGGGAATATGGAAGGATGTGAGCAGACGGTATCAAGTAGGATAGACGTGCAAGTGTGATGTCAAAAGGGAAGAGTAAGAGGTCGATCACGACCTGACAACCAATTAGCGTCTCCATTTATACCGTTGGACACCACAACTGTGGTAACATTTATTTTTGGAGGAATCACGCACATTTTGTAGTCTACTTTTGTTTCCTCTTCTCCATCGAACTTGAACGCGATTGAAATGTCCAGATCCCGATTGTTGCGTGCATTAGGTGCACAGGTGAGCATGCCGTACAATGTCTGGCCTTCATTGATGGTAACAGTCGACGGCGTATAGAATACCGTTTGCCTGTGTGGTCGACAGTAAGCGATTGCCCCCGTCCTGCAGACCATCCACTGACTTCCAATGCGTATATTGGGCATGAGGGCCCGTAGAAAATTTGATTTTTTTATGGGTGCACTCGAAGGATATATCGAACCAAGCAAGGAACGCATGAATGTCTGGCGTGGGATTAAATGTTATAACCTAAAAGCAGATAGCAAGGACTAACAGTCATTTCGAGTTGCAGTAAGAGTGAACGGAGCTGTAAATGCTAAGTCTTCTTTCTTGGCAGTAAGGAGGTTGATGTGCTGATGGAAATCAACTCTTCGTAACTTGGATAAAAGTCTTGCAAACCTTGATCATGCACGGGTCAGTAACTACTGATTTGAGTTCAACGGTGTCGACCAGAGGCTCCCGTAAGGCGATACCCTTTATGCATGAGAAGTCGAAGCCATAAACATTGTCCCAGACTAGACCGCGTTTAATCATCGGTTACTACGACCCTAGAAGACTCACAGTTGATTTTTTCCTCTTTGTAGTCTTGATCTTCAATTGCAGCCAGGTATAGTGTTGCGGTGTCGGGGAATATGAGCCCACCAGGCTTAAGATACTTGTCTCTTGCATCAAGCACAGTGTCCAACATGGACTCGTACAACAAGAAATAACCCATCCATTCGGATATGATAATGTCGAACTGTTGTATTGGTAACTCGACATCTTCCAGCTTCCCCTTCACCAAGGTAATAGCTTGCCGATCACCGGCTTCAGTGGCACACGACAAAGTCAGAAATATGATTCACGAACTATCTTTGAAATCATTAGCCTCTATGATTTTTTGCGCTTGATCGATGATGTTTGACATGTCCACCTTAGTGTTCAGGGTTGGCACCAAGCCGTGCAATAGCGCGACAGGAATACTCACTCCGACTACCTGAGAAGCGCCAGCCTTTGCAGCAAACATACTGAGAATTCCTGTACCACAACCAACATCCAAGACTGTCTTTCCTTTGAACAGGTGACCATTATTTATGATCGCAGCTCGATATGAGCCTGTCCGCACAGTGTCTTTCAGCATCTCCTCGTGAATACCTAGTGATAATCAGGAAAAAAAAATGGCTAAGTAAAACGCACACAAGCTTATAGAACGGCTGAAGAAGTACCAAAGTGTGCATAGGAATCTGCATAGCTGGAAGGAAGAAGGAAAAAATTGCGATTAGATCGTTGGTGTAACACAAATGTGGATCTGTGCGAACTAGTCTCTAGAAGTCATTGACTCCGACGACGCATGTCTATCCACAGTAGAAAGTATCGAGTTTTCCATCTTATCGCGATTTTGAGGAGACTACGAATGGCGGAGCAGAGGATGGAATGAAGACTTTTTTTGAGTTTTCTGCAATGCGTGGCTTACATATGGGGAGCATCCCAGAAAGGCAAGCTGGCGAGAGTTCAAGAAACACAGACAAACACGGCGTTGCCACGTGATCCTCAGCAAGTCCAGTGCTCCGCAGCGCGCAGCTACAATACTTAAGGCTAAGGACGACAGAGAGTTCGTCCTCGTTGACCCTATCGCAAACATGGTACGTGTCATCTTAGCATGACCTTACATTTCTCCCAGCTTACTTATATGTATCACAAAAGCTCACCTACTCAGATAATCCACCGGCCTATGAATTTGTCGCAGCCCAGACGAGCAATGGTTCCGGTGCGCGCTCATTTGGATCGCATTACCTTCGTTTGCGCTGACATTTTGAAAAGGTGGTCAAGACCCTCTGTCGTTTGACAAAGCTGAAGCTAAACCCATAGCTCAGCAGACCCACCAGTCTCCACTAACAGCTCTTCCTGTCATGAGTGTCCATGGTCGACCGGCGCCCACGATGCAGCCAACTACGGTCTACCACTACCATAACCCGCAGACTGGCGACCATTTGGCGTCCTTACTTCCCCCCGACCATCCTGAGATGGTCTGTCTCCAGCAGGGTAGTCATGACACGCAGACTCGGTTTGGTATCCTCGGTCTCTTGGCGGCGGTTCTATGGTTCCCGCTTGGTGTCGGACTCTGCCTTCTGGATCGTAGAGTCGTTTGTAGGCGTTGTGGTTTACTTATCGACGATGGTGTTTGCGGTTAATCATGATCTACGACGGCGTTACTGTTATTTTTCCCGACTCTGATACCTTCTACATGATTATGGACTCTCGATTACCTGTATTGTAGTCATTAGTGTATGTGCTCCCTCATCGCATGTTCTGACGGAAGTGTAGGAGCTGGTACCTAGCTGAATTGCTGAGCTGGATGTGTATGGTGCCCAACCTCCTATTGAAACTCAAACATAGACATTAAAACTTCGATCACGTCGATTTAGACAAATTTAACTTCTTTCCAACTCCTCTCACCGGTGACCGAGCCCAAGATCACGCGAGAGCGGCAGAATGGGGCTCCAGTTTCGTCCCCGACGTACTCTGTTACTTGCTATCCTCTCCAGCGCATTCATCGGCTTCTACACCCTCACTCGTATTTTGTCATCCGGATCTTTTTACCCTTCTACGAGCTTGCCAGACGATGTCACCATCCCAGATGAGGTGTTCGGATTCTTATGGTTCGTTACCGCACCTTCGGAGCAGGGGCGAACTATTTTTGCGCATAACGATGAAGGCAGCGGAGAGCTTGCGAACGTAGGCACCGGAATCGAACACACTCTAAGCAGCCCAGTAAACCCCGAGAAGCCAATCGATATGACGTGGTATGCGCTGGGGTCCATCATGTCGCAGGGGTCGCGCAAGAGTCGTAGTCGTGGTAATAATGGGAAGGGGATCGCGAACGCTTGGGGTAAGAGATTGAAACAGGTTGAAGCCGGATGGGCAGGGAGGATGCGAGTATTGCGGGAGGAGTACCCGCTGATTGTATTCTCGAAAGTACGTTTTTTTTTCGTATGCATGGGCGTAAATGCCGCCAATGCTGCATTGCGTACTTCTGGTTCGCTAACCAGATTCAATACAGACCTACTGCCCGTGAGTCCTTCCTTTTTCCTTGTCTGCTCGTTGTGGACCTGCCTTCGTCGGTACATTCGACTTACGCGCACAGGTATTCGGCCCGCGCAAAGACGCTATTAGAGCGTTATGATATCACTCCACGACCTAAAATCGTAGAAGTTGATCTCCGATGTACGTGCGGCTCCTTGCACCGCTGTCCCCCTCTGATCACTGATCGAAACGGCTTGATTGTGTCGCGTGTCGCATCCCTGCTTGATATGTGTGTTCTCCTCATAGCCGACGCCCCTCACATCAAAACTATCCTCGCGCGCCTTACTCGTCAAGCCACCTTCCCCAATATTATCTTACATGGGCACTCGTTGGGGGGGTCGGACGACCTCCTACGCATGCACGAAGGAGGTGTTCTACGCAGTGTACTGGAGGCTGGGGGTTTGAAGATTGGATGGAATGGTGAGGACGAGGGGGAAGTCATAGTGTGATCACTAGAAGTATTGAATCACGTTTGAAGCTTGAGTTGTTCAATTGCTGACGGGCAGTTGATACGCCAATCTTCCAAGGGCAAGAAAACAAGAACATGTGATAGTCATGCTTAGTGCATCCATTGAATGTGAAGCCGGGATTTCGGAATGTTCGACTGCAGGTACGTAGTGACTAGCCGAGGGGCTATGCGGGTACCAGGCTGAGGTGGCAGCCTTTCGAATGCTCAAGCTGATAACCGTTTCTTCACGGCGGCCGCTAATGACGCAATGTGGAATAGTGACATGAAGTTATACCAACCAGATATACAGCAGTCCATGAAGGTGCTTGCAACTCTCACATCAATCAGTTACCTCGCCGTGGGTGATCTAATGATCACAGAGGGGCATATACATTGAGTATGGATTTTGAAACGAAGTAATTCAACATATCGTGTGTCTACCCAAACATGATTATCCGTCACCGATTCATCATCCTTCGTACCGGCGAATGCGTAAAGGTACGTTGGTGCCCTCTTCTCCAACTATCCTGGGCCTGGGCAACATTCCTCTGCCAAGTTCCACTCGCGTATTGGGACCGTCTCTCATCTCAAACACAAAGTACTTCACCAGCACTGACATGACCGCCTTGAGCGAAACTGATTAGTAATTACTGATAATTTTAAAGTTGCGAAGGAAGCGCACCTTGAACTCAGCCATTGCAAAGCCCTTACCAAGGCAAGTCCTCGGGCCGTCGACAAACGTCAACAAATGTCGGTATGCCCGAATGTCCTGTGCCTTTCTCGGAATTCCACCTTCCTCCAGCCAACGTTCTGGACGGAAAACTTTCGCATCCACTCCCCATATTTCGGTGGATCTATTGATACAGGACGCAGAAATACCGATTTGAGTTCCACGTGCTACGGAGATGCTGTTGACGATCTCGCCGGACTTAGTAACAACGGGCTCTGAGAGCGGGATAATATCATCCTCCGCCGCCTGGAAAGATAATCATTGATTAAGGGTGTACGATTTTGCTTGCTACCCGGAAACGCACCACACGATCAAATTCTGTCACGGCTGGATGGACTCGCAGGGTTTCATGTAAGACGGCATCGAGATAAGGTAAACTGTGCTGTTGCTGGTCATACGTCGGTTCTTCACCAAACGCCAAGAGCTCTCGTCGCAGTTTACTTTGTATGTTAGGGTTCCACGCTAGTTCGAGCAACGCCCACGTCATGGTGACTGCAGAATTCGGTCAGTCTATGATGATGGATAGATTGAATGATGGCATACCAGATGTCGTTTCGTACCCAGCCACAAGGAGGACCTTCATCTACAAGCGGAAGAAATTAGGATACACGCCCAGCGATGAGAGTTCTAATACTCGCTTGTGCCAACACTTCTTCATGAGTCAGGTGATTGGGAGAATCCGCATCGTTAGCTTTCACTTTTCGCACAATGCTTGTAAGAATAATCACACGTAGTGATAACGGAACGTACCCAAAACTCCAATAATCGACTTGTCCTCTTTCCCGTCGAGGACTCCTTCCTCCTTCTCCTTCTTTGTCCTTGTTAATAAATCCTTCGAGATATCTTCCATGATTCTTTGCATCTCGCAAAGCAGTTTAGTCCTCGGCGTTGGCACATACTCTAACAGAGGAAACACTTGTGAGAGAAGGAGGAGGCCCGCATTAACGGCTGATCGTTTAGAGGACGATCCTATTGTATCGAAAATCTCAGTTATTGAGGTTGGTTTTCCAACAAGCGAGCCAAAATCGTGAGAGAACCCTGCAAGACCGACACTATCAAGTCTGAAGCGTTTCGTTAGCTCAAAATAGAACGACGGTAAACAAATTCCACTCACGATATGTGATTCATCCTTGCTTATAAACTCAGCTTATTATCATTGCGGTGTGAACAAATCCAGCGTACCAGCTCTGGACTTCGATGATAGCGCCGTCGCCGTCGCCGGCGTCGATCATAGCTTCCCATGCAGATTTCGTCTGAAGCATCGAACATTAGTCTCAGAGACTGGAGATTGCAGACAGTGACGAATTTACTTTGTGAGCGGAACCGTAAAAGACGGGGGTGAGGTTCCTTATTGCAGCCTGGCTGAACGCTGGGGTCAGCGACTTGCGTTGCCTGAAGACGAAACGTCAATAAATTGCTCCAGCACGCAGATTGACCGTGCCTACCTTTTGTGGTCTTCGCCTTGCGACCACAATATCCCCCGTCCAAACTGTATGGCGCTGTGTGAAAGGGGCGCCAATGGAAACTGGCTAGGGTACATACGTGGTGCTGAAGGAAGAATCTAGCAGATTCAGTTTGTACGTATGTCCATGTTTCCCTGGCATAGTAGTGTGTAAGTGCTTTTGGATCGGTTAACATGATCTTCTTCCCGCCTAGGGTAGTTGGGACTTCGTAAACAACGCCATATTCCTTGGCCCATGCCTCGTATACAGCACCGGCATCGGGTGACTCGAATATTTGCTTAGCTGCGCCAAACACGAAGTCGGTTCTGGGTGGACCACGAAGCTTGGTGGTCTTGAAAGACCTCCTGGCGGACCTGAAGGCACCACGAAGTGCCCATACGGCGACGATGGCTGCCACGACGTCGGACAGAGTTACAGAGCGAGTCACTCTCAGCAAACTGTCATGGAGAATTGTGAGTAAGAAAGACGGATCCATGGTTGTGTGGATAAGGATCGATGGGTGAAGTTAAATAGCATATACATTACGAATAAATGATGCAAGCTGGATTACAATACCCGACCATCGGACAATTTTGGCTTGTAGGTCGTGTCCGCAGATCGACCAGTACTGCTAGTGGAAAAATGACTGATTAGCTACTGGAAACCATCAGTTAAGAAATTACCCCCGAGCTTGTACCGACTAGTAAGCTCACCTGCTAAACTTGCCAATACGCTAAATTATACGGCCGGATAAACAAATATGAGTCGCCTACATGGTTCCGTCGGTCATCCGGGCCAGAGCCACTGTTACCACCGACCAGTCAGCATCCGACGGAATGCCAAACTCCACTCATGCACAGTCAAAAGTATGCCCGACTTTTGAGACCATCCAAAGGAATGTGCGGAACGGAACTGGAAAAGCCCCGGAAGTTGGAAGCGAGCTCGCAACGGAACCCATATCCCGTCGCAGCCCAAGTCCCCGACTCCTTATATCACGTATATCAGGTTAAGATAACGTTTTACGAAGAGTAGACACCAGTTCGGCCATGTTATGAGCAGAATACGAACTTCAATCGAATTCTAGGCAGACCGAAGGCTATACAAGGCACATTCAATGTTCAAGATCCATTTCAGACACAAAATCACATAAAATCTCACGCTCGAAGAGGTACAGACACTCTAAGACACGTCGCATGAATACGCATGAGTTGCAAGAGACGAATTCTCCAAAGCAAAGTATAACATATACTTGAGTCAGCAAGGCGGCGATGAAGCGTAAACACATGGTTACGTAAGGGCCTCCCTTCATTGCAGTGCCTCACTCTGAGCAGGGCTTCGCTAGCACCCTGCAGCTTATTCATTTGGTTGTATACTGAGTGTGCCTTTGACAGGGTATCTAACAAATCTTGTTACAGATTACCATGCGTCCTACATATGTAGACCAACTCAGGAAGCCTTAGGTTATTATTTTCACCATACAGTTAACCTGACTTCATGATCGTGACTTGCTCCGATTCAACCGTTTTCCTGTTTCAGGGCTGATGGACTTCTCGAAAGACAGAACATGTGTGACTTGACACGAATGGTGCATCCTTCTTGTTACCGGGCTCCAGGTTAAACCGTAGATCGCCAGCAGAGCTCCTGCCTTAACTCACCATTCACATGATTCATCTCGTACTAATATAGGATCATTGATCAATCAGTCAGCTCACCAAAGGTGGTGGTTTAGAACATACGATACATAGGAGGCCAATAGAAAGAAAGCAGATAGTGGATAGTTCACGCATGTCGTAGCTAGGTTAATGCCAGCGTAAACCGTCCATCATCGATTCATCCTTCGTACCGGCGTACACGTAAAGGCACGTTAGTACCCTCTTCTCCAACTATCTTGGGCCTGGGCAACATTCCCCTTCCAAGCTCCACTTGGGTATTGGGTCCGTCTCTCATCTCAAACACAAAGTTCTTCACCAGCACTGACATGACCGCCTTGAGTGAGACTAGTTAGTTATCGCTGATAGTCCTAAATCTGCCGAGGAAGCGCACCTTGAATTCGGTCATCGCAAAGCCCTTGCCAAGGCAAGTCCTCGGGCCGTCGACAAACGTCAACAAATGTCGGTATGCCTGAATGTCCTGTGCCTTTCTCGGAATTCCACCTTCCTCCAGCCAACGTTCTGGACGGAAAACTTTTGCGTCTGCTCCCCATATTTCGGTAGATCTATTGATGCAGGAGATAGGTATACCAATTCGAGTGCCACGTGCTACAGAAATGCTGTTGACAACTTCACCAGACTGGGTGACAATGGACTCCGAGAGAGGAATAATGTCATCTTCCGCTGCCTGTAAAGGTGGGCCTAGATTAGGGGGAAAATATGGATTCACTTGTTACTCAACACACCATACGAGTAATGTCTGTCACGGCTGGATGGACTCGCAGGGTTTCGTGCACGATGGCATCGAGGTAAGGTAAGCTGTGTTGTTGCTGGTCATACGTTGGTTCTTCACCCAATGCCAACAGTTCTTGTCGCAGTTTACTTTGTACGTCGGGGCTCCCTGCCAGTTCAAGCAACGCCCACGTCATGGTGACTTGAAAATTCGGTCAGACTGTAATGATACATAAATTGACCGATAGCTTACCAGACGTCGTTTCGTACGCAGCCGCAAGGAGGATCTTCATCTACAAGGGCAAGAAGTCATTGTACGTTCAGTGATAAGAGTACTGTTACTCACTTGTGCCAACACCTCATCATGAGTCAAATGAATGGAAGAATCGGAATCGTTAGCTTTCACTTTGCGGACAATGTTCGTAAGGGTAATCACACGTAGCGATCAAGAAACGCACCCAAAACTCCAATAACCGACCTGTCCTCTTTCCCGTCGACAACTCCTTCTTCCTTCTCTTTCTTAGACCTTGCTAATAGTTCCTTCGAGATATCTTCCATAATTCTTTGCATCTCGCGGAGCAGTTGGGTCCTCGGCGTAGGTACATACTCTAACAGAGGGAAGACTTGTGAGAGAAGAAGGACGGCAGCATTTACAGCTGATCGACTTGGGGACGATCCAAATGTATCAAAAATCCTAGTTATTGAGGCTGGTTTCCCATCAAGGGAGCCGAAATCGTGAGAGAACCCTGCAAGCCCAATACTATCAAGTCTGGAGCAATGGATTAGCTCAAATTGAGTGACCGTAAACACAATTGACTCGCGATATGTGATTCATCCTTGTGCATAAACTCAGTTTTTCATCATCGCAGTGAGAATAAATTCAACATACCAGTTTTGGACTTCGATGACAGTACTGTTGCCGCTGTTGGCGTCAATCATGGCCTCCCATGCAGACTTCACCTTAAGGATCGATGTTAGTTTTGGGGATTTTGGACAGTAGTGAGTTTACTTTGTGAGCGGAACTATAAAAGATAGGGGCAAGGTTCCTTATCGCAGCTGGGCTGAACGCTGGGTTCAGAGACTTGCGTTGTCTGGAGACGAAATATCAATGAACAATCCCGGAGTCTGCAGATTGGCTGCGCCTACCTTCTGTGGTCTTCGCCTTGCGACCATAGTACCCCCCGTCCAAACTGTAAGGAGCTGTATAAAAACGGCGCCATTAGAAGCCGGCTATCATACGTACGATGTGTTGAAGGAAGAATCTAGCTGATTCAGTGTGTACATATGTCCAAGTTTCTCTTGCATAGAAGTGTGTAAGTGCTCTTGGATCGGTTAACATGATCTTCTTCCCGCCTAGGGTAGTTGGGACCTCGTAAACTACGCCATATTCCTTGGCCCACTCCTCATATATAGCACCAGCATCGAGTGACTCGAGTATTTGCTTAGATGCACCGAATACGAAGTTGGTCCTGGGAGGACCACGAAGCTTGGTAGTCTTGAAGGACCTCCTGGCGGTTCTGAAAGCTCCACGAAGTGCCCATATGGCAGTGATGGCTGCCGCGATGTCGAGTAGAGTGACTGAGCGAGTCATCGCCAGCAGGTTATCTTGCATGGTTGTAAGTAAGGAAGATGGTTCCATGGTCGTGCGTGGACGAAACAATAAGCAATGGGGTGGTTAAATAGCGTTTTGTGCTGCGGATCAGATGGTGCGATCACACTCACATCCGTCAGACCATTGTTGGCTCGCAAGTCAGTAACCGTCAACTAATAAATCGCCGGGTGCCCCTGGTGGCCTCCATGAGCTTGCCTTGATACGTGTACCCTCGGCACTGCACTGTGATCGGATATCCAAATACGTCGCCTCCGACAGGCTGCCCAGGGTCCCGTCGGCCAACTAGACTCCGGTCGCCATCCGGCGGAACGGCCAATGACATCAAGGAAACACAGAATTTTCAGAAGTAGGCTCCAAAACGTTCTTTCGCCTTATCCCAACTCACCACTGGAGTCGTTTGGTGGGACTAAGGTGATCTGGAGTCTCCATCCATCATACGCAGCAATACTTGTCAACATATTACAACACACTGAACTGAGATCGTAGTTCACTTCCCGAGTTATGGCGACTAGCTTGTGACTTCGTCCACACTGCAAAACGAAACACGTGTTCAATTCGTTCGCCGCTATCTGCCGTACCCAATATGGATAGAGCTATCCGCTCACAACCAATGATTGAATACTTTCTGAAGATGACCTGCCTACAGTAGATAGCAGTTAGATGTCAACCGACACCGGGCTAGGAGTCCTCCATGCACCGCCCAAGGCAGCCTGTGTCTCCTTTCCATGGGCCTGCCAGTTGCGTGCACATTGCACCCGGTGTACCCAACTTGAATTATTCATTTGCAAGGCTGTGAATTGTCTAAAAGGTATCACAGCATAGACGTGGCATAGTTCTCATATGGGTATTGCGCAGGGAGTCTTTTAGGTTAAGATTCGTGACACCAGTGGTGTGGTGCACACTGAGCGCGAGCTTCCAATATCTGATCGCTTCGACCTGCCACTTCCAGCACAAAGGCTATAGTAGACCCAAAAGTAGTAGAATTTGTGATATTTGAATCGACATGGACGGTACGCCCAACGTCCTCTTTTCCTTTTTCTCTGATGACTCGGACGTCGATCGGCAGGGCTCCTGATCGAAACCGAGTATATCTATGCCAAAGTTATGAGTACGTATCCTGACTACCGGGTCATCCACATCCCTGACGCTCCATGCACAGTTGGCATCCAATCATTCCAAGATCGTACTGTAATCACATCAGATGAAATCCTGACACGGGACATCAAAGCTGGACTTATTTGCCACTCATGCTTCTGCAAACAGCCGGGACCTCACACGTCTACATATATGCAGTCAAACGCGATGCAACCGCTCACCTTCTCCCGTTCTTTCCTGACGCCCCACTCACCATCGACACCCACCCATTGACCAACAGTCCAACCCCTCGCAGGCGTGCACAAACTTGTATCCCGCCTCTATGCATATAGTATTCTCCTCGCAGTGGCGACAGCTTCACAAAGGTACAATTTTTTGTTGAAAACGGCTTATCTTCGCGGTATATTTTGGTCTATTCAGTGATAGAATAGTCTTACTTGCCGCGTTTCGCGTGGTACGGAGATGGAGATTGGCGAGTAGCGCGGTAGAAGAATGGAATTTTGGAAGAGGGGAGCCAGGAGTGCTTTCGTTTGTGGAAAACAAGAGAAGTTTGCGTCCCGCGAGTGCTTGGGCGTCTGCTAGAGCCATCCTACAGTATTTGATAGGTTTGTTCCCATGCCAATGTCAGACCTCGCCGACTTTTATCCGGGAGAGAAAGGGCGAGGGTGACACTAGAAGAAGAGGGTGTGCAGGACGCAGGATGAAGAACGGACATACTTGCTCAGGGCGTCACACACCTCGGTGGTCAAGTCCGGGGGTCGAGGCCCAGATGCGCCGGCGTCGTTCCAATCAATAAGTGCAGATTCATTGAGGTGTGCAAAAGGCACCGCTCACGCGGCAAAGGAGGGACACAGCAAAATTGAGTCTTGCGTGACGCTCGATACCCAAGATGGTGAGTTTGTGTTCGCAGTATCCTGGGGCGTTCACGAAGGGCTGTGCAAAGTTAGAGAGAGCCATGCCGCAAGTAAGGAGAGAGAATGCAAAATCGTCATGGAGAGATGGGAGGGGCACACGGGGACAAGTATTGAGGAGCTGTGAGGAAAGCGTGGTACGCCAGCTGAAGACTACGATCAGTCGAGGACACGGACTTCTGCTCGGGTGCAAACTATGGGGGTGAGAGCATACCTGGTTCGAAACGGAGACAGAGAGCAGCGCGTGAAGCGATGGATGACTTTATCCCATACAGTTGTGGGAGGTACACAGTCATCGAGGACTTGCAAGCTGCCGATTAAAAGCCGGGGAAGACAGGGGATACGGCGGACCTTAATGAACCTTAGATAATCCTTTTCGGAGTCCTGCGTTCGTTTGTTCTCCTTGAGTACTGCTCGAAGGTTGGCATGTGTGGCGCAGAGGTGTGTCGATGCAACAATCGCCTAAGGATATGTGGTGGGCAAGTGATACAGGTGTATATGTCCGTAGTCCATAGCAAACGTCGGCTTGCTAATTTCTTTATCGATCGATCAGTCAACTCACCAAAGATGGTGGTTTACGGCATACAGAGGAAGGCAGGGAAATGTACATAGTGTACGGATTTCAGAAAGAAAGCGGATAGCGAATGGTTCACGCATGTCATACACAGTAGGCCAATGCAAGCACCAACTGCCCATCATCGATTCATCCTTCGAACCGGCGTACGCGTAAAGGCACGACGGTGCCTTCTTCTCCAACTATCTTGGGCCTGGGCAATATTCCTCTGCCGAGTTCCACTCGCGTATTAGGACCGTCTCTCATCTCAAACACGAAGTTCTTAACCAGTACTGACAGGACCGCCTTGAGTGAGACTGATTAGAAGTCGCTGATTGTCCTAAAACTGCGAAGGAAACGCACCTTAAACTGGGCCATCGCAAAACCCTTACCAAGGCAAGTCCTCGGACCGTCAGCAAACGTAAACAAATGTCGGTATGCCTGAATACCCTGCGCCTTCTTCGGAATTCCACCTTCCTCCAGCCAACGTTCCGGACGGAAAACTTTTGCATCTGTCCCCCATATTTCGGTAGATCTGTTGACACAGGAGATAGGTATACCAATGCGAGTGCCGCGTGCTACGGAAATGCTGTTGACAACTTCACCAGACTGGGTAACGACGGGCTCCGAGAGAGGAATGATGTCATCCTCTGCCAGCTGAAAAGGTGGACTTGGATTAAGGGGGAAATATGGATGCACTTGTCACTGGACATACCATACGAATAAGATCTGTCACGGCTGGATGGATTCGCAGGATTTCGTGCAAGACGGCATCGAGGTAAGGTAAACCATGTTGTTGCTGATCATATGTCGGTTCTCCACCGAATGCGATCAGTTCTTGTCGCAGTTTACTTTGTACGTCGGGGTTCCTCGCTAGTTCGAGCAACGCCCACGTCATGGTGACTGCAGAATTCCGTCAGCTCATAATGGTGCATAGATCGAATAACGGCATACTAGACGTCGTTTCATACCCAGCCACAAGGAGGACCTTCATCTACAAGAGGAAGAAATCAAATTGTATGTTCAGTGGTAAGAGTACTGTTACTCACTTGAGACAACACCTCGTCTTGAGTCAAACGAGTGGAAGAATCGGAATCGTTAGCTTTCACTTGGGGCGCAATGGTTGTAAGGGTAACCTCACGTAGCGATCATCAAACGTACCCAAGACTCCAATAGCCGATTTGTCCTCTTTCCCGTCGAGAATTTCTTCCTTCTCTTTCTTGGATCTTTCCAATAATTCCTTCGAGATATCTTCCATGATTCTCCGCGTCTCGCGGATCAGTTTAGTCCTCTGTGTCGGTAGATACTCTAACAGAGGGAACACGTGTGAGAGAAGAAGGGCAGCGGAATTCACAGCTGATCTGTTTGGGGACGACCCAAATGTATCAAAAATCTTGGTTATCGAGGCTGGTTTCCCATCGAGGGAGCCGAAATCATGAGAGAACGCTGCAAGCCCCATACTATCAAGCCTGGAGAGGTGGGTTAGCTCAAACTAAGTGACCGTAAAAGTGACTCGCGATATATGATTCATCCTTGCTCATAAACTCATTTCTTCATCATTGCAATGAGAATAAATTCAACATACCAGCTCTGGACCTCGATAACAGTACTGTCGCCACTGTTGGCGTCAATCATTGCCTCCCACGCACATCTCACCTGGCGTGTCGGTGTTAGTTTCCCGTATTGTGGACAGCGACGAGTTTACTTTGTGAGCGAGACTACGAAAAATAGGGGTATAGTTCCTTATCGCAGCTGGGCTGAACGCTGGGTTCAGGTACTTGCGTTGCCTGACACGAAATTTCACTAAATAGCCCCGGGTTTAGTTGCGCCTACCTTCTGTGGTCTTCGCCTTGCGACCACAGTATCCCCCGTCCAAACTGTAAGGGGCTGTGTAAAAATGGCGCCATTAGAAGTTGGCTATCGTACATACGACGTGTAGGAGGAAGAGTCTTGTTGCTGTGGTGTGTACATATGTCGTCGTTTCTCTTGCAAATTGGTGCGTAAGTGCTCTTGGATCGGTTAACATGATCTCCCTCCCGCCTAGGGTAGATGGGACTTCATAAACTACGCCGTATTCCTTGGCCCACGCCTCGTATATAGCACCAGCATCGAGTGCCTCGAGTATCTGCTTAGATGCGCCAAAAATGAGGTCGGTTCTGGGTGGACCACGAAGCTTGGTGGTTTTAAAGGGCCTCCGCGCAGTTCCGAATGCACTACAAAGAGCCAATATAGCAATAACGGCTGCCGCGACGTTGAGTATAGTTACTGAGCGGGTCACCACAAGCAGGTTATCCTGCATGGTTGTAAGTAAGGAAGGTGGACGCATGGTCGTGCGTGGACGAAGCAACAGAAAAGGGAGGTTAAATGGCGTCTGTGCTACAGATCAGATGGTGGGATAAGTGCTCACATCCGTCAATCACTATTGGCTGGCAAATTCATCATTCACAGACCAGCCAGTCTTTAGCCCTGTCATAAACCGTTAACTAAGAAATTCCCGAGGTATCCATGAGTGTGCCCATGAATAGTTAGCCACCATCCAAGGAAATGGCCAATGACGTTGAGGAAGAACAGAATTTCCAGAATCACAGGTAGGCTCCTAATCATTTTTTGTCCCACCGCCACTCGCCCATTTGGAAGGACGAAGGAAAAATGGAGTCTTCATTCATCTTTTGCAACAGTGCGTGTCAGCGTGTGGCGATAGGCTTGCGAGCACGTCCCCCGGCTCGCAGGCACAGGTCGCTTTCCGTATGCAAACTGCAAAAGCCAAACACGCGAATTAATCTCTTCGGTGTTATCTGTATTACATAATACACAGCTTGGATGGTGCTATCTACACATTCACGGTTACTGATGGCACTGATGAACGATAAACTTAGTGCTAACCTTCGGTAATGTTAGCAAGTTCGTGATAGATGGATGTCAGCCAACACCGGGCTAGGACTCCTCCATGCAACGCCCAAGGCAGTGTCTTCTTTCCACAAGCCATCCGGTGGCGTGCGCATTGAGCCCTGTGTATACCCATTGAATAGTTATTCTTTTGCACGGCTTAAAAGGTATCCCAGCATGGCGAAGTTTCCATTATGGGTATTGTGCGGAAGTCTTTTACGTTAAGACTCGTGTGGTACAGTCAGTTGTTGATCGTCGACCGGCGACGGCGACTTCGATATTTTAATCTCTGACCGCTAAGTTCAGCTCACCGCTTCCAGCATAGAGGCAGTATGGCGGGCTCAAAAGTAGAATATGTGATATTCGATATGGACGGTACGCCCAATGACCTCATCATTCGACCTCTTTGTCTTCTTCTCTGATGGGCCGGATATCGATCGGCAGGACTCCTGATCGATACGGAGTCCATCTATACCAAAGTTACGAGTGCGTATCCTGGCTGCCGCATCATCCACATCCGTTGGCATCCAATCATTCCATCTAACTGTAATCATATCAGATGAAATCCTTGCGCCGTACGGCGCCCAAATGACGTGGGACATCAAAGCTGAGCTCATGGGCAAGCGTGTGTTGCCATCCCTTTGCAAACTGCCAGCATCTAACACAACTACACGTATGCAGTCGAACGCGATGCAGCCGCTCACCTTCTTTCGTTCTTTCCTGACATCCCACTCACCATCGACACCTATCTCTCACGGCGCGTGGTTCTCCAAGATGCCCATTGGCCAACGGTCCAACCCCTCCCAGGCGTGCGCAAACTTGTATCCCACCTCCACGCGCATAATATTCCCATTGCAGTGGCGACAGCTTCACAGAGGCGCAATCTTTTGTTGAAAACGGCTCATCTCCAGGATATATTTGGTCTGTTCAATGACAGAATAGTGTGTGCGGACGACGTACGGGGGAAGACAGCGGGCAAGCCAGAGCCATATATTTTCTTATGTGCGGCCGGACGAAAGCTCGGGAGGAGGGTCGGTGAAGGTGAGGGTAACAGCGTAACAGAAGAAGAGAGGGAGGAGAGGGCAAAGGGATTGGTATTCGAAGACGCAATACCTGGTGTCCAGGCTGGCAAGAGGGCAGGTATGTCTGGTGAGTGTCTTGACCTCGCGTTCCCATGATGCGGACATTCTTCAATGAAATTTCCAAGTCGTCTGGGTCCCTGACCCCAACCTGCTTAAAGTCGAGTATTCGGGCGCGCACACTCCCGACCGAATACTGACGTCTATAGAGGAGTTCAAACCAGAAGAGTGGGGCCTCCCTCCATACCCGGAGAATGCATAATTTTATGCACTTGCATCTGCAAACTAGAAACCCGGAATCCCTATGTGCTTCTAAAATTACAATGAAAACACGGTCTACGGCCCTGGCCAATGCGTGCTTGTAATCAGAACTTGTATGTACACCCAGGGGTCTAAAAATATGAACCAGCACCTGTATACCCCCTCCTGTTAGGTAGCTGCTTGACCACTTCGTCGTCACTATTACTGTCACTGTCAGTATCGCTAGCAGTCTGGCGTGGAACATCCAGATTCAAAGAACTCTTCACTGCGTGGGTCAGCGACCCCGCTGTATTTGGAGTAGTGGATCCAAACGCGGGAACGGGAGGCTGGTAAGGCTTTGGCGAGACCGCTAGTCGCCCGGCTGGAATTCTTGTCTGAAGGTCCGATTGTTTAGGAACGGGTTGAAATGTCAACTTCAAAGAAGATTGCGTCAGTGAGTCTGCACATATTACCATGACACAAACCGAATCATTCATTTTCTTGTAGTGCAACAGGAACGCTTGTACGCTCTCAAGTTCCAGAGTGACTCTTTCCTTTTTCCCTTTTCTGTCTTCTCCGGGTATTCTGTCTTTGCGTAAAAGAGTCCCCTTGATGCCCCCACATAAGTCCTCCAGCTCGCGTTTTGCCCATGCAAGGAACCCCACCGCCTCTCCGCCTTTCGTGGCAACACCGCTTTCTCCAGCATCAACACCAAGCCACTTGTGTGCAAGTGCAGAGTGAAAAGCTGCTTCGTCCGTGAGATGTCTTATTAGTTCACCGGTGACTTCCCCAGTGACACCAATCCCACTCTCACTTGCAGCATTTCGCGTGGAACGGACTTTGCCTGGCGTCAGGGCGAGTGAGCGAGCGGAGATGTACAGCGACGCGCATTCAAGATGGAGCTTGGCCAGTAGGGCGGTGGAGGGATGGGATTTGGGGAGAGGGGGCCCAGGAGAGATAATACTTTCGTTTGCGGAAGGGGAGAGGAGCTTGCGGACTGCGAGTGCTTGGGCGTCTGCTAGGGCCATCCTATATTGTTGGGTGGGTTTGTTCCCAAGCCAATGTTAGACCTCGTCATATTCGGGAGAGAAAGGACGAGAGTGAAACTAGAAAAAGGGGGTGTGCAGGGAGCAGGATGAAGAACGGACATACTTGCTCAGAGCGGCACACACCTCGGTGGTCAAGTCCGGGGGTCGAGGTCCAGATGCGCCCGCGTCGTTCCAATCAATAAGTGCGGATTCGCTGAGATGTGCAAAGACACCGCTCGCGCGACAAAGGAGGGACACAGCGAAATTAAGTTTTTCGTCTTTTGCGTGGCGTTCGATGGCCGAGATGGCGGGCTCGTGTTCGTAGTGTCCTAGGGCGTTCACGGTGAGCCGTGCAAAGTTGGAAAGGGCCATGCCGTAAGTGAGGAGAGAGAATGCAAGATCTGCATGGAGAGACAGGAGGGGCACACGGGGATAGGTGTTGAGGAGCTGTGAGGAAAGCGTGGTACGCCAGCTGAAGACTACGATCAGTCGCGAACATGGACTTCTGCTCGGGTGCAAACTATGAGGGCGGGAGCATACCTGGTTCAGAACGGAGAGAGAGAGAACTTGAAGCGACGGATGACATTATCCCATACAGTTGTGGCAGGTAGTCATCGAGGACCTGCGAGCTGCTGATTAGAAGGCGGAGAACGACAGGGGATACGGCCGACCTTTATGAGCCTGAGATAGTCCTTTTCGGAGTCCTGCGTTCGCTTGTTCTCCTTGAGCACCGCTCGAAGGTTGGCTCTTGTCTGAGTAGCCTCTGCGATGTCTGGTGCAGAGGTTCTAGTCTTTGCCAGGGAGGTATCGATACAAAAATCGCCAAAAGATATGGCGCCGGTGGTGGGCAAGTGATACAGGTAGATGTTCATGGCTGTAGCAACGATAGGTGCGACGATAATCGCCAGCGCCAGGATATTACTTGCATGAGCGAAAACACACCCAAAAAGTAAATGACCTGACCCTGGCTCGAACAGGAGACCTTCTGTGTGTTAGACAGATGCGATAACCAACTACGCCATCAGGCCCTGCTGCCGATCACGTGCACACCCACGAACAGACAGCCGAGTGTGAAGACGGCATCGACTACTTATCAGGCCTGAGCGGGATATGTTACAGCATACATACGTGGGAGACGAGACGGTTGGCGAGCGAACGGGTGCCGTGTACTGCTAACTAATAGTCCCTGCCCGTGCCCCCTCTCGAGTGGACTGACTGGCTCGACAGAGTGCCGCGGTGTGCACCCTGTTCGTCGTGCCCTGTCGTCACGCCTCTCGGTCTATTCGAATCCTAACAGCCAAGTTCTTGTTCTCAGCTTCAAAGAATCTTTCACGTTCCAGTCTCAGCTTCGCCTTGTATCTACTTTTTCGCCGTTCATCTTGTACTTTTCCCCCCCTTGTTCTCGCTGTACTTCTTTGGGTATTATTTTTAAGCCTTCCCCGTCTACTGCGTCCGATTCGAGACCCACGCTGGAAACTGTTGGGCACACCCGCTGAGGCTGCCATCCGAAATGTCAGACTATATCGTCGGGAAACACATCGTCGACCCTCGCATCCTGTCTGAGCAGGTCAGTAGTGCCGCAGATCCGTACGTTGCCTTCATTTCTCTGCACAGCCCTCGCTCATCCATTCATTCATTCCAGAGAGCCTTCCGGTTCCCCACCGCGACCGGACTCTCGTGACCAGCCACGTTCCGAACATCTGGCGCCCACCGTTGGCTTGCCCATACATCTAAGGCGTCCTTCTCGCACTACCCCTTCTACTGCTCCCCCCTCTCCCGACTACCATCCTGTACACAGTATCGCGATGTCCCACGCTAGCACCCATCTGGATAGCGATGACATCAATATCTATTCCGATCTCAAAAGTTTTACCTTTGGAGAGGCTCGTTTTCCACCCAACGTGTCTGGCCACGACGACATCAGCCCGCTCACACCCGTCGTTCGCCCCTCAAGTCCTGATCAGACATCAGATCTCTTTCTGTCTGCCCAGTTCGTGTCCCCCTCTCTCCAAAACGTCAGCAGTCATCCTTCGCAGGGTGCGGGACGGCAAGTTTCACCCCCTTCTACCTCTTTTCCTCAGTCTGTCTCCCCTTGGAGTATGTCGAGGGACTCATCCTCCAACAGACATGTCCAGTCTGTCTCTGGGATAAGCGGAGAAGGCCAAAGCCGTGAACGTCCCGCCACAGCCGTCGATCATGAGTTCGGTCCATCCCGCTCACGTCGCGGCAGAGTCATTTCCGATGATGCCTCCCAGCACACCTTTGGGCACGGTGCGCGTCATCACGGGATTGCTTCTTCTTCTTCTTCTATATCTGTCACCAGCTCTCGCTCTAGCTCTCGCACAAGTTTTCACTCAGAGCTTCTCAGTAGCGATGACGAGCTTGAAGTGGGTGACCTCGGTGGTGACAGCTCTCCAGTCACCTTTGCCAGAGATTACCCCTTGACTGATATCGACGAAGATGCCGATCTCACCGATCTTGTACCTTCATACTCCTGTCCCGCCATCGAAGGTAGGAGGGGCAGTCTTCCCATGGCCATTCCAGGAGCTCCACAAGACTGTGCTAGTCGCAGTCGCGAGAGTAGCATCCTTACGCTTCGTAGGCCCAGTCGTAGCCTGGACGATGAATATGGTTCTCACATTCCAGCTACCGAGGACCTCTCAGTCGTAACCCCAAAGTCTGAACCACTCTCTCGTGGTGACTGGCGCTCTTTGGAGGCTCAGATCCAGGCCCAGACCCAAGCTCAGTCCCACGCACCACAATCAGCGACGTCACCGTCGCAGCATCCAGCAGACTTCTACAATAATCTGGGTCTGGACTTGCAGTACATCTTTCACTCCAAGCATTCTGAAGGCAGTATACGTTCATACCGCTCCTCTGCGCAGCATTCCTTCATACGACCACTATCCGGAGCTCAACCGTCCGAGGCTTCCTCCTCGAAACTCGCTGCTATCGCTCCATTCGCCGTGGGTGCACGTCGGACAAGCACGGCAACACTACAAACCGTCCATAGCAACGAAGATCCCTTCTTCAGACACATTCGGGTACACGACACAGGCTTTGATATCATCGAGAATCAGTGGTTATATCATTGTCGAGATGTGGATTTCCCAAGGAAGAGGGAGAAACATGGTCGCCGGTCTTCGAACGCGTCAATACCGCCTCTAAGCACGGAACTGAGGAAGTATACGAAGACGATGGACATCGGACAACGCGAGCACTGGTGGTGTCCCAACATTGGATTCTTCAAGGTGGACAGATCGGTCCTGAAGCGTCAGTATCAAAACTTCTACAAACTTTTCCGTATACGTTCTCCGTCTAAAACATGCGTTTTTCCCCCTTCTTTCTTTCTGATATTATAGCGCGTTCTGTTGATGATTCCAAAGCATCACATCACCGATTGAACATACGTCACGTCAAAGACCCCCATCTCAAGGTTGGCAGTGCGGGTCCCACTACACTGGTGCACAAGCACTCGCGTGCTACGGCATTTTCGATCTTCCGTTCGTTTGTGCTAAACGCGGCCAATGGACCCCAGCATACACGTGTTCAAACGCGGAATGGTGTCCTACTCGCGCCGAAGAAGGTACAGGAGCATTACACGTGCACGAGGACGACGCGACGACTCGCTACGCATGGTTTACTTGACGACGAATTACGCGGTGCGAGAGGCAATCGGAAGGGTACGCAAAGCTTATCGTTCCGGGAATTGCACGACAAAGATAAGGGGCGCGCGTACAAGGGCAAAGCAGAGACAAGCAAGGGAAAGGGGAAGAAGAAAGCCAACTCAAAGACCAGCAGCGGTGGTGGCACCATTCCCAAGCACGAGACAAGTCCTTCGGGCAGCCAGGCGGCCACGAGCAGTGCCGGGAGCGTAAGTGACCACGCAGCGCTGCAGACTGCGTCCGCACCGGCCGCTTCCTCGTCGCGCGCCCAGCTCTCTCCAAGGGCTGGCCTTGCGATAGGTCAGCCGGTCTCACCTATGGCCCTTGTTCCCCTTGTTGATTCTCTGTTAAAAGCAGAAAACGCTACTGACATTGTCCCATCTTCTCATCACCGCGATCGACACAGCCTGGTGGACTCCGACGAGGATCGGGTACCCACACGTACACCCCATGCAGAAGCTTTTGGAGCACTTGATCCGAGCGATATCGAGCACTACGTGTCCAAGGCTAGTCGTCCGAATACCGACTCCGGTCCATCGTTCCGCGCGCGCATCTGGCGTGCCATCCGTGGCACTTCGAGGGCTGAGGGTCCGTCGTCTTCTGCTGGCCTCTACCAACCACCATGGATCGTCACTGCTGGGCGTGAGTTGCAAGAGGAGAACGAGCGAGTCATCAATGATCTCAACAATTCCTTCAGGGATGTTGGCCTCCTTCATACTCAGCCGCACAAGCCCGGCTCCAAATCAACGTCTAAGCGAAAACATGGGCCCGATATCCTTGATCAGGTTCCCGATGACTGCTTTTACATGCTCCTTCCTCTTTGGGTTGGCGAGATCAATCAGCAGGATGCCGAGAATAACGGTAGCGAGGCATCCACAACCACAACCGCTCCGTCAACAACACTTTTGCCTGAGGACCGGCATTACCTCCTTGTATGGTATGTGCCATGGGACGATGATGCAAAAGGGAAGGATGCCGAACAGCAAGCACCGACGAAAAAATCGAAGCACACGTCGCAGACGAGTTCCGACAGCAACCAAGACACAGAATCTATCCCTATATGCCTCTCCTCTTTCCGAGTTATTGCTCGTGTGGTGCGCTATGATGACCTCCGTCACTCGGGTGTGCGCGCTCCCAGTGTAGGTCTTGCGATCAGCGGTCCTGCCTGGGAAGCATTGAATGATTTCGACCTCACGTTCCCCAGCGGATGTCAGGATCGGAGGTTGACTGATGCAGTGATTTGTCATTGTCGTGGTCGGCATAGGGGATTCTTATTCGATCCAGAGGGTTTGACGCGGTTAGGGCTTTGTACGAAGGAAACGTCAGAAGCAACATCAGACGCCGAAGATCCCATGTCGAACTTCTCCTTAACGACCATTGGTAAAGCTGCTGCTGAGATGATCTGGTTGGGTTGCCTCGCTATGACCAGTTTTGGCGCCGGACATAGCACGAATCATCCGTAAAGTCATGCGTGCATGGTGTGGAGGTCTTCCATACATTTAGCGTTATCCTCCACTCACTACTCTGTCGCCTTAGCCTAGTTTTTACGTTGCATTGCTACATGCTATACACCGCCATTTATGCCGTCGATGCTAAGTTAGTACCGTACAAACAATGAACAGAAAGGGCTGCGCCGCTGAACTACACCAATTCACACAGGTATTAATCCTGTCGCATGACCGGTAACAGAAGGTACTGAGCTAATTACCGCCGCAAATGGACAACTCCTTCATCTCTTGTAGTACACCCTCGACCTGGACATTTCGAGTCAGCTAAAATGAGCCACCTCAACGATGCGGGGCGACGAACCTGAGCATCCAGCTGGCCAGCAGCGTAGTCATCTCGCACGTTATCCGCAAAATATCTGAAGGACTTCGATATTTGACAACAGGCTTCCAATAGAAAGTCTTACCTCTGCACAGCGCTGAGTTTCTCGTAACCTTCCTCTGCAAACTTGCACTGCATGCGTATCATGGCTTCAAAGCTAGGGTCAAAGTATGGGACGCGGAGGTCCAGTAGCTGAGGGAGTTCTCCTATAAGCTGATCGTTGAGCAACTCGAATACCTCCTTCGCTTCATCGTGCTCTTGTTGTGCCTTGATTATAATGAACGGAAATAAGAAATACCAGGCGAGTAAGCAGGCGTACCTTTGGCAATTTCGTGGGGTCATCACTAGGCTTCTCTATCACCTTGCGGAGTTTGCTTCTCGCTGCATCGTAGTCAAGCAGCTTGGAGACCGAATTGTTAGATAGAGTTCAGAGACTGCGTCCAAATCGAACGACACCTTCTTATTCCTCTTTGATATGTGTTCGTTGACGATGGGGAAATAAGCATTCATCTTCCCCAGGGGTTCCATGATGGTTGTGCGGTAAGGTGCCTCCTGCACGGAGGTTACTGTCAACCCCAAAAGCCATTTCGCAAGGAGGGGAGAGGAAAATCGTACCAATTCTCTCTGTACGCTCGCATCCAGATCCTGAACAGCGTTCTTGAAAGCGTGACTTGCCATTGCACTATCGGAGGTGCGATCGGCGGCTCCGTAGAATGATTCGATCGTTTCCGCCAATCGTGCCTGGGCAGCGGTCATCGCTAGTAAAACTCTCAGTACTCTCCGTTGTCCCCGAGAGATAATTTCGACATACCTCTCATGGCATCATTGTAGCTCTTGCTGTCCTTCTGTAAGGCCTGGCATTCCTTCTCGAAACTGAAGGGGTCAGGCCAAGCGCGGTAAAGGCGTCACATGAGACTCACGCTCTGTACTTTGATTCTTCGTCAGCGAACTCTCGATCTACTGTACGTTCGATCTGACCAGTTTTCTGCAAGACCTGCGCGTCGAAGACTCTAAATCAGCTACGTTGTCACCGGTGCGGCCAGGGCTCCCAAAGTGCGTACTGTCGTTCCTGCCCTGTTCAGGGATTTTTTGAATCTAAAAGGATAAGTAAAATCACGACCTTGGTACTTGAGTAGTGAAATCAAGCCTTACCCTGTCCAGCTCATGGTCTTCACAAAGATGGGGTCTACCCAGAGAGTCCGGCAAGCGTGTGCCGCCCTAGACATTACGTAATACTCACATACGTCACACTTGCCACTGGCGAGGCAACAACAGGGGTACCTCATCGTTGGATGTGAACGACCGTCAAGGGTACATCCATCGGTGTGACTTTTTTGACTTAAAACCATCGGTAAAAAAAAAAACTGTGTATTTTCTCCATATCGAAGCGATCCCCAGACATATTTTCCCGCCGTCTCAGCGAGTTATCACCGTACAGAGAGCTGTCGAGCGGATATCTGGTACTGCTCAGATGAGGTACTCGCTCCGGCCTAGACACAACGAGACCTACGTGTCCCCCGACCCAGCCACGAATCCCGATGACAGACTCACAGAGAAGGGGTCACCGAGGCGAAAGTCTACCAAACGAAGTATCACCGACTGCCAAGTAGACGAATACGTTCCCACTGGACGCCAGAAAAAGAAGCGGGAGTCCACTCCCGCCTCATGGGATATACTTGATGTCGAGAAAAAGGATACTGCTTTTAGAGGACGCTTGGGTAAGTCCCCTGTGATTTTGCCCCGTTAGAATGCTAATGACCTGTTGCAACCAGGATATGCATGCTTGAACACTCTCCTACGAAGTAAGAAACCTGCTGCAGAGGCTATATTCTGTTCGAGGACCTGTCGGTAAGCGACGGGGGTTCGTTCCACCTCACCCTGACGTCATTCTTGCATGACATGTATTTAGCATCGAGTCAATTAAAAAGAAAGGCGTAGATTGGGTGAAGGACTTGGGCCAAAAGAATGCTGAGGATATGTTGAAGATTATTGAGTGGAATGAGCGTAACGTAAGTCAAGTGATTGCTGTCGAGATTCTGCCGCATATTTCTCCACAGCACATCCGTTTTATGAGAATGTACGAGGAATCCGCTGTCAGTGGTATTTCCAATGGACAAGCTAAACCTTCTACCTTCCAGCTCGTCCGGCATGTTTCCTTTTGCTTCGCATGAAACATATGGGTACTCGCTCGCCTACTGCGCCGCCCTCCTCTCGGAGGTGGGTACGCTGGCCGAGAAGTATGGCCACCGACTCACCGTGCACCCCGGGCAATATACGCAACTGGGGTCGCCACGCGAGGCGGTACTACGGTCAAGCATTCGGGACTTGGAGTACCATTGCGAAATGTTGGACCTCATGGGCGTTGGTCCGGACGGGGTGATAGTCATCCATGGAGGAGGGGTGTATGGTGACAAGGAAGCGACCTTGGCAAGGATCAAAGAGACTATACGAGTCGATTTGCCGAAGAACGTGCGGGATCGCTTAGTACTTGAGAATGACGAGGTCCGTCGATTCGGTTCTGCAGCGTCGCCTGTTTTGACCATAGTACTTATATCGCATAGCTGTGTTATACCGCTGCGGAACTTCTCCCGATATGCAAAGAGCTGGAAGTCCCACTGGTGTTCGATTATCACCACGACATGCTAAACCCCTCCCCTGGTTTACCGCCAGCACGAATTATGGAAGAGGCGAACGAGATCTTCCGTAGGCGCGGCATAAAACCTAAGCAGCACTACAGTGAACCCAGGGAGGGTGCGGTAGGTATCATGGAGAGGAGAGCGCATTCGGATCGCTGTCAGATCCTACCACAAGGCGTGCCCGAGGATATGGGTTGGTCCAGTTTAAGCATATGTCGAGCCGGACGGCTGAACGACAGCGACAGACTTGATGATCGAAGCCAAAGACAAAGAACAAGCAGTTCTGCAATTGTATAGGACGTATGACTTGCATCCCGTCAATTATGGTTCGTCCGTGCCCACTCGAATAAGGGTGGTAAAGTATTTGATCCTCATAACACGTCCCTAGAGTCTCTTAGACCACCGAAAGACAAAGAACTTGAGGAGAGCATAGGTAAGTCTGTCCGGAAGGCCAGGCTCTACGAGAGTCAGGGTGACATCGACACTTGAGGCCGAAACATGGCGCAAGCCTGGAATCGGATGGATGCATGTGGCCCTGTTGATATTTTGGATGCGACCATGATCTTGTAGAAGTTCATTTGTTAACAAGCGAAATCGAAATTACACGTATCGCGTGGTGTGAGCGCACGGCCAACCATCCGCGCCGTGCATACGTGAAGGCCGAAAAGAACAAAAAGTTGGGCCTTGCTGGGAATCGAACCCAGGCCACTTGCATTTCAGACACCCAAAGCAAGTATCGTACCTCTAGACTACAAGGCCACTGAAAAGCGTTAACCATCTTTCTTGTATTAGTAAGGGGCGGAGCTGGAATTATAGCCTGATATGGGATGAGTATGACTAACCAACACCACTGGGCATAATGGCAGTACCGTGACTCTTGCTTTCACATCCTCGTCGCGCCTGTACATTATAATGGTTCGAATAATCATCAAGGGAGGTTCGTATTCTACTTTTCTCTTCGCACGAAGCATTACCGACAATCTTTGGCAGGTGTCTGGAAGGTTAGCATAGTCCGTCACGGAAATCTCAGTGACTTGGTTACTGATTCATAAACGTGAAGAACACCGAGGACGAGGTCCTCAAGGCTGCAATAGCCAAGTACGGGAAGAATCAATGGTGGGTTTTCGGTATTCAGCCCCCTCATTCACAGAATTTTATGTCTTCCTCAGGGCACGAATATCCTCCTTACTCGTCCGGAAAACCCCCAAACAGTGTAAAGCAAGATGGTATGAGTGGCTGGACCCGTCAATAAAAAAGACGGAATGGTCAAAGGTATGTTCAGTTGCCTCGTACGCGTATCTCATTTCACAGTCTCGATAGACGGAAGATGAGAAACTTCTCCACCTCGCAAAGCTTATGCCAACGCAGTGGCGTACGATCGCTCCCATTGTTGGCCGAACAGCTACACAATGTTTAGAACGTTACCAGAAACTGTTGGATGAGGCTGAAGCCAAAGAGAACGAGGAGTTGGGCTTGACCGGTCCCAAGGATACCGGCCCGAGCGCGGACGACGTCAGACGGCTTCGACCAGGTGAAATTGATCCTGATCCAGAGACCAAGCCAGCTCGACCGGATCCCATTGATATGGACGAGGATGGTACGTTCTGTGAAGGTCTGTGCATTTACAAACGCCGTTGACCGTCGTATAGAGAAGGAGATGTTGTCGGAAGCCCGCGCTCGTCTCGCGAACACTCAAGGCAAGAAGGCCAAACGGAAGGCCCGCGAACGTCAACTTGAAGAGGCCAGGCGCTTAGCGGTTTTGCAGAAGAAACGCGAGTTAAAAGCTGCTGGTATCATGTAAGTTATTTCGCCCCTTTTCATATGTATATACATTTTCTGGAATTCGTTTACAGTATGCGTCATAAGACAAAGTTGAAAGGCATGGACGTAAGCAAATTGTTTATGTTCTATTCCGCTCATGCTGAAGTCACTTTTGCGCAGTATAATGCTGACATCCCGTTCGAAAAGAAGCCGGCACCGGGTTTCTACGATACGTCAGAAGAACAAGCTCGTGTCACTTCTGCTCCCATTGGCCAATCTCTGCGACGTCTGGAAAATAAGCGTAAAACTGACGACGAAGAAGCTGAGCGCCGAAAACGACAGCGTCGCAACGAAAAAGAAGGTCAGGGTTCAGGCCACCAGACTAAATTCGTTCCTGCGCGTGATGCACAAATTCAGAAGTTGAAGGAGGCAGATAGCATTGGTCGACGGAGAAAGCTGGAGCTACCGAGTGCACAAGTGGGCGAGACTGAGCTGGAAGAGATTGTCAAAATTGGGCAGACGGGAGAAAATGCGAAAGCTCTGGTTAATGGAGGAAGTGAGGCAACATCTAAGCTTCTGGGAGAGTACGAGGGGCTGGATAGTGCTAAAATGGCGCGCACACCGCGGACGGCCCCACAACGTGAGCCCTTCCCTCGATATCTCTTGGAATATGACTCACCAGTGACTCAGAGGATAATGTGATGCTGGAAGCTCGCAACCTGCGTAATATGACTATTGCACAAACACCCCTTCTAGGCGATGAAAATACCCCACTGCACACGACTGGCGATGGCACAGGCTTTGAAGGCGCCACTCCCCGCCACCAAGTTGCCTTCACGCCCAACCCTCTTGCAACCCCCCGGGCCGATGGTGTTGTTGACGGTAAATCCATGGCTGGTGCAACACCTCTGCGCACTCCTATGCGGGACAACCTCAGTATCAATCCGGCGACCGGTATGGTAACAGGTGGCGAAACACCCCGAGACCAACGGCTCCGCGCAGATTCTGCGAAGCGTGCTCTCAAGGCAGGGTTCATGAATTTGCCCAAACCAGAGAACAACTTCGAGTTGCTCGTACCCGAGGACGAGGAGGAAGAACCAATAGAGCAAGCCCCTGTCATCGAGGAAGATGCTGCGCAGCGGGACGCCCGGCTGAAACGCATGCGCGAGGAGGAAGAGAGGAAGGCATTGGCAAGGCGATCGAAAGTTGTTCAGCTCGGTCTTCCTCGGCCAGCCCGGGTTAACGTGGAGCAGCTAATGAGTAACCTCAGTCTTGAGGCAGAAGATGACCTCGCAGAAGCTAAGAGCCTAATTAATGCAGAGTTGTCGAATCTCATGCTCCACGATTCTATCGTTCACCCTTTACCCGGTACCAATCTCCCCGGTGGTACCATTTCTTCCTACGTCCTACCGCCGGACGAGGACTTAGCGCGAGCCAAATCCATGGTTCACTTCGAACTCGCCACTTCTATCGGCTTCCCAGCTGCTACCGAAGCTCAAGTAAAGGAGGGACTTCAGACCCTCTCCAAGAACGAGGAAGTTGATGAAACCTGCTCATGGGCACATCAACGGCAACGACTGGCGTTCGACCCCCACAGTAGAATTTGGGTTGACCCCCAAGGCCTCTCTCCTGAAGACCGAGTTGCCGGGTACACTACACTACTCAAGGACTACAGGGAGCAGATGTCGAAGGAAGACAGCAAAACTTCCAAGATCGAGAAGAAATTGGGCATAACACTTGGTGGTTACCAAGTGCGATCGAAAGCATTGGTAAAGCGAGTTACCGATGCGTTCGACGAACTAGTGAAGACGAAGTTCGACTACGAAAGCTTCTCGAGGCTAGCATCGAACGAGGCAGTAGCTGGTCCTCGTAGAGTGGAATCCCTCAAAGATGAAGTTGAGATTCTTGCACGGCGTGAAAGGTTGCTGCAGGAGCGGTATGCAGAGTTGGAACGAGCGCGGCGAGATGCGGAGTCGAGGGTGGCGGCACTGGAGGAGAAACTTATGGAGGAGGCGGAGGCGCTGAACGAGGCTGCTCTTGCAGAAGCGGAAGTCGGTGCATAATTGACCTGTTTTCTTATGCAACTATGTATTGGCGGACCTGCAATCGAGTGATCTGTACTTTACCTGTCGTCGATGCCAATATTACAGTAACACTCGACTGACGCTGGAGCAATTGCTCGAAATAGATATTATCATGTGGTACTGCTCTCATATCATGGCGATCTCCGTGCAACGGATACGACTCATCTATCCACCACAACCCGCATCCGTCTTTTCACTGATCTAATTCTCCCTTCAACACGTCTCACTGACAGCCGCTATATTCCGTCGGACAATGTCTTGGCAAAGTGCGTCGAGACGTCTCCATTTGATCGTGATGATTAGAGCGATAACGTCAAATACTAACTTCTTTGCAACAGCGTATGTTGACAATAACCTGGTTGGGACCGGAAAGGTCTCCAAAGCTGCGATCATAGGGCAAGCTGGTGGTGTATGGGCAGCATCGCCCGGTTACAATGTAAGTGCGCCTTCTTCCCCGACGCTCTGTCATAGGGTGATAAATCAGTTTATCTTTCGCTGTGCGCCGCTTGCAACATAGCTCTCCCCAGCAGAACAGAAGGCTATCGTGAATGCATTCAAAAACCTTCCTGAGGCACAGGCGCACGGTGTACGTCTCGCAGGACGAAAGTTCTTTGTCCTAAACGCGGCAGGCGATCAAATCCTGGGAAAGGACAAGGCAAGCGGTTATCTCCCTCGCCGGGTTCTGTGGCATTGAAGTAGCTGACATAGGCTGATGGCTGTACCATCGTCAAAACGAAGCAAGCCATCCTCGTTACGGAGTACGCAGCGCCGATCCAGCACCCGGAATCCGTCCCCGTCGTAGTGGCCTTAGCAGATTATCTCAAGAGCGTAAACTACTAAACCGTCTGGTTGTGCTCCCAGCGGCTCTGTGATCTGCAAGGGGTGGATTTGTATGGGTTGCATGCTACATCTGTATAGATATCCTTGTACTCTGCGTCGATTGGAACGAACATGATTCACATACATACATAGCCGTATCAAGTTTGGAGGGCTAAGTGGAGTGATTACCGACATCCTCGGTTGCCATCGCGCCGCTCACTTCAAGCTACGGCTATTAAAGTTTCCTGCACACAATCTAACTTCTGTCCTTCATAATATTTCATGGTTGACTTGCCCTCGGCCTGGAGATACTTGGGAAGCTCAACCTTTGTTGTTCCCTGCTCTTCCGCTGGGTAGGTCCATCAGACAATGACCTATTGGCACGATTCAATGAGACGTACGCGTTGCATGCCAGAAATAAATGACAAGTCCGGAAATCACGATTGCAAAGGCGACGAAGTATAGCCAGTACGGCGAATAATGCTGAAGTGTGCGGGTTACTAACATAGATTTGTCTCTGCAGAGTCGTCATAACGTACGAAGAGGAAAAGACCTGTATCCGACTTAGCGCACAGTGAGAGAGGCAGGGGTAGAAAAGACATACCGAATAGCAAGCCGTAGAAGTCACTGGTGAGCAGTGAGATGTTAAAGTACGGTGATGAAGCCACACGGAACAGCATCATCTGTAGCGTGTACATGACGAATACCGCTGGAGATTTAATGTGACTATAACAGCGGACTTAGTATCGCGGAGAGAAAGGCTTACAAATTGTGTTCCCCACCAAGAGCCCGGCTGCGTGAATGGTATCCCATCAGTGTTCAGGTATCTGTCGAGAAGGTCGTACCAATAGCTCCATCCCATGTGGAAGTTTTCCACTTTTGACGTTCGAGGATCAAGGCTTGCACGGAACTCGCCACCATACCCCATAGGCCCATCTGTCCCAGGACCTGGACGCTCCATGAGTTATTCCTCAAAAAAATGGGTTCTTTTGGAGAAGTTGGGCTTGCCTCATACAGCGGTGAGCGTCGTACGTAAAACTCTTCCGCCGCGTTGACTACGAAACCGCTTGAAAAATTAAAACGCACTCGATTGAGGATGTCTTCTCACCGAAACCATACAGTGTGGATGCTGCGAGCATAAAGCCATCGCCCTCAGCGCTGCGAGTGGGACTACCGTTTTTACCAGTCAGCAAGTCTGATGTGACAAGCAGCGCCAGGCCGCCAATGCAGATGGCCACCCCCTAGCCGGATTCAGTAAATTTTGGAACAAGGACGGAGCCAGTTCACCAAGATTTGCGTCCAGTGGTAACGGACGTGCATTGCTGCCCAGCAGACTAACATGCACACCGGTATAGTCCACCTGAGGGGCCAGGTGTGGGTCAGGAGTAGACCACGAGAACTTCCACGACACGTACGCGTCAAGAAGCATGCATGACATCAAGTCAGTGTACCCAAATGACTGTCGTGTTCAGTTGGTTAACATCCAATCGTAAGGTACCCAACGCTACCTTGGTGTACAGATACCCAGCTTCAAAGTCACCGAGTGTCAGGATGAGGTCTAATATTATGTGAGGGGGTTCAGGGCACTCGTTGCGAGAGGAACGAACATTTCCATCCATCATGCACAAGTAGTTTACACCATCCTTTCAACCCGTCTGAATAATACGACTCGTCAGCATGGATTCGCGCGCTGGACGAGTGGTATATTGACACACATTTGTATACCGTATAGGTTGTGTATACGATAAAAATGAAGGCATAGCTGATGGAGATCGAGGGACAGAGCTAACAGCCTGAGCGAGACTTCACTCACGAGAAAAACACTTGGGTACTCGGGAGCACCCAGTTGCGATCGACCAGCTCTGTGGTCAAAACAGATACGAGCGTGAGCGCTATGCTGAGCACTTGGCCGTAGAGGATCGACCGGACGAAGGACGGCGTCCAGAGTGCTATGAACCGCACATAGACGCTCCGGACAAAAGTCGATGGCGAAGTCAATGATATTGGTGGCCTATTGGAAGAAGGGGCCATGCCAGACATGATCAGCGGGTGTTCAGTTTGTGGTGAGGTGCCTGTCAGGATTGACAGATCCCGTCGTCATTCCACAGCTATTTATTGGACAAGTACGATCCCGTCGTAGGCGGGTAATCTCCGTCGGTGACCGTCTGAACGCCGGATACGTTCATGCTTAGCGTGGAAATTCAGCACACCCGAACAAGCTGAAACGATTATTTGTTCTTCCCGGGAAGTTTTAGCTGTGGAGTGATGCTTCTAAAATCACAAACATCACTCCAAGGGTACGGCAATGAGCCCATCTTAGTATAACCATGGATCACCTGGCATCGATAGATTAGAAAGAGGTACGACTGACATCGAGCTCAGGAAGCACCAAGCCTTGCAGCTGGTATCTACGGTTCATGCACTCCAGACCGAACAAGTCGCAGACAAACGACGGACTCATGCTGACACGGGAAACCGGTTTGACGATAGCAGAATTGCAAAGATTCGTCGGAAACCGTACGCGAAGTGGAGCCAGATGGAATAAAAGGCGTGGGGAGGTCAAGAGGGGAATACACGAAAATTTACTCGTCGGGCACCTCGACCTCTCCTGAATTGATGCCATCGATGACGTCGTGGGGTGGCTTCCCATCGACTGTGCACCCAATGCTTTGAGCAGTGCCCAGGATCTCCTTCACGCAGCCAGCCAAGTCCTTCGCTAGTGACTTGGATTTCATCGTCCGTGCAATATCAAATATCTCGTCCAACGCCACATTACCAGAGTGTTTGATGTTCTTCTCCTTCTTCCGGTCGCGAGGTGGCTCTGCAAGCAGAAAAGGGTACAAGATGTGAACATCACTCCTCTCCAAGCGCGGCCACCGAACCAACCTTTAAGGGCCTTGATAACAAGAGAAGATGCTGAAGGGACAACACTGACGGCGGCTTGCCGATTCTGAATCGTAAGCTGAACCGTCACCCGTAGACCCTTCCATGCAGACGTTGCCTTGGCAATATCTTCTCCGACCTTCTTGGGCGACTACGGATGGGTTCAGTCTACCAACGCCAGCTGTCTGGAGTCCGATGCATACCAAACCCAAAGGGCCGATTTTTGGGGCGAGGGCCGAAGAGGCACCGACTTCACCACCCGTTGCCCGTAGGTAAATGATTTTGATTTCGTTAGGGTCCTATAGCGGGTACGTTTCAGTTGCAAGCGACAATGGATCCTGCAACGCGTACTCACGATTTTTGGGGCCATCGTCGAGATCGAATATTTCACAAACTTGGCGGGTAGGGGGTGTGGCTTGAGGGAAAACAAAGTTGGAGCGCCGCGGCGATGTACTGTACAGAATCTGGCAAGTCCGCGCCGGACGGGCCGGGTCTGTTTGGTGTTGTGTGGCCAACCTGGACGGTCCAAGTCTTCCTTCAGCGCTGGTACTCCCCCCAACCCAACGGGAGACAAGGCTGTTTGGATTGCAATGGGTGTATGGACTCCTCCGGAAGGGTCGTTTTACCCAGTGCATTTGAAGACGCGGATATAGATATTCTTGCATTGCTTATAGGTAATCGGTCATGTCGACTCGACCATCGCAGAAAGGTGTCTGATTAAATTTGATCGAAAGCTGATATGCTTGAACGGCTGATGGTTCATAATGACCAGATACCCTTGCTTCCGTATGTTCCCCCGATCATATCTGGTCTCTCCCTCAGGTTCTTGATCTTCTTATCTCATCTAGCGAAAGCTTGACTCGCTTTCACTCGCGAGCGATCCCTTCTATCAACGTACTGGACTATCTTAGGCGGATAATCAAATTCACCAAAGTAGAGGTATGTTGAAAAGAAAACGTCTTTTTTTCTCTCATCGCATAACTCATACACATTTTTTGCAACTTATAGAAATTATGTCTTTTGCTCACTCTGCACTACGTCGATCAGATCTGCGCCAGGACGCCGCTATTCACGTTATCTTCCCTCACATGCCACCGTTTTATCATTGCATCGATCGCCGTATGCAGCAAAGGCTTGTGTGACACATTTTGCACGAACAGTTTCTACGCCCGCGTCGGCGGTATTCCTGTCTCAGAACTAAACGATCTGGAGCGCGAGTTTCTCAGAATGATTGACTGGAGATTAACGGTCAGCACTCCTTCATTGCACACTACTTCTTGATCGCTATACTATTTCCCTCCTCTCTTTTCTACTCACGTGCGCAAACGTCCGTGGTCTTCAGAACTTTCTGATTATTTTCATCCTTTCATTCCCAAGATCCACCTTATATTTTACTGGTCTTGACGTCTTCTTTTTTATTTCTCCCGTCCTCGCCCGCCTCTCGCCGTGCAGTGCACACGCGAAGTTCTCCAGGAATACTACGTCAACCTCGTCCGCACAGATTCCACCGGTCGGTTTTATATTCACGGCATGTCGCCCTCCCCCCTCGTCACAAATGCAACACCATCTCCGGGTACGACTATCGTCCCATCGGATTTCTCACCAACATTGCCAGTTGAAGACAGCGACATGGAAAGCATGGCAACGTCGCGGTCACCCTCGCCTACAGTGTCTTCCCCTCCCGTTCTCCCACACCCTCGCGCACTCGTTTCTGTTTCCGGTCATGGACCGGCGCCAACAGTTACGCCGTCGCCAGCTCTAGTTCCGGCGTCTCAGCAACACCGGCTTATCCCACGTGAAGCCTCTACGATTCTCATTGATACCGCAACATTGACCCCTCAGGCACCCCAAGGGCCTACTGTCGAGCAAAACATGGCGTTCGCAGATTTGCAGAAGTCATGGGGCGGGGTAGAGAACGGGCCGCAGCCAGATAGGTTCGGTGATCAAATCACTTAAATACGAGGGTGGAGAGAACGAGGAAGTTGGTGGGAAGGGAACAGTAGGGACGCCCAACCGGTGCGAAGATAGATTCAATGCATATATGTATTAGTGTTTGTAATTGCTTTGCAAGAGTCTCCAGGAGTTTTTTTTTGTATTTTGCCTGGCTTGGTTCTGAAGTATTCCACGACGGCGTTTATGTACGAACCGACGACCGACTCACAATTATCTGTGCTACCAACTTGGCATCATACACACGCATCTATAGCTGTGCCAACTTACAACGATCCAGGCAGCAACAAAAACAGCAAGAGAAAAATGTGTGAACGAGTGAAGAAGGCAAGTAAAGGAGTGGGAGTTTTACAATATGCAGGTATGTATTTGTGTGAGTATAGTAATGTGTAATTGGCTTTTGTGTATTCGTCCCGACGGAATCAAGAAAGAAAGAAGAACGGTCGAGGTAGACTTCGAGGACTGTGGTGACGGGAGAAGGAGTGTAGATGTAATTCTTATGTCCGTTGTTTACATTTTTTTGGATTCATTTTCTTGCTGTCGTCGTGGAAGAATTGCTTGTACACTTGGAAACTTGGAAATGTGTGGTTGGGCATGAAATGTACACCGCTCGAGTCGCCGACTCAAAACGGATCCGGAAAAGGCATGAACTAGGAGAAAAGGGAGAGGTTGAGCAGCGGCGAGTGCAGTAACATTGGTCTGGTGGCAGCCCCTACGTGATCCAACCTAAGCTCGCTCGTCAATATACAACAGAAACAGGACTGTCGCACCGTAGATGATCGTGCATCACATCCAATTTGACCGGCTACCAGCTACCGTACAGTACAGCGAGAGTGCGTGACGAGCACGCAGCACCGAGAACGGGGGGAGTGGGGAGGAGTAGACGGGGAGAGTGAAGGAATATGACACAACGGAAGCAAAGACTTATGCGAATACAACTTGACAAACACTCGTACTCGTCTGTTTTCTTCCATGTAATGTGCACCAACCTGTTACAATGCGGCGTAGAAGGGAAAAAAGCGAACAACACATAAGCACCCAATCATCGTGACAGATAGGGGGGTAAAGGGCTGGGGACACATGAAGAAAGCTAATGAACACGAACATTTCTCAACTCTGTTCCCATTCACCTCCTCAACGCAGACAACATCTTCGCCAGAGTATTGATTTGGCCTTTCTGCACTTTCCTGGGCGTCGCCCCATCATTTGCACCGACATTGACATTGCTGGAGGATCTAGCTGTGCCAGCGCTCAGATCAAGCGATTCATTGACGCTGCCACGGACGATTCCGTCGAGGTCCGTCGTGGATGTAGCAGCATCCCGGCGCTGATGAACGACGACGCCAGGTGTGTTCGCTTTATGCACAGAAACCCCCACTCCCAAACTTGGACCGGAGGGTCGTTCGCTAATCGTGTCCAGCTTGTCTTTGGGCTTGCGAGTGCGTGCCTTGCGCTGAGACGGTTGGCCAGGGTCGTTGCCTGTTGGGTCCCCGTGATGGCGCGGGAACTGATCGAGTTCCCGAGGTACGCCAGACATGACTATATACATCAAAGGGGTGATTAACATCGGTTTGCTGGAAGGTCGAGGGCAAGATGCTCACTCTTGATATTTTTGGGAATTCCTTCGGCTCTACCTCTGGTACCAACCCCATCCTGTTTGGCAGTGCTCCCATTAGGAGCTCTCCAGCTCCCGTTTGACACGCTCGTCGCCATCGTGCTCACACTCGTACTCGAATGACTGTATCTGGTAAACGCGCTCATCGAGGAACTTGCAGTACTTGAGAAAGAGGACCTCCAGTTAGACTTCGCAGAGTTGGTCGTGACGGAAGATGCGCCGGACGACAGGACTCCGTTGAAATTGTTTCCATTGACACCGTGAAGTCCACCACGAACGCTTTGAGGTGACGCGCCCCTAGGGCCAGAAGCAGGTCCGGGCAATCCGCCGTAGCCGCCGTGGTTGGTAGCCGACGGACCCCAGGTATTGGCGTTGTAAGGATGTCCCTGAGGTCCGCGCCCGCGCGTCCAGGTCGTAGCCTCATCCGCAGGAGAACGTTGTGGGGAGAGTGGCGTGCGGGTGTATGGCGAGATCGTTGAATGGATTGATGCCCCCGAGTGGGAGTGGGTGGAGTGACCAGAATATAAGGAGGCCTCGTTCTGGCGGAGCCCATGTGGACGAGGTTGGCTGGACAAGGACGTACTCGAAGGAGACGAGATAAACGACTGGGAACAAGTCTGTATGTCGGCGGAAGAAGCCGCAGCCGCACCAGGCGTCACAGCCGAAGGAGTAGCAGCAAGACCCATTATCAACGACGCCACGTTGTTCGCGGTACCAGGCAGAGGCTCTTCCGCACCGGCAGGTAAGCTAGCGTTGTTCCCTCCCTTACCGAACGAGAGCCACCTCGACGCCTTCTTCACCATTGGAGGCATGATCGACGTAGGCGTAGGAGTGGTGGAAGCAGCGTCTGAGGCAGCATGGTTAGCGAGCGAGGATGACCGGGAGGCTCTACTGATCTCTCTCGCAAGAGTCTGTGACGCGTTCGCGAGAACTTGAAGCGTCTCGTCCGCATCCTCATTGGCAGCGACGTTCTTACTTTTCCTAGCGCCTCGCCTACCTCGCTTCCTGGTTGACCGACTCCGCCCATCCTCAAGGAAGTCACGGTCATTTTCCTTGGTCGACTCCCGGCCACCCTGATCTCCAAGTGTTGCATGTACAATGGGACTCCTAACATCACCCAGTACGCCTTCGGATTCTTTCATGCTTGTCTCTCCGATATCCGAGTCCATCACCGTTTCCAAAGCACCAACAGCCCTTCCCACCACACTTGCGCTGACAGAGGGTGCCCTCGAGACAGACAAACTCCTTGCATGTAATATTGGTGTGCGCAGACCTGCGCGGGATGAAGGGCGCCGCGAGGGCGGACAAGACGACAATGTATGTCCAATGGTAGTCGAGGAGGTGGACAGAACGCGGTTGTGACCATGTCTTGTTTGACCGCCAATACCCAAGGTTGACTGACAGACGTCGAAATGCACGGACAGATCCTTGACCCACTCCCCGAACTCTCTGGCGGTGACTGGTGCTTGGGAAGAGGCAGCTTGAGGAAGGTGGAAGACGCGAGTGGCAAGGAAGTCGGCAACAGTGGAGGTCATGCCGGCGAACCGGTTCATGAAAAAGTGTGCGCCTTGTTGTCTGAAGAGGGTGAAAGATGGACAGACGCCCTCGGCAGTGTCCGTCCAAGGATTATAGTGATACAACCTAGTAAGGCGTTAATACACAACAACTGAACACGCTGATAAGGAGACTCACATGTTGATAAGCACGATACCCAATGACCACACGTCCGCAGCTGCCGGCTTGTACGTCGGGGCGACATTGTTACGACATTCGAAGCTCATGTACGGCGCGCTCCCACAGTCCATATCCGAACAATCCTCCTCCGTGGTAGATAGTCCAAAGTCGGACAGCTTCACAACGACACGGCGTTCGCCGTTGACGAAACCATCTGTGACGATGAAATTTTCCGGCTTGATGTCCCTGTGGAAGACACCCTGCTCGTGGCAAGCTGCTACGGCATCGCACATCTGAGCGAACATGCGCGCAATTAGCCGAAGACGGGTCGAGCTGAGGAGTTGGGTTGGGTGAAGGGAAGCAAGGAGGGACGGCGTCGGAGGCGTTCGTGAGGGAGTCGAGTCGTCTACAGGAGGTGTCGGTTCATAATGGTCACGAGCTTGCTCGAGGAAGTAAAACAGATCCTCTCCGGGGACGTATTCAAGGATAAGAAGTAAGAAGGCAGGCGTCTCGAGTGTGCGATGAAGTGTGACGATATTGGGGTGAGAAGGGAGAGACTGGTGGATCTTGACCTACAGGGTGACTCATATCAATGCGTGATACCCGGTAAGATATAAACGCTTACCTCTGACAACTGCGCAATGAGGGCCTCTTCGTCGAGATTCGCCTTACTGAGACATTTGAGGGCAAATTCGCGACCGTAAGACACGTAGCTCTTATCGCTCGGAGTGTCGGCGAGATCAAGGGGGCCGCAATGACCATCCTCGGAGGGCGTCGTGCGCGAGAGGACCTCACGAACGAGGTAGACGACGGCGTAAGAACCGGTGCCCAGCTTGCGGATGACCTGGAACTCCGAGGCGAGACCAGAGCTGTTGTCCTGCAATTCTATAGCGACAGCGGGTGGAGTGAGAGGGTGACCCTGCAAAAGAAGGCCTTCGCCAATGGAGTCTCCGGGTGCAAGGACGTCCTCGATGACGGACGAGGTCGAGGACGAATGGCAAGACGTGCCTTGGCGAGTGGAAGCAAACGAAGGGCGACGGCGGAAGGAGGGCGCGCCTGGGAGGGGGGATGGGATGGAGAGGGGACTGGCTGCTGTAGGGATGGAGGGAGAGCGTGGAAGGGGAGAGAGAAGAGAGGGAGGAGAGGAAGAAGCTGCGGCATTGGAAGGTGTGAGCGGGCGAATAGCGTCCTTGGGGAATCGTTTATTGAACAAACGCGTAGCAGCGGTGGGGAGGTGCTGAGAAGGAGACTGATTACTTGAACCTGGGGATAAAATACGAGGATCTCTGCGAGGAGGAGCAGTAGGTTTGTATGAGATGGGGAGAGGAATGGGCTGGGCTGAGTACGGCAACATATGGGGCTCGTGCAGGGGACGGAGACGGCGACGACGGCGACACTACAGGTGTGGGTGCGGTAGATCAGACGAGACCGGCTGTGAGTCTGAGAGAGCAGAGGCCGAAATACATGCAAGGGGTGTCTAACGAACAGAGAGGACGTGAAGTGAACAGGAAGAAGTAAAGAGAAGAAAAGAGAAACGCTGGCAATTCGAGCAACCACGACGGGGAGGAAGAGGGGAGCTGAACTTCCCGACCAGACTCAATTTGAGTCGTGCTACGCTTCGAGACTTGTCAGAACCGAAACGAATGAACCAACCAGGACACGAAATCGACGACGACGGGGGAGAAACGAACAAGCAGCAATTGTCAAATAAGCACACCACATGGCTCAGCCTGTCACACCTTGCCATTTCGGGTAACTCCCTCCGCGTGGTCTTATCATACGTCCCATGTGCTCGGCTGACGTCAGCTTGTCACATGTCCTACCTCCACCGCGGACCCGTAACACTACAGTAGACACTAACCGATCCAACCGGACACACACACACACCCTACGTATACATACCCCTCATCAAAACACGAGTCGCGCTCTCTACGCATCAAAACACCATCAGCGGTAGTCAGGAAGACCATCGCACCTCTGTCCAATTCCGCAGCACTCACACTAGTGAGGTAATCACATCACCTATCCCGTCGGAACCACGTGCCGAGCATTCGCTTGACTGTCCTTATGGGGATCTCCCAAATGTCGCCTGATGCGCATGTCCTCAAAACAGGTCCATAACTACGACTTCGACCCATGCGGTCAACAACGTCAAGGGAACTCCACCATCCCCTATCAGTCGGTAGAACTGCTCCGCTACAGCTAGCCCGAGTACCTCCTTGGAATTAGTGTCAGACAGGAGACCCGGGTGGATAGCACGGCATGGCACCTTTGCGTCAGGCTGTGCTAAACCAATCAAACTCAGCCACGCACACACATGCCCTAAGCAATCCTTCCTTCGACGAGTTTTTTTTTTTTTTTTTTGCGTCAGATGGAGCCTCCATGCCTCCTGCACACCTTCCCTACAATTGCCCAGAGCAACAACCGAAATGAAAGCCTCCTGAAATTCTGAACGTCTATAAGTCGTCGCGCAGTCGCGCGTCTGCTGATCGAGAACCTTATTGCTCATTTCACCGTTATTCCTCTCACTTTGGCCACGCGAACTTCTGTGCACCGCTTGCCTCGTTGCTTATCGGGCCGACATGACATCTCACTTGGTTGACATCTCCTTGTGTGAGCAGCCAACTGGCCACATGTGTATCAGTAATGTCACCCACATTTCCCGTGGTTGTTGTAACTAGCAGCCAAATGAGATGCCTTCTCTATCGTCAACAGTCCTTCCGACCCTGATTTCATATCGACCTGTGGTGTTGAAGAAGTTCAACGAGGCGGCTGGTGCCTTGCGGGTACCACCATGATGTCTGTGTTGTGCATCCATTCAACAAAGTTCAGTTCAGCAGAGCTTCGATGCTGCGAGTTGCTTCGATCATGGAAAACCTTCTCTGCGGGGACGGGGTCGCGTTCATCAGTGGACAGGACTTCAGTCAAAACCAGTCCATAAACCAGTTTGTGACCAGTCGTGACCAAATGCAGGTTCTCTGTTGTTCCCTGTCTTCTGCTCGGGCTCGAGGACTTCCCGAAGTCCGATTATACACCCAAGGCTCTTGAATGGTTTAGTCTTGCCTGGGCTGGAATCCGTCGGCCACGTCTTCAAGAGTATTAGCCCTTCCCGAGCCGACCTATCCTCACTCCGTCGTCATGTGATCGTCCAGTACAACAACACTTCCGCAACCTGGCGTTGACAGGGAGGACACAGTTTGTCCGAAGCAGGCCTGCGGCTCCACCTGATCTCTGATCTAGCGACCTCGCGGCGGACGCGGGGCTCTGCACCACCGCTGTTGCGATGCCGTTTCGAGTCGATCATCCCCAAACTTGGGTCGATCGGCTGAGTGGGTGACCGGTGACTAGTTGACTGCTTTACCTGGTATCTGATTGTCCCACCAGCATTGGGTACCAGCAGCCCAGGAACTGCGATCTACAAAAAGTTTCCAAGGTTACATAGTAAGAACTGCGATACCTTGATGATCGGTGCAGCGTTGGGCACTGGGCATACTCGGCCTTGCTGGTCCGTGCCCGCGCATCTAACAATGAAGGCCCCATTTACGGGGCCCCTCGCATTCACTCAGCGTACCCTCCTTGTGGACGTGTCAGAAGGCGTTGCCCTCGCTTAAAGGGTTGTGTCGTGATCACTGATCGAGAGCCAGTGCTCGGATTACTACGTGAGACAAGACAGCTTACCACCGGTGCGGGAATACGCCGACGGGTGTCCGAACATAGTTTACTGCACGCACAGCTTCGTCTAATGCACCGCAGGGCATATCCTCAACTACAGGGTCAATGCACAAGCAGGGACAACACATAGTGTACATCACTTGTGATTCTTCGTCCAGACTCTTCCGGGGAGTCCCCAAATCCCACCTCGTCTCACAATCTCATCCATTCCCTTCGTATCGATCCCTGGAGAAGCTTCAACCTTCACTCCACAATCTCCCCCTCCATTTCCCAACCCTATCCCAGCACCGTTGGAACTCCCCGGCACAAACGAAACACGCAGCTCTACAAGACCCGTCGCAGGTGCTTTTGCGGGGCTGGACAGTATGATCATCGGCGTCTGCCGCAGCGGGCTTACCGATCCACCGAAATCCATTCCCATACTACCCATACCTCCCATTTCCATGCCTATACCGGTGCCAATACCAATCTCCATTGACGAGTTCATGCTCATGCTCAAACCGGGGATTTCCATGTCCATATCCATGTCACCAGTCCCGAATAAGCCACCGCTCGGGTCACCTGAGACCGGAGGAGCCCCAAGGCCATTAAAACTGAATTGCGGCACCGCGCAGGAAGTAGTATGGCGTTGAGACTGTGCAAGTGGCGGAAGAGAGGTGGATGGAAGGAAAACCGAGACAGGAATTGATCTCGGTGTAAGTGAACCCTCAAGCAGTGATGCAAGTAACTCCGTCGCATTTGCGACCGTGCCACCGGTGGAGGAAGAGGGTGGATCAATAGCCGTAGGGTCTTGCAAAGGAACTGCCGTGTCTTCTGGTTGCCACTGAGACATGAGCAATAGCTCGTTTAACCAGCACTGTTCTCTGACTATCTGTAGAGTGGTGCCTCAGCGTGCGGATTATATGAAAGTAGAGAATTGCGAGTGAAACGTACTTCTAAGACACGCGACACTTGGTTGGTAGTCCTCACGGGTACCCTCTGGAGTAAAAAACCGGGTTCCTGAGGAACCGAAAGACGCAAGTTGAGAGGCGGGTGTGCTCCGCTAGGAGAGTGCTGCGGATAGCCAAGATAAATACGCGAGTCAGACCTTAAATCGAGGACGTACGTAGGTACTTTTGTAGTGCTCTCCCGAAGAAGTGGGGTTGAGCTAGGTGCAGCAGTGAGTCGCAGATCGAGAAGCGTTCGTGCGAGAATCGAAAGTGAGCGGGATATATCAATGATTCAGTGTTGGAGTGCCATCCCAACCGCATTCATTGAGCAAGCCTGCAGACACGTAAAGTCGCAACACCCAGGTAGCCCCAGCCACGCGATGGTAGGAGTAACAGACGCAGAGATACACGCACCAACATGTCTACCCAACTGCTGCTAATCAGGTTGGGGTTTTCGACTAACGTTGTTTGAGAAGTGGAGAAATTATTGAAATTGAGCTGACTCATGGACCCAAAGGAACCCATGCCTCCTAGTCCTGAATTAACAGAGGCACCGGCTGGAGTGCCGATGCTCATGAGGATGTCGGTAGCCACATCGACACCAAGAAAGCTCTGAATAGCTTGCATACGTGTCTGCGACATAACTATGCCATCACGGCCGTTGAATAAAAAGGGAGACCTGGTGAACTCGAGGATCCACGAATGTGAGGGACTCGATGGAAACGCATGATCGTTTTGGCCTTCTGACAGACCGCCAACAGTCAAAACCTCGGACGAAGGGACGAGTTTAAGTGAGGCGAGTGTCGTCCCATTTGGGTCTTTGAAGAGGGAGGTTGTCATATGGCTCAACGGTATATCTGCCTGCCCGGTCGCGCCACGAACGTGTTTGGGCATCGATGAACGGAGGTGAAGGTACGCAAGAGGTGACAGCCAGACGAGGAAGGAAAGGGAAGGAAAATTAAGGTAGAGTATGGGAAAGGCCCGCTGGACCAGTAACTTGTCCAATGGAATTACTTTTGACCTATCGCGCTGCTTGAGCAGGAGCCGCGTAAGAGTAGCAGTAGAACCTACCCAGATGGATGCTGATCTCCGGCTCTGGATATAAAGTGTTGGTGTGCGACGACTGGTTCCATAAACCATCGGATACCACGCTCGCCCTCACTAGCAGCAAGTGAATCGAGCATCACGAAGTAACGCATATGGCCCAACAAAGTACGAGCGCAATCAGCCGCTACAACAGCTGGCTCCCCCATGCTCGGAGAGGATTCACCTGACGACGCATACTTAGCAGCCTCCACCCATCTTGATACCTCTCTCGCAAGAAACGCGTCCAAATCAGGTGCCACTGCCGTACCGTTGGGGACATTGTTGCCGACTGCGAAAGATGTTTTGACGAGGATGCGCCCCTCAATATCGATATCCAGCACCAGAACTTTCCCTGCCAACATGATGGTGGACACAGATGAACCTCTGGGAATGTCAACAAATGCTTCCATGCCTGCAGCGCGACCCCACTCTGCGACCCGGTTGGGGGAAGGTGGGGCATGGTCGGGGAAGACTACGGATCGATCGGCAGAGGAAAGACCGGTTACAGCTGCACGCGAGATGGCGATGGACGCTGAAATTGCGGTATGCTGCTTCATGAGGCTCACGAGTTTGGACGTTTGATTTGAAGGAGGCATCGCACTAAGCTGCGTGAGCGCATAGTTCAACTGAGACGTCGTGTCAAGTATTGACTGGAGTCTGGAAGATATCGAGGAAGATCTGCTACTAAAGAGATGTGCCTCGCTGGCGGGCGGTGATGATAGGGCCAGGACATCGTGTATGGCATCGAGCAGTGAGGGGTGGGTCATTACGAGTTGCTTTCCCTCCTATGGAAGGTGTTTTTAGTGATTTGAATGGTTTTTTATATATACGCAATCCCCTGATACTGGACATGCAGGCTTGAGAATACGAAAGTACAATCTACACTGAACCTACTAACAGTAATAATTGAACGATAGTATCTCACTCAAGTTGGTCTCTCGGTGCTGGAGTACGACTGTTCGCCCCAACGATGCCAAACCTGGTCTCCGATGTGCCTCACCGTGCGTAGGATTTCCGTGCCTATTGCTCTCCATCCCTCTCGACGAATCGTTTCCCACGAATTCAGCATCGTCCACGAGTGCGGCGAGTACGCTCCCGGGAAGAAGGGGCTCTCATCAAGAGAGTAGAGTTCGGGGTACAACGGGTCGTAGTATGTCGTGTAGAAAAGCCGTCGGGCTTCAGTATGGGCATATCTAAAGGTCATCTATAAGTAGGTGCCAGACCTAAATATCTGGGCAGTGCATACCTCCACATTGCTAATATCAGTAACAACTGCAACAAGACACTGCAGTACAAGAACATCCAATTCCATGGTTTCCGGCTGCCAGTGAGAGCATCCGCCTTGAAGGCCCTTAGTGAGCTCAGCACATTTGACGGTCAGTAAATGCACAAACCGAAGGCCGATTGTTCCACGTAGTAATCTTGCCCGCATTATGATCGAGGAAAAATTCCTTCTCCTTTGCTACCCCTCTCTGTAGGTTGAGTTGGTCCCGCTTAGTTCGTGCGCTCTTCGAAACTTCCTCAAGCTTCTCTAACTGGGCAGAGCTTTGTGTTAGCTCATCCGAAGATCTGCACGTGAAAGATCATCCATATTTCTTGCCTAATGAAAGCGAAGTAGAGCCATACCTATCAGCATCACTGAAGCCCTCCTGCAGCTCTTGAACAACTTGTTTTATGCGAGCAATGGCCTCAACGCGGCCAGGCGGGAGATCATCCGACGTAGTAGATATATCATTGAACGCTGCAGCTGATCGCTGGTCAGGTTGCTCATTTATGTCTCTCCCCATGGCATCCACAATTCGCACCGTGCTGCGAGTCGCGACTTTAGGAGTGGATGTCACAATATGCTGAAACGAGCTGCCTGGCGTCAAGCTTGCATCCGCGTAGTCGTTCTGATCAAAAGAATCTTGCAAGTTAGACTCTTCTGTGTCGTGCTTCTCCCTGCCGTACTCATCTACTACCCGCACCATTGGCGACTTCCGAAGTGGCTTTGGGCTGGGCAATCCATGCTGAGAGATGGGTGTGGAGGGAATGTCTGGAATGGCAGGTGACTGTCGAGCTGCACAGATAGATGATGGTTCAGGAACTTCTGATAGTTTATCACGCGCAATTGTTCTGGCCTCAGATGGCCTTGGTTCTGGAAAGTCAGGGTTGCTTAATCTGATGGCAGAGAGTGGTGACCTAGGCTGGTCTCCTGCTGTAGATGTTTCGGACTCGGAGACGTCGAAGCGGACCTTCAAAAAACTTCTCCTTCTGCTAATAGTCCCAAATTGTGACTCATCAGCGCCCCCCTGCGAGGGAAGCTGAGTGGGGGTTCTCACCCAAGCCCCGGGCGGAGCTGGGGTCTGAAGAGGAAGAATATTAGTCCGTACAAAAGCTTGAGGAGTCATAAAACCGTTCTCCGTTGGGAGCGCCTTTGTCTCTTTGTCAGTGGGCGCACCGTCTCGTGGAAGTGGGATGAGGCTAGCAGAAAAATTCGGGGTGGACTCCGTAGAAGGTGAGTGAGCAGGTGATGGCGTTCTGGATGGAGGATTAATCTGCTGAGGTGTCGCGGCCCATGCACCAGGTGGCTTGGGCGTTTTTGTTGTTGAGTGATCTGGATGTGAACCAGGCCCTGCGACCAGTTTCACCGGTGTACCATTCGATACATTGTCGTCAGAGGACGGGGGGTCCGGAAGATCAGGTAAGTCACGAGGAGGAGAAGGGGTTCGGAGGTGGAGGACAGTAGAACTGAAAGTTGGTCGACGAGGTGGGGTAGATAGAATACCATGTTGCGCGGGTTCCAAGCTTACTGTCCCAGCGTGAGAAGTGGAAGGTGGGGTTCCAGGAGGGGTGAAGCTTGTAGGTACAGTGGACGGGTCCAGAGACATCCCAGTACTTCGTGGAGATTGAGATGAAAGCAGTGCCCCCTCGGGAAAAGGGTCGGTAGCCAAAACTTCTCCGCCAACAGCATCAAGGTCTCTCGGGGCAGCGCCTGGAATGTCTGTCTGACCTTGTGCCAGTTGAGAAGGAGGAAAGTCCACAATCGATTCTTCGTCACTAGCTGCACAAAAGTCAGCATGCACACAACTGGGCGGTAGCGTACGTCATACCCAAAACCACGTCTTCTCGTTCTGCGGATCTCCCTTGTCTTTCGTTGAGTAATAAGTGGTCGTCATCTGCATATGATGGTTTAGGAACGGGAACTGAATGGCCATCACTCGGTATTGCCTTCGATACAGCACGAACCGGAATCATGCTTGGTTTGATAATCCCCGAAGCCCGGCTTGACGGCCTCGAGCTAGGAGGTGACGAGGTCTCCAGGTCATTGTGAATGTATTTCTGGTGGCGCATATGAGGATCGGGTGAACTGTCCAATTCAAGCGGTGGTAGAGGTTGCCTATGGAAATGCCAGCCGAATTTGGATGCAGCCGCCGGTGTCTTCGTTGGACTGTAACTGTGTCTCGAAGGACTCCCGGATTCATGGGTCTGATTTAGCCACAGGCGAAACTGGTCTGACTGCCAGGGTCCATGACCCGCAGGAACGTTAGACTGGTCAGGTACCTGCGAAACGGATGATCCAACGTGCGGTGCTTCGTGACTACTGACAGAGAACCTTTTGATGGACTCTTTGGAGAGCCGGTGTGGAGGTGGCGAAGTCCCACCACTTCCATTGCTCCCCAAACTGTGTCGCTTGGAAATTCCCCATTTCGGGCGAGGTGAATTCCAGTTTCTCTCCCTTTCATGTACAACTTCACGTTTCCCTTCTTCCTCTTGCTCTTTCAGTGATTCGCGGCTAGCCAAGGAGGCTGGCGAAGACGACCGAAGGGAAGAACGCGAGGATTGCCGTTGCAGAGAAGCAAGTGTAGGGGTCTGGTACGCAGTCGCAGACGGTGGACGTGGCGGGTGCAGGTGAGCATGGCTATGCGAACTGGTACTTAGACTCGACGAAGGCCTGGATTGTAGATGCGGCCTGTTCCAATCACGCTCTCTCTCGTAATTTCTTTCGCGATCAAGTTCACGGCCACCTGGAAGTGTCAGTAAAGGAATGGTGAGAATGCAAAGAAAAACACTGACTGTCAGCTAAGGAACTTCTCGAACTCGGTCGGGAACCAAAGTCGTCATCGAAGCTGCTCAAAGATGCAACGCTCCCTCGCCTATTCAAACGGCCCGGGAGTGGTGACCGCGGAGATCCACGGGTCGTATATGAGTCATGGGAGATCGACTTGACATGTGTTGGGGAATCATGTGTTCGGTGATGGTTGTGATTTGGCGCGTCAGACCTCCCAGGAGTATGACGGTTCCAACCGCGCTCACGCTGGCTATTCCGCTTCTCTTCAATATGAGTGCGATGACGGTCCTTAGCTAACGTTACGAAGGAATCATGACGAACTCGCTGCTGGCAGGAATTAGTAACGTACATGTTCCGTCGATCTTCGGATCACTGGCTTGGGGGTTATCAGCATACGGAGATTTTAATCGTATGTGTTCATGTACTGACAGCTAGGTCCCCGGCCGGAAAGCACAGGTTTCGGCTCGGACACAATAGAATTTGCTTTCGCAAGTGGTCGTGAGCTGGCGGGGACAATGATTGCATCCGTCACATTGGAAGGAGGCGGAGAGACTGACGTAGGAAAAGACTTAGAGGGCACGAGAGATACTACATGATAAGCAAACCTTGAGTCTCGGAATCTAATGTGTCACCCACGCCCCCTTGCATAACCGAATCTTGCTCCAACAAGTCTGGCGCCTATCAGTGTCGAGATAGTGCTACTATAACAGGTACTGACTTGGCCCGGAAGCTAACCTTGAGGACAGCTGAAACGATTGTTGTGGGGTGCTAGTAGCCATGGGTGGGGTGCCAAGAGACGGATCCAGCTGTCGTGATGACGCAGAGGCGATCCGAGAACGACCGGGTATAGATGAATTTAGCGGAAACATGTCAGAATCTAAAGAAAGATGAAGGGCAAGATAAATACGTAAACACCAGCCACGTACGGTCGTACAAGGACGATGGCAGGTGCACATCCATGATCTGAGATTGTGACGAGGCAAGCCGTGCACGTAGAGTGTTGAAAGTCGTTGCGTGTGATGAACGAGCGGAACTATCGGATTCTCTCGCCAGTCCTGGTTCGCGGGCTTACTGAGTATCTAGGACAAGGTGAATTTGAGGTAAGTACATACTTGGAATATCTGCCTCTTCATCACTCCAACTGCGCCTTTTGCTTGGAAATCCAACATCTTCCCTGTCCGAAATCGGTGATATTTCGATTTGGCTATTGTCAACACTGTTTCGACGCCGCCTTCTATTCCGTGGCGTAGATCCGGAATCGTGCAAAGCTCTGGAGAAAAGGTCCCTCAAGTTTTCGCGGGCGGCACTGGTAGTACTTGATCCAAGTCCTGAGGGTGCATGGTGAGAATCTGATTCCGAAGGAACATCCTCAGGGACAGCAGAAGAGACATTGGGAGGGGGAAGAGATACACGGGGAATGAGAGCGCGGAGGCGCGTGGCGACTGGGGTATCGGAAGGTATCGCATTAGTTGGAACAGAATTAACGACAGCGCTCGGACCGGGGTCACCACTGGACGAAGTGATTGCCTTGAGGGGTATCCGAGGGGTAGGCTGCTCGTCCTCCTCCTCAGCATGCGTACGGTGATGGACAGTATGAGGAGTGTTGTCCGCTCCGTTGTCTAGCATACGGGGACTTGAACTGCGCCCGAGAAACCGCAGTCGCGGATTCAGGAGGGTGGTCGACGAGGGGGTCTCCATGATCGCCACGGACGGCGACGAGCGGCGTGCCTTCAACGTGCTCGGGACAGTTGTTTCTTGTTACTGCCCGATTAGGAAACAGAGCAAACAACCACCGCCTGTCCGACATCGGTCACGTGTCGGTCCCTCCGACGCTTCAATTTCTTCCGTCTGGCAATAGCTCGGTGGCTCGAGTCGGACTTGGAACATCCTGATAGGACCCCCTACTCATGGAGAAAAGACTGGCTACGATAACCCATACCTTGTGTCAAGCGCTGCTACTTCCAACTCACATTCATTGTAGAGGCCTTGGAACATGGGAACTCCTTGCGTTTGCGACCGCTCGGATGGTCTCGCTAAGAGCTAGATCCGTATGACAGATAACTTGAACCGGCCTCGTCAAGAATAAAGCAACCCTGTTTTAGGGCTCGTTGAGCACTCGGCCACAAACAAGTGATGTTACGTCCTTTACCCCTCCGGGTATCGGGTCCAGCATTGACCCCTCTCTTACGACCGCGGATGGGAAATATCTCGTCTGGTAGAGTTTCGTCAAAGTCAGCTCTATTTTACAGACCAAAATACTTTTATAGACCAGTATAGGAGGGCAGCTAACTGACAGCATGCCGCCGAGCAAACGAGGATCATTATGCCTTGTCCCTCTACCGAAATTCAATGTGCACAAAAGGAATCACACTATCATCGGGTCACTAATCTCTGCCTTCCTGGATTCTACGAAACCACCTAATGAGTCCGAATGGGCCCCTGCCACGACTCCGGCTTGTCCTAATTTGCTACAGGTTGCAGAATGAATGGTTTTAAACCCAAGGCCTTAAATCCCTCCGCACCGTAATCTCGCAATTTCCAACATGGTTTCCCGTCTAAATCTTCAGCGATTCGCCGTTGCCATTAGCATCTTCAGCGTTTTTTACAACGCTGCTGAGGGCATCGTTTCTGTACTCTTTGGCGTCGACTCGTCTTCGCGTTCCCTTGTATTCTTTGGCATTCAATCAGTCATCGAAGTCGTGTCTTCCTGTCTGGTCACTTGGCGGTTCCTCGCTGCCGTCAGACCCGGCGACGAAATTGTCTCGGTTGAGCATTCGTCGGGTATCTTGAGGTAGGTCTATCCAACACTCCTACGTGATGTAACCAATTGTATTCGCAGGACAGAAAGAATTGCGTCCACGAGCATCGGATCCCTTCTCATCGCTCTCGCTCTTGCTGCTGTTGGCACCTCCATCGCCTCGTTGGCGGCACATGAACATCCCAGCCGTTCCGATGCTGCTCTCATAATTGCCGGCGGCACGATGTTCATTACGTTTCTCCTCTGGATACCTAAACGCTATCTCGCGTGTGCTCTCAACTCGAGTACAATGCAGGGTGAGGCGCTCTGTGCACTATCCTGCATCCAGTTCAGCGCCGTATTGCTGGTCGGTTCATTGATTTACCGCGTATGGGAGAACGGCTGGTGGGTTGATTCGGCCACTGCCATTGTCATTGCGTTATTATTTGGATGGGAGGGATTTAAAATGGTTAGGTGGGCACAAGATAAGGATTTTAGTGGTGGATGTTGCGCGCATCACCACGAGAAGACGTCGACCCCGGTCCCTATAGCGATTCCGACGATATCAGTACAGAGCTGCGCAAATAGCTGTTGCACAGACAGCTGTCAGTGCTCGAAGGAAGAGGTTGAAGCAATCGTGGAGTGCGTTTGACGTGGCACTCTTGACACATCGATAATACCGAAGGGACCTCATCATGGTCACTTCATAATGTAACTCTGTACTCCGTGGAATCGGTCGAAGGCAACCCTTAAGGTTTCACACCTCAGTCCCTGCTTCTTAATCCCGCATCAAGGTAAGAATCACCGAGAATTGAGCAACGGAATCTTAAACAGCACCACCGTCTCCACTGTAAAGGCCTCGGAAAAGCCTTCTAGGTTTAAACGCATCGATTTAGATTTGGAGACCCGGTGGTTTTCTGCCCCAGAGTATCCAGGTCCGCATTACCGCAACAAATAGGGTGGTCCAGTGACGCTTTATATTGCAAGGTAAGTACCTTTACACGCACCTCGGCTTCTATGCTACCAGGGTCTAGCAAGCGGTACTTCAGGTTACCATGCTCTTGCTGTCTCAGGGTATGAATATTCCCAAAGCGTTGGTCGAGCACGCTGCATGCAAAGCTTCCGCGTGCAGCTTGGCGATGGATTACGGATCTGTGCCACGAAAGCCCGGTGTTTCGGCGCTCGAAAAGCACATGCCGGCGGCGCTCGGGAGTGGCATGGCACGTCAAATAACAAGAGACTTGAGGCATTTTTTCCCCAGCTGTCCACGAGATATTTATGGGATTTGTGGAGGACTGCACAAGTTTGTACCGTTTTCCGTGGAAACATAGCGTGGGGACCAACCTCAACAATTGCATAAACATTGAGTACTGCCCCCCGCGTAGTGTCCCCGTGGAAGTATTATATATCATGTTGCCTTGGCGGGTCGCAGTCGAGGGAATCAATTTCTACCACGTTGTCGTATTCCTCGTTGACATCCTTCTGTCACCTATTATTTCCACCTTACCTTTGCCTTCCCACGTATTGCGCGATCTTCTCTCTTATGTAATTATGTAATGGAGGCTCTGGTTAATGATAGCGTAGATAGCTAAAATAGTCAAAGTCGAACAAACTTGAGCAGAGTTTACTGTAATGACCCCCTCTGGCCCTATGATGGTGTGACATTCGGGGTGTACTACATAAGTAAGCGCCAAGAAGCTTCCGCGTTATCAGGTAAGTTGTCTGCCACACACTAGCATGTAGTCTGAGGTCATCGCTTGATGAATAACTCTCCTCAGTTGAGCCCAGAGTCGAGTTGCGAATTTGCGTGCACTCGAAACAAATAGACGACTTTACAATTGTATATTTTGGTGACCTACATTTGTCAGATACAGATTTCCATGGTTCGAAGCCTTGATGGTTAGTAGGTACGTAGTACAAAACTTTCGATTCAGGCATGTTACGGACGTTTCAGTATTGGTTCGCATTCAGGCGTAGCAAAGCACAGAATACTCCTGTAAAGAGGATAGATCAATAATTCTGTATGCAACGCTCTTTTTTACTCACCTTGACTTTCTTTTCACTGTTGTCGTAAGGAATGAAACAGCCATCCCCATACGCCTCGCACGCCTTCCCCGGGTGTACTGCTTTTTGGTGTGGCGCTTGTGCAATATACTGAGGTGTGCCATCGGGCTCCCTTCCCCCCTCAACAGGCCTGGCACCACCCAACTTTCTGACATCGAACTGCCCAGTGACGGGGACCCATCTCACGGCGCGTGCGTCTCCGACAAGGATCTCATACGTGTTAAGCTGTAGTCATCACTTAGCGTCGGCCAATGTGCAGCGGAGACTTCAGACCCACATGATACTCTTTGTGGGCGTATCCGATGACAGCACCTTTCTTGAAAACGTGGCATGCTTTGCCAATCACTACATGAAAAGTCAATTCGCCCAAGGAGTTGAATAGCAGCAGTGTCCCTTACTCAATCCACCCTAACATGCGGAGAGCTTAGCAACCAATATGCTACTTACGAGTGGCCAACAAACCTCGTGGTATGCACGGCAAATGTAGAGACGCTCCCCTCGCTCTTCGCCACCTTGGATAGCGTCACGGGGAATGCTCCTACCCTCGTTCAACACCCATGCTACAGGTCCAGGGTATCGACCACTCCTAAACTGCTCAGTGCGAGCCTGGGCATCCCTGAGCCAGGTTGACTCGGCCCAGTTATGTGCCTGATTCTGCAGGCTCGGTGAGTCAAGTATGTGTCACACATTCTTGATCATACCTCTTCTTCCTTCTTACCGTGTTCCTTGTAGGCCAACAACCCTGCACCGAGAACGGCAGCTCCGGCGAGAATTCCTCCACCAACCTGTAATCAAGGATGAGAGAGCGGTGCTCCATTGGGTGAACGCGAATTACCCCAAGTTTCTTCTTTTTCTCGTCATCCAAGTCATACCAGTGCTTCTCCGCTTCTTGCTTGGGTGGTTGCGTGACTGGGACATTGTACGACGACTGATCTCTTTCCTTACGCTGATGGCACGGTTGCTGGAACTGTTGTTCATATACTGGGTTGTAGCCGGAAGGCTTGCACTCTCCCTCATAATAGGACTTCTGTCGACATTCATCCCCAGAAATGTGGCCCCAAAGTGCGGGAGTAGCGGGAGGTGTCCAGTCGCTCTATTTCCCACCCATCCATTGCGTAAGTAGGATTGGATCTTGTTCTACAACTTAATCATACCTGGGAACGATGGGGCTGAATGATCTTGTATTGCTCGCCTGCGGAACGGATCGATCATTGGAGGGAATACCACTGGACGCTCGCGCACCTGCGTATGTCACAACATCACCGTAGTTATACATCGTACCAGGTTCCCACTGAGGAGCCATCTTGTGTGGTGAATGTGATAGTCGGGTTAAAGGGCAGTTGATGGGCAGAAAGATCAACGATGGAAGTTTATATAGCAAAGAGCGTATAGTAACAGGTTACGACGAGGGTTGCCTTTACAGCGGTGCGCAACGCGACATCCGGGTTATCTGACGGCCATCTGATTCAACGAGGCAAAGATGAATGCTGATAATCTGAGTTGATCGAAACGAGCCGGAAACCCTTGGGGGAAGTGACAATTGTCGGGCTTCCCAGATCGAGGAAACCACGCATGACCCCGGAAGGTCGTCAAATATAGACCTGTCGTTTGGGTTTAGCAGGACAACCTGAGTTCCGACTATCACAGAGGCGGCTCCACGACTCTAGGCATCGAAAAACGGTGAACCCGTCGGCGCGAGGGTCCGGGGATTCCAAGTGTCCAAACCAGATTGCGAGCTTATCGATTGGAAGAATTTGCCTACCCCTAACTGAAAATATTTACGTGTCCGTGTCTGGAAGATGAGATGACATGCCAGCGTAAAATCTTGCGCGTGATCATCCCAGCTGTTAATAAATAGAAGTGGTGGAGATAGCTATTACCGTCCCCTGGAAGCGGTGTAGGGAGTGAGTACTCCCCACTATGATATTCTTTTGGTTTTATAGCTTTTGGTTTTACTTTTACTTTACTCTTTTATTTTATTTTCTTTTGTTTTTGTTCTTTTACCCTAGTCTTCACTTAGCTTCGAGTTTAGGCACGTGAGGTAGCTTACATAAGCCCGCGCGCACCTACACTCCTCTGTAACTACTTACAGAAAAAAAAACATCGAAGTACCGAGTTACGAGTTTAGGTTCGAGTTCGAGAAGGCCATTGCGAGTGCCTTCAGCTTTCAGACAGATCTCAGACTGCCCCAGACATCCTCTCTCAGACAGAACTCTCTCTTACAGGCTATAGAAGCCCCTTAGGAAGATCTCACCCTTCAGTCTCCTCAGTTCACCCTCCATCGAACAACATCAGTCTCATCAGCGGTCAACAGGCTCGATATATGCGATTTGGCAACCAGACAATGGCCATCCATTGCGAAAGAGCCGTTTCCGGTGGTTGCTTAATACAGGGCTCCAGAGTCCAGGCAGCGTATGAATTGTCTGGCTTGGGCTTGGGGCTGCTTTCTATTACGTATCGGGCACACGTGGGATGTCGGGGTGTCACTGAGGTCACAGGATAAACCCAGGGCACTCGTACGGGTAATACAACAAAGAGCCTACGAAGTACGAAATGCCAGACATTTGGCTACTATAACCACTAAAGAAGCCTTGGGAAACCGAAATACCAGGAAAAATGAGAGTATGCTCAAGTCCATCGATGGTCCACGTGGTATATATATCGTCACGACTGTTCCTGCATGATTCGTCTTTCAATCAGGTTGGCAACGGCTGGCCCGTAGACTGGGATGCTAGAACTCTGGAATCCGTCGGGATAATGAACTTTCGGGGTGTTCTCTTGCGTGAAATAGCTGCGGACGGTTCAGGAATGGGGCGAAGGCGTCATGCCTGCTTACTCACGTATCATTCCATATGCCGAAATGCTTCAATCCCAGAGCCCCTGCCGTCCATTCATAGTCGTGGGAGAAGCCACTAGGGTAAAAGATTTCGATTACGGCCGAGAACTGGGTGCGGGGCATCAAAATCAGGTGGGAAAGACCATTCCCATGAACACCCAGCAAGACCTGACAATCTTGTCAGTCATATTCCGTCAAAGCTGCTCCTCGTCGCCTCACGTTTGTTTGAGAAGCAAGACGCACTTGCTCGTTCTTGGTTAATGTTTCTGCCCTCACGATGTTCAATACCCATTCCTTTCCCTTCGTCAACGTTGTTTCAGCATTTTTTCTTGCTACAAGAGCCTCTAGTTCCGTAACCAAAAGTTCGTGGTCCTCGGGTATCAGACGGCGTCTCGTCGTTGTTTGTCGAGAAACATAAGTGATGGTAAATTTATCGGTTTCCTCGTACTCTTCATCCAAGCGTCCTTCCCGCTTCATGTCCGGGACATTTTCGGTTGCCCCGGCGAAGTGCCACACGGCATCTCTGATTGGTCGCCACCAAAGACCACCGACGTCCAGTTTCGAACGAGCAATGAGTCCATCGACAGACTCGCTTGCCGTCCGCTGATTTGTCGATCCGCAAAGTCTGCCTCGAAAAGCGGCGGACCTGTCCGCAAGTAAGAGGTACGGGAAGTGCCATGCTCGATCGACATCACTTTCGGCTGTCGCCACCACACGGTCCTGCCAGTCAATATCCACCTCCACGGTAAGCGATGGGAAGGCAGCACGAAGAAAGTAACTGTTGAACCCCGGATGGTCTCGCCATCCAGCAGCCGACGAGTGTGGGAAGATGGCACGATGTATAGGCGGTGGAGGGTTTGGGTGAGCTGCCCCAGTCCAAAAAGACCAGGCACCGAGTAGAAGCTCAGCGCAGAAGTGGTAATAATGTGCAAGGACTAGGAGGACATGAGCTTCCAGGCGAACAGAAACAACCATCACACATACATTGCGGGGGATCGTTGAACAGAATCTGGAAACTACGTTATATACTTTGACGAATAACGGGTCGGTTGCTCACCGTGTTGCCCTCTACCGACATAATCCTTTGATTCTCGGTAGTCGCTCCCCAACGTTGAGCCGCCTGCTCTGGACTCAGGATGTCCATATTCCACTGGGTAGGTTCTCTCGCAGCGATATTGGCGGGCGTGACATCAGCGGCCAAGCCTGTCGACGTCATATATCTGATCTCCGGGAATGAACTCGGAGACGACGATACGATAAATAGAGTCCCGTTGAACATATATAAGTCACGGAAGACTGTCCAGCCAGGGACATGTTCGACTAGTGCGGTCTCTGAGAAGACAACTGATGTCGGTAAGCATCGGCGGAGGTGGCGGCTAGCGAAATAACAGAGTCTGACCTGCGGGTTTACTGCTTGAAATATCAATACCTTCCTCTGAAAGCCGGATGTCTTCGCCCAAGAGATTGGCTTCTGGTATGGCGTCTGGCGCTTGATCATACGGCACGGGATGCTCCAGAATTACCTGCCCCTTCAAACTATGGCTGATCACTATGGCCTGAGGGGCGAGCGGTGCAAGGATCGTGAGAAGGTGAGTGCACAGTGCCCCCGCCAAAATCAAGGTAGCGTCACGCCTCGACGGGGACCGTAGAATCATGGTAAGGAGAGAGCCGCCTCAGCGTCCAGAGGGACCAGGGAATCAAGCGAGCAAGCCTACATATATAACGGACACATGACATCGTCGTGATAGGTGTTCCCAGAAAAATATCGACAAACACAGGTCATAATACGCATCAGTCTGTCGGGCTTGCGGGAACGTCTAGGTTAAGCAAGGTTGTTTCGTTCTCGCTCGTCATGGCAGCATTACCGTAATTGACTCTGGGGAACTTGAATATTTTCAAATCAACGAACACTGCTTAGCTGTCTGTACCAATGGCAACGATAGGGCAGGTAAGGTCTCCGTTACATTCGCGTTAAATCTCCATTCAGAGCAGCAGCAGACCCGGGCATGTCGAACGATCGAGCCCCCGGATATTATGTAATACTGAAAATCTTATGCAGGCAGTGGCCGGGGTCCCGGCCGCCTCGTGTTCACGTGCTCATCCGTCGGAGAAGTCAAGCGCACCGAAGCTTGTGCTTACATTCCCTCCAAACGCATACTCGAGGAAACCCAATACTCCCCTCAAATACCTTTCAAGAAATCCCATACTCGCTCGTACACCACACCCAACTGCCTATTCTAAGAGGTATGCGACTTTATGTACTATTCGGCTCCCTCGACCTTATGTACAATACTTGTTCCGAAGTGCGCGTCCTGTGGCTGTGCTAACTCGCTCTCGCTGCTTTGCTAGTGAGATCATGTTCATCGCGCTGTTGTGTGTTGCGCTGGCGGGCTTTGTCATATCCGTTCCTACGAACGACATTCGGCCTTTGGTAGTATGGCATGGTCTAGGTGACACTTACGCCTCGCGTGGAATAATCCAGTTTGAAAGCGAGGTGAAGAAGCTCCACCCCGGCATCTTCGTCCATTCGGTTTACATCGATAGAGACGTCGAGGAAGATAAACGTGCCACTTTCGCAAGTAATATATTGTTCATTCAACACTCCTGCTGACGCAGGTTTCCAGTATGGAAATGTCAATGCTCAAATAGACCTCGTTGCTGAGCAACTGGGGTCCATCCCTGAGCTTGGAAGAGGGTTCGATGCCATCGGCTTTTCTCAAGGGGGTCAATTTTTGCGGGGCTACGTGGAACGTTACAACGATCCTCCTGTTTACAACCTTATCACATTCGGTTCACAGCATATGGGTATATCTGACATTCCGCCATGCCGCTCATTGGATTTTCTCTGCGAGATAGCGCGCCGCACGGCGAAAGCTGGTGTGTACAGCGAATGGGCGCAAGAACATTTAATTCAGGTTCGCATCCTGCAAGTTTGGATGTTCCCGTAGTCATGGTCATCTCTTTTCTTTCTTCCCAGGCTCAGTATTTCCGAGATCCCAACCAACTGGGTCTTTACATGACTCTCAACAGCTTCCTTGCTGACATCAACAACGAACTCATGCCGCCTGCTGCCAAGAACGTGACATATGCCAACAACCTAGCGTCCCTAGAAAACCTGATCCTAGTACTTTTCACCGAAGATAAGACAGTAATCCCCAAGGAGAGTGCCTGGTTTGGTTCGGAAGCGCCCCTGGAAGAATTTGATACATTATCTACGCAACTTGGTGACCAACGTCCTCTTGGCAAACCCCAGCGCGCAGGAGCCCGAACCATTGTCCCGATGAAGTTGCAACCACTTTATGTCGAGGACTACATTGGACTGCGCAGACTCGACGAGCGAGGCACTATAACTTTACAGACTTGCCCAGGAGAGCACATGCATTTGACTGGCTGCTGGGAAGATCTTGTGCGGAATTGGGTTGGTTGGCCGTTCTAAACAGACGTGGGATACGGTGGGACTAGTACTGTTCCTGATATCGTTTGACGGCAGTGCCGTAGCGTAGTCCTTCGCCACAAACTGAGAGAGTCGTTCATTGGAAAATATATATGTAAGTGAAATAACAGTGGTTTGAGCGAGTGATCTCAGGGGAAGCAGGAGAAGAGTCATACATGGTTTGAGTCACCAAATCGCCACTTATATAATCCGGTGGATAAATCAGGCCATCCCTACTTCCTACGCCTCAAGTACTCATCCACACCAGTGCCGAGATTCCTGGTGACCGTTTGGATCAGAATGTCGGGTGCAGCAGCTTCTGCCGTTCCTTCCAAATTCTCTGCGTTCTTAAATCACCCCGCTGGTATGTGGCTCAGCCTATGATGGGATTCACTCACTCATACATGATCCTTCGCTCCGTCCTTCCAATGGGCAGGCCCCAAAACTGTTTTTTTTTGGGCACCGCTGATGAAGTGGTGTTTGGTTGCAGCTGGATTGAAGGACTTGAATCGTCCTGCAGAAAAATTGAGTGTGTCACAGAACATTGGTACGTATTGAGCCGTGTAGGGGACATTCTGAACAAATCTGATCTCGAAATGATGCAGCATTGGCATGCACCGGGTTCATCTGGGTTAGGTACTCCCTCGTTATCACGCCGGTTAACTACAGTCTTGCTGCAGTGAGTATTCTTGGTTCATCCTTCAACAAGTCGTGTTATATAGGCGTTTGCCAACAGGTAAATTTCTTTGTCGGCTCTACTGGTTTGGCACAGTTGGGTCGCATAGCAAAGTGAGTATTTCTTCCCGTCGTAACGACTTCTTTTGATTGTTTGTAGCCACCGATACAGGAGTTCTGAGGCGACAGACCCAGTCAAGTCCTAAATAATACCTATGGTCGAAGAATATATATACGTCGCGTGCAAGCCCACAACTGAACCTCTGATATATGGAAACAAATGCAATTATTTGGACTTCCCGTTCCTTTTTCCTTGCTTTTTATCACTGGTCGTCTTCCTAGTCTGATCTCGATTGGTTGTGGAACTGGTGAAGGCTGTCTTGGCAGCATCCCACCAATTTCCTTGCATCAGCGTGCGACCTGCAGCTGCTGCGATGTCGGCCATGATCTGCTGAGCATCCGAGATTCCTGACCCCATTCCGCCCTGGTCTTGGTGTTGCCATGTGCGGTGCTTGTCGAAAGAATCCCAAGGTTTGGGCCGTACTTTCTCACCGGTTTGCGAAGCAGTGTTCATCTGCGGATGAGACGAATCTACCTCAGCTGTGTCCCAAGCATGGTTGTCGGAGACACTCACAAAGGCTTTCCCAAGATTTGAAAAGAGATCGTCGTTCCCATTGCCTGACGCATTTTGATTTGCCATATACCAGCCCACGCCTGCTGACAGCGCCGCAAGTATCGTCCCCCATTTGACGAACCAGAAGATAGTCCTGAACATCCATCCAGTTGTCCTATACAGACTGTACAAAGCGAGATAGGCAGTGAGAATGCTTATGAGGGGTGGGATGATGGTTTGTGGGTCCCATTCCCAAGGTTTGGCGGCAATGAGGGATTGTACGAGTGAGATGAGGGCAGTGAGTAGGGTAATCGTGTGTGACAGAAACGACAGCAGGAATGTGTACAGTGGAAGCGGTAGCTGGTCGGACAAGAAGTCGAGGAGGGGGTCTAGGAAAGGCGGTAGCGGCGAGTCCATTTGGCGGTGTGCAGCTTGTTACAGGGAGGGCGGCCACGACAGCAGCGGCGGTGAGTGAAATCACGTGAGCATATAGTTCCCACGATCCGAATTCGGGGAATGGATCTGGGGTTCATAAAAGTTGCAACTCCGCGGCTGTAGACAAATAAAGTCAAACTCGATCGCGTATAAGTTGCGGTGGTCCTGCCCTTCCAAGGAACCCGCTCTTTGTGCAGAGTCCATTTGTGCGTCTTTCCGCGTCATTCCACCTTGTTACCTCCCCCTTCCCACACATCCCACCTTCTGCCATGGCCGTCAAACGCAAGTTCGACTTCGATGCCTCCGCCGACTCCCCTCAGGTGCGCGTCCACTCCTGACTGCCAGTGCTATCTCTAACGTTCCGTGCGATATTAGGCCACCAAACAATTGAAATTAGTTCCCTTCCCTGGCTATGAGCCCGACTCTGATGTTGCTATGTCTGATTCTCCCTCTTCTGACTTGGACCTTTTTTTCCCTGAGAACCATCACTCTCGCCTTGTCTCTACCGCCAGCAGTTCCTCCAGCGTCTCCTCCGGTCTTTATGATGCGGTTGATTACAACTCTCGTGAGTACGGCCCTACGTTCTAGCTTGTGGCTATCAATCATCGCTTGCCAGCTCTTTATCCCAGACTCAGTGCTCGCCAGCCCATTCCTGACCCCTATTCGTCAGAATCCGCCAAGGTCGTTGGCTTGTTGCAGCCCGCCAGCAGTTTTACTCACCATGGGTAAGCCCCGCTCACACAGTTCATTGCCCGGTGATTGTCGAGCTCCTTCGTCTCCGTTAATGTTTTTGACCCAGCTCGAACTGTTCTCAAATACCGAAGCTACGCGTGGCATGCTCAGCTAGTCCCGACGGCGCAAGAACGATGTGGAGCTTTTGTGAACAGTGCGGCGCCATCTCCATGGTCGACACCGACTAAAACCGACCCGTTTTTCGCTCGACTCTCCGCCACCATCGCCTTGACTTATAGTTCCTCTATTGCTCTGATCGTATCGCTTGCAAATTTCTTTATGCCAGTGGATTCCTGCAACAAAAGAAACACCGTGTCTGCTATCTAACTGACTGACTCCTCCGCCTCACTTCCACTTGTCCCTGACTCGACATCCCCCTCCCCTCCAACCAGCGACTCGAAATCCCAAGACCCAATCCTCAGTATATTCGACGCCCTCAGTCCTAGTTTATTAGTGCTCTCCTGTCGCTTGCTCTCGCTTAGATATGATATTGTCACCATGTAAACCTCTGAAAACAGCGCGGTTTTGTCGGAACTGATGGTGGCGTGATACTGAGTTTGTTTGAAATGCTGTCTTTTTGGGGAGGCAGCGTGTGACTGGCGATGCAGTGCTGCTGTTCGGTGCTCTCACGGTCTTACTCACTGATGACCCAAACTACCCTACTTCAGTATGAGGCCCCTTGTACGTTTTAGTAGTCCCGACGTCTCTGGTCGTTCGGAGGGCTAACTTGCAGCAGGGCCTGTCCATGCCATCGACTGGTGCAAGTCACCCTCACCAGGTCACCAGTCTCGTCCTCGATCCGCCTTTCGTCTTGCAATCGCTTCGTTCACAGAAGACTATCGGAACCGCATTGCGGTCGTTGGTCTCCAGGACGAACGGGTGCTCGTTGAAGACGACTACACCGACTACCCCGACTTCGTAACCCTCGTTGAGGCCAATCATGGCTATCCGGCGACGAATCTGCAGTGGCAACCTGCGACTGCCACAGGGTTCCCCTGGACAGGCAAGTCTCCAAGCACCGAGCTACTGGCTACTACATCAGACGCGTTGAGAGTGTGGGAGTATTCCGGGGACGCGCCTCTGGCATCGTCTGCGTATGTGGGGAGACAGCCCAGTGGGGGCGGACATCGACTCACGCTCAAAACTGGCCTATCTGGGGTAAGTCATTGGATTGTCTTCAATTTCGTTCATCCCCCATTCACGTTGGACTGCCCAATTGATCCGCGTAGCAATCAAAAGTGCAAAACCAGGCCTCAGGGGCACCGTTGACGAGCTTCTCGTGGAACGAAAAGGCGCCTAACCTTATAGTGACATCGTCCATAGACACCACGTGCACAGTTTGGAACATCGATACAGCAACCGCCATCACACAACTCATTGCACATGATCGCGAAGTGTACGATGTTGCTTGGCTGCCTGGTTCCACAGACATATTCGTCTCCGTCGGTGCGGATGGCAGCCTTCGTGCTTTCGACTTGCGGAGTCTGGAGCACTCGACGATTCTGTACGAGACACCTGCACCAAAAAACGCTCCTCCGTCTTCGACAGCATCCCGTCTTCCATCCTCCCCCCTCCTCCGCATCGCGTTCAACCCTACTGATTCTAACTACATGTCGACATTTCACATGGACGGGACGGACGTCCAGATTCTCGACATGCGAAGCCCTGGACAGCCCGTCATCGAACTTCGGGCACACCGGAGTCAAGTAAATGCTATGGGCTGGAGCACGACAGACCATCCCCTCCTCGCCACTGCTAGTACGGGTCTTATCTACGGCATTTCGCGAAATGATTGCTGACCCCATACGCGTGCGCAGGCGATGATTGTCAGGTATTGCTCTGGGATCTGGCAGCATATACGCAATCTGCAACGTCACCACGCGCAGCCAACGCACGCCTGAACTCACCTCGGCCTGACGTCAAGAAGCGCGTGGTTTCAGATCCGATCATGGCATATTCTGCCAGTGGCGAGGTAACTAATCTGGCGTGGTCCCCACAGATTCCAGGGATGACGATGAACACTGGCCACACTACCGCACCTGGCGAGTGGTTGGCAATCACCAGCGGGAAGTCGATAAAGGCGCTGAAGGTGTAAGTGTCGACTGATCAAGCAAGACGGAAGTGAGAAAACTATGTATAACGTATTCCAAACTTTGAGGACTGTTTGTGGCCTGTTCAGTGGAACATCCAATCTAGATGGCTTGACATTCCCCTGGCTTATCGCCACTGATCGCGCAGGCACCCGGCAGGAGGATATTCACTTACCCGCCGTTTCCACAACGGACTAAGTCCACGGCCTATCTATCGCTTTAAATAGACGACGACGGGGCCGCATGGCAACGAGCTTGTCCGCTGACCATGTTTTCCCTTGGTCACTTATTTTGTGGGATCTGCTAGGCCGGGAAGACACGGTGCCTTGAAGTTGTGAGAAGCTTGTTTTCAGCACGACCACAGGGTCAAATCTGTCAGATTCGCCGCCGCAAATATGATAGAATTGTCGAACGTGGAGTGTGGTGCCCGATAAGTAGTACCTAAGGTTTGTGCGCTGTCTGGTTAGGTTGCCTGCTCCTCTCCCCACTATTCTCTTGGTGCCATGGCCGAATCCACTTCCGCCGTTGAGACCGAATTCCTTGCTGACCAGATTCTCACCCGGAAAAGACCTTTGATCTCGGATGGAAAGCAATTCTCGACCGACGTCGACAACATCACCGACGAAAGCAGCCGGAAGCAGCCTCCACGTAGTAGAATCATACGGGTTGCATTGCTCCTTGCTACGGCTGCCCTGATTCTTGGTTGGTGGATTTCTGCCACAGTGCTCAAGGCAACCCGTCCGAGATGGTGAGCATCTTTTGTCGATGCAGTCGAAAAATCGCTTAGGAACGTGCAAAGGGTCCAACAGACTGTCTTTGCATGGATGTTCTTGCTGTGAGTGGAATATTTCTCCGCGGCCCCTCAGAGCAGGCTGTTTTTGATGCTTTCCGTCAAGTATTATCGCTTTCCGTTTCATTCCAAACTCCGCTGTCACTCGTCCAGTGGCAGCCGTGTGGGTCCCTGTTGTTCAGGAGCCTTGGTATAGGATTCCCCGCAGACTCAGGCTTGCTATCGGTTGGTCCTGCCTTATCGCCTTCATTCTCGCTTCCGCATTCGGTTTACCCCTGTCCTACGTATGTCCGGTCTATACATATAGACGATTTCTCTCACTGGGATACTTGTAGGATGATGATTACGGTCACAAAGCAATCTCTGTCCTTGGTCTCATCGTCTTTCAGTGCGGATTCTACTTGAGCTCGACCAATCGCTCTGAAATTTGCTGGTATGAAGTCTTCCCCCTCACATTATCAACGCTTTGCTTCACATAGTCTAGGCCTACGGTCGTCACTGGCTTGTTCATTCAGCAGGCTGTCGCCTTGTTCGTGCTGAAGACGGATGCTGGTTTCTCTCTTTTCAGATACATTGCAAACCTCGCCGAGGGCTTTTTGACCCAGGCCGACGTTGGTGCTCAGTTCTTCTTCGACGCTGCAACCATTGCCAAAGATTGGTTCTTCGTAAACACTGCTAGCTCCATCTCTTCCCCTCATATCTAGCATCATGCTAAGGGACTTTGTAGCTCGCTGCCGTTATCTTCTTTATCGCAACAATTCAGATGCTCTACTACGTAGGTCTTTTTTCTCCTTCCGGCCCATTTGTTCACTCACTCGCTATCAAGCTTGGTGTGATGCAATGGGTCATTAAAGGATTGTACGTGGCTTTACGTTATTGCGCTTCAACTCACCCCCTTACACTCCCACTCATCGAAGTGCGTGGTTTTTCTTCAAGTTGATGAATGTGTCTGGCGCTGAAGCAGTTGTCGCTGCTGCGTCCCCATGGGTGGGGTTGGGTGAATCTGCTTGTCTGGTTAAACCCTACGTCGATATAATGACAGCCTCTGAGCTCCACCTTTGTATGACTTCCGGTGAGTTCGAGTTCCACGCCAAAAAAAAACATTTTGTGTCTTGCATTCACGGATAGTGCAGGATTTTCCACGATTTCCGGAGCTGTGCTTTCTGCATATATTTCGTTGGGGGTTCCCGCTCAAAACCTCATTACCTCTTCTGTAATGTCAACCCCAGCCTCCATAGCCATCAGCAAGATGCGCGTTCCAGAAACTGAGGAGCCTGTCACTCGTGGACACGTGGTCGTTGACCGTGGCGAAGAGAACCCCGAAGATCGTCCTGTGAATGCACTGCACGCTTTCTCCAGAGGTGGGCTATTTGGTCTGAAGATTGCAGGTTATATCTTGTACGTGTTTGTAATTTGCCCGCGACTGCATGACTGGACGGTTGACAGGACAAATGTCTTGATAATTCTCTCTCTTGTGGCTGCCTTTAATGCCGTGTTGACATGGGTTGGCCGGGGATTTGGCATAGACAAGCTCACTCTGCAGCTCATTCTTGGCTACGTCGCATACCCTGTGGCTTTCCTCCTTGGTATGTGGCCTGTCTGTTCGATGCAGTTAGTGCCTGCCTAATTCCGACTATCAGGTGTACCCAGCCGCGAGATCTTTACTGTTTCCCAGTTGCTCGCCACGAAGCTCATCGAGAATGAGTTTGCAGCATATACCGGTAGGTATTTCCTCGATAAGCACAGGAAGTTTACCCCAAACCACGTATGCACTAGAACTTGCTGCCATCCAAGCTAGCTCTAACCCGCTTTCAACGCGCGCGTTCACCATCGCATCGTACTCGCTCTGCGGTTTCGCAAATCTTGGTTCCCTGGGTATTCAGATCGGCGTACTAAGCGCCCTTGCGCCATCACAGGCCAAGGTTATCGCGAGGATGGCAACCTCAGCTATGATTTGTGGCTTTATCTCGTAAGTCAATCTGTCTTATCTCTGCCGACTATTGTAAACGCATTCCCAGGACGCTCCAAACTGCGAGCATAGCGTGAGCACCTCTGTTCTCTCATTTGCCACGGCCGCGTGCACTTACCGCTAGTATATGGGTTACAGGGGAATGTTGATCTGAATTGGTTCTTCTGGTTAAGCCTCCTTCAGGACTTGCGGTTGCTGTTGACGTGTACGATGGTGTTTCTCGTTCCCTTTGATTCTCAATTTAAATAGATATTTCTGTTGTACGATGTACACGATCCGTGGAAGACTTTTTCTTCTCTACGCAAAAGACCAAAGCTTTCCATACATGGAGTCCAGAAAAAAAAGGGAAGCCAGGATATAGCAACAACTCGTTTCGATCGAGTGACCTCGGGGTTATGAGCCCCGCGCGCTTCCTCTGCGCCATGTTGCTGTTGTCGTTAGTTCCCAGTCTGTTATCAATTAGCATTTCATTATGTCATAGCCTTGTCGAAGCACTTCTACGACTGTCGTCCGCCCGCCTTTGTATGTTTTCATCCTTCAAAACTCCAATAAATTGGGCCCGGCACGCTGTCTATGCAGACCGTAGCATCATAGTTCTCAACAAGCCACCTGGCTTGGTTTGCCAGGGAAGTTTGACGAATGTGGGTAGTAACCGGTGCCCAGCAAATGGATTGGCATATTGGTTTGGCGTTGGCTCAGTCAGAGCACTCGTAGGGTCAAAAACCAAGGGACGCAGACAAGTTCAATGATCTTCTGCACGGTATGCTTTCGTCATCGAAGGTTCTGTGCTGCAACTGAAACGTGACGTTGCTAAGACTTGAAGGACCATTTCAAGCTAGACAACCTGCCTTACGCTGTGCATAGGCTAGACAAAGTGCGTCGTCGGTGGTGTACGATGCCAAACTTGCAAGGTACCTTAAGTGACCTTTTTTGTAGTCAACAACTGGCGCGTTGGTGTTGGCCAAAAATATCGTCGCGGCAAGGCAGCTTGCACGGCAGTTTCAAAGTAGGACGGTTGAAAAGACGTATCTAGCACTTGTTCGTGGAGGCGACAAGTCCTTTCCCACCAGGTCCGGTGAAATCAAGGACGCTATCGAGATCAACAGCGATGGCCGTGTCTCGATTGGCGAACGTTGTGACGCTGACTTTGCAGCCACAGATTGGGAACTGGTCGCTTCCTCAGTAAGCCATCTTTCGTCTCTGTCTTTCATTGGTGCTCACTCAAGAACCTTGGTAGCGAAAAATACCACTATCACTTCTCAGACTGACTCTTCACACGGGATTAAAGCATCAACTTCGCGTTCATCTTGCGCACTCACTGCATAGTGTGTCTTTACCACCTTTGCCTGACGCGTTCATAGTCATCACAGGCTGATTTTGCCTTAGCTCCCATACTTGGCGACGCGTTATACAGTCGCAAGCTCATCTCCGAAAAGGTCACCCGGGTCATCCGCGTTCCCGAACATAGGGTCTTCCTGCACGCGTCGCGACTAACAATTTCGGCGAGTTTTCCCGACTAGTTGACCATTTTCCCTAGCCCCTCATACATGTTGTTACACTTGTGTAGCGATTTAAGAAAGCCGGACCGAGCAAACACATCCGACTCGGAATTGCAGCAGCTTTGCCCGCAGACTTCGTTGCGATATGCAATGATGCGGGCATAGAGCTGGATCCGATGACTATCTCTGGGGGTTTGTTTGTCGACGATAAGCCACTGGACGGGTGTGATATCGAGGACCTCCAGGGGAAGTGGCTGCGGCCGCGGCGTTCTGCAACTGGGTGGACATAAGCTCCATTCAAGACTCTCAGGCAACGTAGAGTCATTCTTTATATTGGACGTGTGGTATACCGGCGTAGTTGCCAATGGCAGGTATTACACAATGACTTAAACAATCACAAAGTTGGATTTATTGGCTGGTGCCACGGCGATTCTTGGCCCTTTGAAGTCAAGCGGGAGGCTGACTGGTGCAGTGCGTGGTTGTGGAATATTTACAGCCGGTCAGCCTCCTGCTGGACGTCTCATAGTCGTCTTGACATTTGACTCCTCGAGTTCGATCTTCGGCAAGTCCTCATATTATGGCCCCAGCTGCTCCGCCGACAGTAACCCTCAATACGCCTCAGGGCCATCTACTTTGGCATTCGGTTAACGCCTGGCCTCGTCCCATACAATCACCAAGAACGGAGAGCCACGATCCACGCCGTCTCGCTAAAGTTGTACCTCCCGCAGAGCCAGCAGCGACCCTGTCTGCGGAGGCTGGAGCTTTTCTACATTGGATATTTACACCGGAACCTGGGAGAAGCGAAGGCAATGATTTACATGGCGGAACCCGCTCCGATCATGTACCTGCAAACGCCATAGTTACAATTATCCTAACTATGGTGATAATGGGAGGCTTGCTTGTCCTCGTTGTCGGCGGACAGATGTTAAGGTGGTTGAAGGAAGCGAAGTTAGCACGAGTCAAAGTTGAATCGGGAATACGGCGAGCTTCTACGAGTGTGCCACAAGTAGGAGGTAGTCTTGCGGTTGGTAAGCACACGCGATCGTGACCTAATGCTGAGAAGGTATTTGATACCCAGGTCTTAGTATCCATCGACCCAGATGGGAGAGAGCATCGAAGGCTACTGCTGCTGATGGACAGCGTGTCGCTGAACAGGCTTTCGGCGCGCACGAGAGTCTTTTGCCAAGGTTGCGGGGGAAACACGACGGAGTCGACGCCAACGAATCCGAAAGTCATCCGCTGGGAGGACAATTCTGGCGTGCATACCAGAGGAATCCGAAGAGAGTAATCAAAGCCAGTCAGGAGGTAGGTAACTCCGACCATGTGTATAGCACGTGAATTATTCTGGCTCCAATTTCTCTCTGGCACTTGATAGTATCCACGACACTTCCCGGGGGAACACAGGCGGGAATATCTGCGGAAGACCAAGAATGTATCATCGGAAAGGATCGAGTGCCAAGTAGGCAATACAACGCGTGCGAGGAATCGGAAACGAGCGTATCAGATGCTGGCGACTGTATTTGCACCACCATGGAACTGTCCCCGAGGACCGAAACCGCGGCGGAAGAAGAATATCCAGCGGAGAAAATAGGGGGCGCACAGGAGGCAGCCATGCTTTCCCCGAGGATCGACGGTGCAAATAAGGTCGAGGGTATGGAAGGGCGCCAAGTGCTAGAGTGCGACTCGTTCACTCCAGGTAAAGGCGATCTCGCTCAGTCGCAGTCACAATTGGCACTCGAGAGTCTAGGTCCTTCGCGAGGTCTTCTGGTGCACGATGGGCCCTGTAGCAGTTGAATGTAATGGACGTATGTGAATGGCAGCCTCAGCGCGTCGCGCTATTGTTCTCAGCCACGTCCATGCCCGCCCAAACATCGCGTTGTTCCCGTTCTTTACTACCTCGTATCCCGTTTCATATGTATAGATCGACATGCCTTCTACAATATTGCGAGTAGTCTTAAGTGTTGTTTTTGTTGCAACCGCTCCTCTGCTGGGCGTCGGCTTTTACTATGTTTTCATCGCGCCTCGATTCAATCCTTTGCGCAAACTGGCCGGACCGCCAGTACGTTGGCTGTTTGACAACCACTTGTCCTTCTTGCTAAAGTAAGTTCGTACCCCACCACTTTGCGGGTTCAATGACATTACTACGGCAGTCCTTATCGCTCACCGAAAGCCCACGCGACGTTCGTCCGGAAATATGGACGACATGTACGCATCAGGGGGTTGGGTCCGGTGCGTGACGTCCGAAAAGCAGATGACGCCGTGCTGAACCGCAAAGGAACGATATAGTGGGACGACAGACTCCTACCTCTCGATCCCGTTTCTGTGGCCCACGTACTTAAGAACAGCATGATCTACGAGAAGCCGTGGCAGTCTCGTCGATTTATCACGAGCCTCATCGGCTGCGGCATGCTAGCAGCTGAAGGGGTCGTTCACAAACGCCAGCGGCGCGTCGCTACCCCAGCTTTTTCGATTCAGAATTTGAGGTCGTTCGTCCCTGTCGTCTTCACTAAAGGCAACGAGCTTTTGGAGAAATGGTGTGAGATGGTCGACAGCACTGGGGATACCAATGAGGGAGTGAAGATCGACGTCTGTCACTGGATAAGTCGGGCGACTTTTGATGTTATTGGCCTGGCAGGTAGGTCTACCAGCTCATCACGTATTGCCGTGGAGGTAGTGACGACTGTATAGGCTTTGACTACCATTTCAATGCTATTCAGAACGAATCAGATGAGCTTTTCCATGCATATAAAGAAATGTTTGAGATAGCGGTCTCCCAATCCGACGGTCTTCGGACTGTCATTGGTATATACATCCCTCTGTTCAACGAACTCTTCGTAAGTTTCGAAAGCGACTCCCACCCCTGAAGACCCGTGTTTTTTATAACTAAGCAGCCAGATGAACGGGTCCAGACAGTCAAAAGATGCCAAGAAGTAATTGAACGCGTCGCTGGTAAACTCATCCAGCAGAAGAAATCCAGGATTCTAGAAACCGATCAGGAATGCGCTGGCAAAGATTTACTCTCTCTTCTTAGTGAGTCCTCCGCCACAGTTTGAGATCCTTCTTAAACGCCAGCGTAGTCCAATCGAACCTAGCTACAGACCTGCCGCCCGACCAGCGCATCTCAGACGCAGATATCCTCCACAACATCAATACATTCATGTTTGCTGGTTCTGATACCACGTCACTTGCCTTGACCTGGACTTTATATTTGTTGGCAAAGCACCCTGAAGTGCAGTGTCGCTTGCGGGCGGAACTGCTGGAGGCGGCGCCTTCCACCCCCGTCTCGCGTCTAACAAGCGAAGAGACTGAATCTTTATACAACGTCTTGTCGAACCTTCCCTATCTCAACGATGTCGTGCGGGAATCTTTGCGACTGGTTCCACCAGTCCATTCATCGTTACGGGTAGCTACACGAGACGACGAGATACCCACATCATATCCTGTCTGTCTTCGAGATGGGACCATATCTCATCAAAAGTCTATCCGAGTAGCCAAAGGGTCCTTTGTACATGTCCCCATCGAAGCATTTAATTTAGACAAAGAAATATGGGGCGAGGATGCTTGGGATTTCAAGTCAGTCGCTCATTCTTGTCTGCTACGTTACTGCTAAGGTTGTCTCGTTGAATAGTCCGGACCGTTGGGTTACCCTTCCCGAAACCGTATTTGCACTTCCCGGCTTATTTTCTAACTTACTGACGTTCTCGGCTGGTCCGCGGGTACGTTAATCGTCGTAAAGAGTCAAAATTTACACTGATGGTTTGTAATTCCGGCCCAGTCTTGTATCGGAATGCGCTTCTCAATGATAGAAATGAAAACCTTCCTTTATCTTCTGTTGATCAACTTTGTGTTCTCAGAGACAGATAAAGAGATCTTCAAGGCTAATGTGTAGGCGCACCTGATTTGGCTTGTTAATCAGTCTCATTAAATACGTGGCACACAGCGTATTGACTCGCCCCTACGTTACTGGTCAGTTCAAGGCAGGAAGTCAATGTCCTCTGTTGGTAAAGAAGTATGCACGACAGGACGTTTGAATTTGTAAGTGGCTTTCGTCGCGATAATGGCATGTGTCCACCCTGATTTGTCTCTTAACACGATGCATCTCCGATTTGTGCGATACCGCACGAACGACTACATATGAATTCTTCTCCAATTGAAGCGTATTGAGACGTTGACCTATGTGGTACTACACTTCTGAACAATGAAATAGTTATTCGTGGGACATCTGTTACCCTGCCTTCCCCTAGCGTGCGAGTTCTCCACTGACCAGGGCTGTAAGGCCACTTGGTGGTGGTTGTCCTCCTTGACAGTAAGCCCGTTCGGCGTCGACCGCCCTAATAAATTGTTACCAGTTAATCATAGTGCATTCAAAAGTGAAAGCATGTTAAAAAGTCTAAATCCGTAGAGACGGAGAGAAGTCCACTCAAGATTGCGGCACATAGACCTCTCGAATAGTAAGGAAGTTCTTCCCCCAAGCTATAATACGCCGCTTCAGTCGACGCGCAGACCTGACTAATTTCCCCATTTTGCCATCGTTCATCAACCTGCGCGTACGGCCGCGTAGAGTTTCTCGGAACCTCTGAGGAGGCACGTCCATTTCCATGAAAGACTTGACGGGTTTCAAATCATTTATGGTGGAAGTGCTGGAAGGGTAAGGGTGGGTTCGCCAGCCTGCAGCTGTGGTTGGCAAGGTGTTAGCTCGGGAAGGGGGACATAAACCCGGGGCGCGTCGCAGGCGACGATTGTTGTTGGCGTGCGGGACAACCGTTACTGTAGGTCGTCGAACAGTGGATTGCACGACGGGACGAGTAGAGGCAGTGCGGGGGAGTTCTTTCCCTCCGGCAGTCCCGTTAATCTTCAGCTGTACGGCCGAGGCCCCTCTGTCCGAATGCCACCTCTGTTGTTGATGTGGAGCATGTGCCTTTAGTTCGGTCAAACCGAAGTCGAGCCTATCAAGCGCAGGGTTTCGCGCTGCCAGAGGGGTGGACGCGTACGTGGTTGGCACGTTGTCTGCATGCCTGCTTGGGTGATGCATCGTCTGGTGGTCTGCTAGAGAGGGTCCCCTAGGCTGCAGTCCAACTAAGTCTGCACTTGTCTGCCGGCAGAGAGGAATTATATCCGCTTTCCTTTCTAGAAAGTGAGTTGGGGAGGGATTGGAGGAAACGCGCAAGAGGCGATCCTTTCTCTGCGAGGGAGCGTCGGGCTTCCTGTTACTCACAGCTCGTGGACGAGGATCAGCGGGGCGGCTTGCTAGCCTAGCGTATGTCAGCGGCGGTTCAGGGAGCCTCATGAGCTGGAGTCTATCTCCCCTCGGGAGCCCGGGTATACGCGCAGACACAGGCGTTTCCGAAGGATTCTGTAAACAACACTCGTTTCTGCAGACAGAACTGTCTCTGATGACAGGATCCCCTGTCTGAGAAGAACCGCAGAAAGTACTATGGTCCGTGTCGGACATGCCGACCATCGAACTAACTTCCTGGAATAGCAGGCCAAAAGCGGTGCTGTCAATAGATGTGCAATCGCTGTAGTCGTCGTCGTCGTCGTCACTGTCGTTGGCTTCCACCGCACAACCGATCTCGCCGGTGTAGTCCTCCCGGGCCGGGGACGAGTCGCGGAGCGCGACGCTACCTGTGTCGCCTTGGTAGTCCTTCTGTTGGCCGTCCGGGCGTTCAGCCAACTCCAACGTACGCTGTCTCCAATCCCTCGTACCATTCCTATCTATCTCGGCATCCTGGTCAGGTGTTGTGTCCAGGGCCGTATGAGTGGTTCCAGAAACGTGGGGAAATTGAGTTGATGAAGAAACAGGAGTTGATGCGGAGATTTCCGCGGTCGACGCCCAGGAATTGACCCGTCCAGCTGGCTGGCAGAGTCCCATGTACCCGAAGTTACGGGCGAAACGTCGGACGCGAATCGACTCCTGTCGGCGGCTGAACTCATCTTTTACGTCATCCAGAGGAGATATAACCACTGGCGAGGGACTCTGAGGCAATATAGTGCTTTCTCGCAGCGGAGCATCATTGAGAGGTAAGATCGGTAAATGAATGCAAGGCAAAAAATCCTCTTCGCACGATTTCGCGGACAAGTCAGGGATGCGTGCATGCAGTACGTCGTGCGCGTGAGAGATGGAGTCACAGAATTGTGCCTGGAAGGAAGTGATTGGAGTTGAACGAATCATCGCAGCCGTAGACAGGATGCTGAAATCCGGCGTGCGGAGACAAGACCCATCGAGTGTATTCGAGTCCGTTGACCACGACGCTTGACTGCAAGAAAATTCACGGGATCGGTGATTGGCAAGGGTAATTCGAACATACCTGTAGAAGGACTCGACTCGGCCAATTCTCTCGTATGGGTCAAGCTGGAAAAGCGGAACTTGTTCGTCGGAAAAAGGCGGGCTAGTCTGGAAAGCGGAGTCCGCCGACTCCCTGTGAGAGGAGAGGAACTCCATGGTGGGAGCTGAAAATTGGACTAGCTTTCGGTTGTACGAGGAACGATGGGGAGCGTAATTGGCTTTGCCTAGCGTTGGTTCTTCGCCACCATCTGAAGACATCAGGTTGCCTTCGGCAGATAAACTGCCCGTATTATAATTAGTTTGCCGCCAGAGCTTGGGAAGGGTGAGCAACAAGTAGTCGTCAAAGGGTACATGAGACATACCTTGAAGGACATCAAAGGGCATTCAACACGGTACGAGATGTTTCAATCGCGGTCGTGCGCTGGTTAAGAGTACAAAGGAGACAGCGGGGAGTCACCTATCTGGTCGATGTTGTGAAATGGGAGCAGACTCACCTCAAACGGTAGCGTGAGGGCCAGCAGGGGGGCGTCCCGACCCTGTTCGTCATAGTACTTTAGAAAGACCCACGACGACGTGGCAAGCCAGAAAAAGTCATTGGACGTGGCGAGTAGCTGGGCGTTTCATGCGTGCCACTTCCAATGCGCGATCGATTGCCACGGCTGACAGGAGAAAGAGAAAATAACACAATTCAAATGCCAGAGGCAGTTCTCATTTTCAAAATCCGGGACCGCGCAGAATCTCGGGCTGAGACAATCGAGGTGACCAAAAGAGTCAAGGCTTGCGCGACTGTCATATCGGAATAGCTTCAGTATTTCATTGCGGCAACCCGCACGACGGCTACGATCACACCTGACACATGAAACACGGATGAATACAACGGAAAAGGAAATCAAAGAATAGCGTGTTCGGGGAAATACGACAGAAACTGTTACAACGGTATACCTAGTACGCCTTCTTGGCTGATGCAGTGAGTTGCAAGTGGGCACTATACTCATCGTAAGGAACCTTCGACAGAGCTATCTCTCGCCATAGGTCGGGTGTGAGGAATGCGTATGTTTTCGTGAGCTGAACAAGAAGCCTATCGTGAGCACGGGAAACAGATTTCATTTCAGCAGGATTACGTACGGCGGCAAAGGTTGCCTTTAAGAAATTACCCATGGTGGCAGTCGAACCCTTAGACTGAGTGTAGCAATCTTGGACACCAGCCAGCTGCAGAAGGCGCTTGGAAGCAGGCGCAGCAACAAGACCCGTCCCACGGGGTGCGGGAATCAGTCGGCACATGACCGAGCCAACCTTGCCGCTAACTTTTGAGGGTACGGTGTGAGGCTCACCGAGAGCAGCACCCCAGTAACCTCGCCGAACGGGAATCACAGAGAGTTTGGCGAGGATGATAGCTCCACGGATCGCCGTAGCGACTTCCTTGGCACACTTAACTCCCAAGCCTACATGGCCGTCGAAGTCGCCAATTGCAACGAACGCTTTGAAACGCGTGCGTTGACCGGCACGGGTCTGCTTTTGCACGGGCATGATCTTCATAACCTCATCCTTGAGTTTTGGCAAGAAATTGTCTACGATCTGGTACTCCTTGACGGGAAGGGAGAAGAGGTAGATCTCTTCCATAGACTTGATCTTGCCGTCCTTGACAAGACGGCCAAGTTTGGTGACGGGAACCCTAAGGAAGGAGGTCAATCGTCTCCTCAGTGATGGCGTGCAATATTCGACGAACCATTCTTTGTCTTCGTCCTTGCGACCGCCGCGACGAGGTCCACGGCGTCCTCTGCCGCGATCCCCACGACCACGTCCAAATCCACCGCGTCCTCGTGGTGCGTCAGCCATTATTTCGGTGTCTTGAGAAACTACTACTGCCGCGTCAGCGAAATGGTGCAAGATAGAATGAGAACAGATATAAGAGTGTGCTCAAGGCTCCATCGCATAGTGCGACCCAGCATCCAGCCAAAGCAACGTACTTGGGCAGATATACGCGCCCGAGCCTAGCACCTATAGTGACCACTGCGGCCTCAGCACAACGTTAGATTCACCTTTTGAGGTTGGCGATGTCGAGCTCACTGTCAATGACGATATTCTACGCTGACGAGTAATCAGTCTCGTCGTTCTTGAGACCGGCCCTGAACTATGGTGGACCAATGACACCCCTAGATGGATGTGTTGCTCAAACGCAACGACTAGCGGATGAAGAAAGTCTCCATGGACTATTTGAAGGTATAAGAGCAACTTCTACGATACACATGAATACACAGAAATGGTGTCTGGTCATGAAAGTCTGTGTTGGTGCAATGGGGTGATGGTGTCCGGGGGCTGTTTACTCGACCTCCACATGCTGATAAATGCCGAGGCACCGCCACACCGCGCTTTTCCATCTTTCTTGCAACATCACCACACTTTGGTACGTTCTGCAGTCCTCTGACCACCTTTGCTCACCCTTCTCACAGCGTAGTAGTGAGCAACTGCAAATCGTTTTACACCCATCTACCCCGTCAAGTTGGCAGAACATGTCGAATTCAATTATGTCGAATTTCATGAAACAGCAATCTAGTCCTTGCCCCACGTACGTACATGGCTGTCGGACCGTGGACAATCATCTAAATCGTCGCACCTGCAGCAACGGCCACCGTCAAGCCGTTGGAGATGGGGCTTTCTCTACCGACAACACTCCCAGCGTGCTTGCCGTGTGCCACATCCAGGGCACCGATGACTTGTACTATTACTCTACTACGTTCTCTGGCGGACCTGGAGTAAGCTCCCCTTACGTCCATCCTAGATTTACGTTCTCATCGTAAATTGTAGTGGCGGTTTTGACGTCCCGAAAGATAAATGCCCTCCTGACCGAGGGTCGTCGGACTGGGTGACAGACAGTCTGGCGTCTATGATTCCACCCTTTTCTCAATCTCTGCCTTTTTCTTCTCAAACAAGTTCGGTGAACCACACAGCTACCGCGGTCTTCCCCTCCGTTGCTACACCGAGAAAGATTCCTGGCAAACCTCAATCATATGATCTTCCAACCCCGCCTTTGACCCCCGATGATGGTGATGGGAGCGGCGCTTCTGGTATCATCACCGGGCATTCAAAAGATGCACTGGACCTTCTCTTGAACATATTTCCTCATAATGGTGTAAGCTTGTTACCCTTTGCTAAGAGTATCGTTGTGTCTGCGCCGAATATGGGGGCTTCTTTCGATGGTGTCGTCCTCGAGTTGCCTGGCAAACCGAAGACGTTGTACGTCGATGGTAAGAATGCTCCTGCTGTCAGTCTGCGAGAAAGGTACTGTACTTTCAGTCTTCGTCACCTGTCGACGCTGACTTTCTTCCTCAGTGTCGTTGCCCTGCTCGACCTTGCCGACGAACAACTGCAATGCTCTGCACTTGTAATCGTTCTTGACAAGTCGTCCAGTGGTATTAGCGAACTTCTACACTCACTGATGTACGTCGGAGGAAGTGTTGTTACTAAACCACCCTTCCAGGTTAATCCGGCGTACGTCCTTATGGGTTTGGAGGTCTAGTAGATGGTCGACGGGGCACATCTTACATACTTGGCTGGCTGTGTGGTTCCTTGAGATATATTCGATTTCTTCCGTTGTGCCATGTATTTCCGCTAGTCGTGCCTAAAAGTTACACTAACGTCTCAGTCCTATGTGCCACTGCAAGTGACCGAACTAGTGAGACAAATATATAATACCTCAACTGGACCATGCACTGGACGTTGGCCGAGTATTTATATCTGCAAGTACTGTATAGGTCATCAGCGCTTAGTGGGTGCCTCTGCCAACATTATTATGGTTTTACACAATGGTGGCGTGAAGGGGAACAGCCTCGGCGGCCAGAGGTCTCTCCTGCCACGAGGAGGGCTGCTCGACCTGCGCTAATTCGAGATTGCAGAGTTTCGCATCATGGGGATCTTTGGAGACATATTCCGGGCCATTGTTAGGGTGTTCTCTAGCAGTGAAGCTCCCCCACCGCAGTCCGGAGTCCCTGGGAAACCTGCTCGACAACAGCAACCATCTGTACAGAGGCCTCAAGACCAGCGGCATCGTCGACGGAAGGTGGGTGCTGTGTCGGGAGGCTCGAATTTGGCATGACATTTGCTTTAAAGACTGCTGACGACCTGCAAGTACCCTCAAAGAAGCCTTTCGAGTCACTAACTACTCCTTTCCATGAGCAAAGCTTGCCCCAGACTAGACGTGAGGGCGACCGCCGTCTTGTACGTCTCAATCAACCCATACTTTGAAGGGTATGGCAAATGTGATTCTCTTGCACAGGAAGAACAGAACCAGATTAACCAGAACAATGAACACTATGTTGCGCTTCGGGCGGAGGCAACACGAGAAGGCGATTTGATGGCACAGTGCTACCGGCAAAGCCACGAAGCGTACCAACAGGGTCAAGGTGCCCTTGCGAAAGAGCTGTCCGAGAAGGGCGGCGAGCACAAACGTAGGATGGAACGCTTGAATTCCGAAGCTGGCGCGTGGATCTTCAGAGGTGATCAGTTTTGCCGCCTTCTAATGTCAAGTCTATACAACTGAGCATGTTTCCCTCTTCACAGAGAATAACTTGGTACGTCTCTACGACATTGTGCAGTAAAGCTAATCTTGAGGATGCTTGCAGGACAGTAAACCCGGCGAGGTAGACCTTCATGGCCTCTATGTGAAAGAGGCTATCATGTATGCCGAAGGCGCTATCGAGGAAGCACAACGCCGAGGCGATCTCGAGATACGGTTGATAGTCGGTGGGTTTGCCTGTTCTGGAGTTTGAAGGCTACAGCTCAACATGCGCACGTGCGTAGGGAAAGGATTGCATTCTAATGGCGGTGTTGCCAAAATCAAGCCTGCGTTGGAAGAACTCATGAAGAGGTAGGTCGCCCATTCTTTTAGTCACTTGTTTCTGCTTACTTGTTTTGAAAAGGCGGAGTCTTCCTGCGGACGCTGACCCCAATAATGCTGGCCTACTGATCGTACGTTTGAGGTGAAACGAAGTTTTGACGACACCATCATTCAACATATGTACATGCACACTTGTCGGAATCGTTGGGGTTCTTAGGTGTAGAGTTTTCATTCCGAAACGGGTACCCATGTATCAGTATACCATGTTGGGGGCGTGCTATTGAGCTCGTCACTACTGTACAACTGAGCGTCCAAGCCATTAGTTCGTGACATTAGTGCTGCCAGACAGGGGCTAAGTCCACGTAAGTAGTTGGCTAGGCGCACTGCCACCCGAGATATTCCTCCCCTCCAAGCTGGACTCGGGGTCGGGAGACATGCATGCGTTTGTGCGCTCGTCCCCGACGTTTCGGTGTTGTTCACCTCAAACCCTTCCTCCTCGTGCTCGACTACGTCGGAGTTACGTGCGGGACCACTGCAATCCACTTCCATTCCCGAACCAAAGAAATCCTAAACCTCATGACGTCTTCCACCTCCCCAAGTCCGCGACGCAGAAAGAGATAAAGCAGAGATGCAAGTCAAGCCTTGAGAAAATCGCAGTCTTCCTCTGACAAATTACTCGTAGATTATGAGCTCGTTCGTATTTACCATCCAGACTCCATCATTGCTCGGCGAGACCCCCCTGAAATCGCCCAAGAACGAATACAAACAATTAACAAGGCCTACGACATACTCCGTGGGAAGAATGATTCACAGGATGAGCCGGAGGTTGCCAGCATGGAACGCAGAATGGATCCTGCTTGGCTGAGGAGTAGAGTACCAAGAAGACCCTACTTCGATGATGTCTCTGCAGATGACCGCTGGAAGGAAAGGTTCATAGTGATGTTTGCCGCGTTCGTGAGTACGAATTACTGGGTCAGGACTCAATTATTGATGAGGGCTCTCGAGGCTTTGATAGGTTTCGTTGCGCAGACGTCGTATTATCGTTTGCAAGTCATTCAGGCTTCTCCCTCCTGGACTGCGAAGCCACACACGAAAAAAAATCCGCAGTGTAATGATGGGATGTTAGCTGAATCAGACTCTTTGGACGACAGGTCTTGTCCATAGCCCGGAATACCCGTGTTACCCCAACTGCGAGTGGTCACTCGGATGTGCATTCTCGTAACGAAGAATAATTCATTGCATAGAGCGAGTGTAGGCAAACCACATCGGAGTTGGTAGTTTACGCCACATTGGCAAGAGGTCGTCAAGGGCTTCGGCGGACGCGTAACCTTGCAAAACGAGACATGAAATCAATCGATTCATTTGCGAGCAGTCGGGGGGAAGTGACTACCGTGTAGTTCGGGGGTAGACATATACAGATTTTCCTGTGATCAGTTTGGCACTTGGGCACGAATCAAGGTAGCTGACCGGGATTCGTGTTCGGCAGTGCAGCATCCATATTCATGCTGCCAACAGGCCGAGTGGCCTCGCGTATGAGTACCATTCCCAGTTCTCGTTCCGATCTGGACTCGAGCGACGCACTCCCAGAGCGGATTTGCTGCAACCCAGCTGGATTTGGTAATTAGCTACCCTGGGCCTAAGACGGTCCCGGAAACCCGGCATAGGGTCTTTGTACAGATTCTGTTGTCGAGCCCAACAAGTGTATCGGGTACCATAAGTGCTCATCTTCTGTCTCAGTCCAAAAGTACTTAGAAATGCTGCTCTTCACGACGTCGGTGATACACATATATCTACGTACTGCAGGAGATCGAGTGGCACAGGCACCAAGTGTTGCGGGCCCTCGGTGCCTCTGTGGGGTAAGGGGAATAAAGATTAGAGTTTGTGCAGTGTACCGCTATTATGCAGTACCAATTGCCTCGAGAAAAGAAAGGAAGACCTGAACCCAATCTGAGACTAATAAACAGAATATCTAGGATTAGGTTGTACGATACACTAAGAAATATATTGCATAAAGGTCGGGTCTAGCAGGGAAAGCAAGCAAAGACAAGTCACAGACAAGGTGTTGATAGGTTCATACGTACGTTGCTGCATTACAAGTCGTAAAAATGGGACGAACGAAATGCGAAGTGTGAGCGGTATGGTAACCCGCTCAATAGTAATCGGCGTAAGGCATGACTCCAGTAGCGTATTCGTAAGGTGGGTTATGCATCCACTGGCTGGCGATACCGCGCCTGAGATTCAACGACTGATTAGATGCAAGTGAAGAAGTACTACACGGAAGGACATACGATGGGGGAAGATAGGGGGCATCTCCACAGGCGACCGGCGCCGTCACAAATGAAACTGGCTCAGGAGCGGTGTAGGAGCCATGTCCGCCTGACCCGGTGGCCTTGCGTTGTGGTATGACGCTCAAGTGAACTGAGTTCGATGGCCCAACATTCAGGCCTGATGCAGAGCGGATACTCTGCGCCAAGTGCTTCTGGGGACTGGGGGGGATAGCACACTCGAGGTCATCGAAGCCCCGTTGGGGTATCTGCCTGTACACAATAGGTTGTGGCTGATCGGAAATCTGGGGCAGCCGCTGAGATTGGACAGGGTTCTGCATCCCCCATGATAGCCCGCTTTCTTCAAGAGACTGGTTGTCGAGAAAGTAGAGGTTCATCGGAAGTGGACATTGTGTGATATGTGGAACATCAAAGACTTCGGTTGGTTCGGTAGATTTAATCCGAGAATAATACGGGTCACTTGTGACAGAGGTGATCGCGGCGGAATATTCCTGCGAGTCGTGATACCCCTGCGGAGGTTCGAAATCTGGCAGAGCAGATTGCTGCAATGCCTGCTCGTCAAACTGCGTGGACTGTTGACAAGACACCAGGCCATCTTTACAGCTTGCCGTGTCGCTCCCGCCAAGAGGGTTAGGCAGCGATGTGCTTAAGTCGTTACTGTTGAGCGTTGATTAGCATGAAAGTCGCAAGCGTAGAGCATAAATGACTTGCAGATATATCTCTGCATTCCTCCAACGCGGTTTCACGAGCTCTAGCGCTTGTATAAAGACGCTGGCGTGCCGGAGCACTTCTGCCATCTGTACAGCCAGAGGTGATTTGATGTCTTCGCCGGCACTAGCCCTGATCAGGTTACGTTCTTGCCATCTGAGGTCCCAATAATTCATCAGTAAGATGGCTGCGCACATGTGTGCGGAGCAGATGACACTGTAGATATTGGATATGCCGCGGTCCATCTGGATTTGCAGGATATCAGAGCAACACCGGGCAGCGTTGACACAGAGTGCGATGCAGGGAATGGGCATCTTCGAGCGTGGTACAGCGTTGGAGGCTGACCGCAGAGACGGCGGCAGAAAAGGCCGATAGATAATAATCTGGACGAGATAGTAAGTGATATACAAGGTCGCTGCTTGATTAGCGAACAGGGGATCTTCCATAGACGGCGACCACCGCACTAGGAAATGTGAAAGAATTGTCAATATCATCCTAAACTACAAGGTGCAACACAGTAGACATACAATGTGCAGGAACAGAGTCCACCCACTCAAGCAGGGCCTTGTTGAGCTCTGTCAATACGTCTTGTAGTGGCGGCCGTATTGCGCTGATAAGTTTCGACCTGTCAAGTGCATACTAGCCAGAGTTAATATACATGAAGCATAATCTGCCCTGACAGAGACAGTACGCACGAGATTCCTCAAGGCATATGCTGCGATCTTCGTTAGTTTGAGGTATGAATTAAATGCAGCAATTTTGGCCGGTTTTCCCGGTGGCTGTTGGAAGGCACGCTCCGGGTCCTCTGTATTCCAGTATTCATCGTCTACCTCCAAGGGTAGATCCACGTCGAAGCTGTAACCAAGGGACTCAATATTCTATTCGACCCTGGGTAGGCGGAGGATGGCTCACTCTTCTTCTCCAGAACAGCAAGGACGACCGAGCGAGGCACTGCCTATTCGGTCATACAAAACCAGCATCCAAAAGGCTCTCTTCCATAATTCTTCCTCGACGCTGGGCTTGTCCCCATATATCTTCCTCCGGTGTGCACCTACGTCCTGAGCTTTCCGGATACCGACACTAATAAAAAGCCACGCTACCGGGTGAAACGCGGTGCCACGAATGAACATACCCATTAACTACGTATGTATCAGGAAGATCAGGAACATGCCAATTTCGGACATAAGCTGGGAAAAACACCGACCGACATCGTTTGTACTTCGAATAGGCCAGGGGGATGAAACAGACTGCGTGATTCGCGGTGCCCATCTGATGGGGACTCAGCCAACTAGGTGTTGTTGAAAAGCCGACAATACGCACCCAGTGCTACATTGAAATATTTCCAGCCTGCGCGTTGCCATTTGTTGTTGTCATCCGGCCGCTCTTCCTCCGGTATATCATGTTCATGATCGTCCAAGACCCGGGGATCATCGCACCACCGACTCGCCACGGCGAACAAAGTCAAGCAAAGACACCCAAACCATGGGTCTCTAACCTGCAAACCTTCTTTCCACTGTCGCTCAAACGTGGGCCGATGGAACAGAGGAAACTGGGGGTTAACGTGGTCAAAAAAAAGCTTGATGAGTTTGTCCGCAAGGTCCGGTGGCGGAAGTTGCCGGGCTAGGAAGCGACATAAACTTTGTAGATGCGACTCTTCATACACAAGCTCCCACTGTCCCGGCCGATGAGGGCTTAGAGAACTTCCGAAATGATGTAGCACGACTCACAGAAGGCGTCGTCCAGAACTCCTGTCGTCGAGTTGCAGCCGTATTGGCTGGACTACTGTTCTCGTGGTGCATAGTGGCCCTCTCAGCTCCGCCGGTTATTCGATATGCATCTCTGAGTTTCCGCGTTTGCTCGATGAGTTTGAACCAGCTGCTTTTTCCGTGGAAGCGGACTTGACTATCTGCCAGAATTGACTGCTCTTGGGCAGGCTCGAGACCACGGATGGTGAGCCGCTTCATGCCGCGTGACAGGCTGAGTTCGCCGACCTCCTCACTTTCTGATGATGTGTCTAGTTCCGAAGACAAATCTGTGTCTGTACGCGGAGTGCTCCCGGAATACCGACTGCGGATGCTAGCTCGTGATGAAGAAGGAACAAGGGTACGGGTGATTTGCGGAAGAGACCCAGATGGCGAGGATCTGACGTTTGAGGGGAGAGCGGATGGCGAGGAAGATTTCTGAGGAGGTAACGGGCCAAGTACGGAATCTTGGTCGTTCTTCCACGAGTCCCGGATGACCGATGGGCCAAGCTCCTCGGAAAAATCTTCTTCTGGGCGAAGCTAGTATGCAAATTGATCAGCCGGGGTTCTACCAACAGGAGGATGCCATAGTCAGGCAGATGGCTGGCAGTGATTTGAGGACCGTAGTATGTACAGTCCAAACCGGAAAAGGTGAAGTAAGGTCGAACTCACTCGCTTCAGAAGAGCCTCCATCTTCTCTAGCCTGTCTTCCATGCTAGTCACATACCTGAGAGAGTCACGTTAATTGTCAAAGTTGTCGCGATGTGAAACACACTAACGCCTTTGGTGGGCCGCGTGGCTTAGATGCCTCACTGTGGACGAAGGGTTAGCAGCGGACGAGGGAGGTTATATTTAATTTCACGGACACGTAGGAGCAAGTCTTGCGAGTGTGGATACAATTTGTACAAAGGTTGTTTGGCATCCTCGGACCATCACACTTAATCTTCCTACGACGACATGCATCACAGGCACGCTCTATTTTTCGTTTCTTCGAGAGTGCATCGGTGGTGTGGGATGGCTGATAGGGCATGTTCGTGGACGAACTCGAGGCGGACTGGACTGCGTAAGCATCTGCAAATCCGACCGCATTGGTCGCATAATGAAGAGGATGGAACTGGTTCATTGGAGGATAGGTGGACGAGGACGAAGCCCACATGGAACACTGGGCCAGGGAAGCGGGGGTGAAATGTTGGCGGGGGGACTAACTTAGAGCTGGTCGTCAAAGGGCAAGTCGACGGCAAATAACCCGACAGCCGCGTGGCTAATCGAGTTTCGAATGCGATGCAAAGGACAAATCGCTGTGCGAGGACTGCAGAAGCACATAACAACTATTACTTACTCGATCATATAGTATGCCCCAAAGAGGGATGACTAAGCAATACTATGCCCCTATCACGTGCCATCTACATTGGTCTCTTGTTACAGGGTTAGTCAGCCCCTGGGAAAATTCATTGACCAGCTTCTGTCACTTCATTTGCCGGGTTCTCTCACTCCAAATGCATTCCTTGATCGCTCATGTCCGCCCGCTGTCGGTGGTGGCGCGCAGGATGTCTTCTTCCTCAGGTCTAAATAGACCTTCACCGCCCCCGCTCCCCCGTGACCTCCAACGCGAATTCGAACAGCTCCAACGCCAAACTCAGGCACCGCTGTCACCGCTATCCCTATTGGAGTCGGAAGCGGGACTCGCTCTTCACCCTGATGCAAGAAAACCTCTCACGCCCGAGTTCGAGGGCCAAATCAACCCTAAAACAGGCGAAGAAGGTGGTCCAAAGCGAGAACCGGTCGGAAAGTGGGCTGAAGATGGGGGAGACTGGAGCTTCAAAGGTCGAGTGACCGACTTTTGATCTGGGGAGACCCAGCAGGTGGACTGTAATCACTATGCGTTCCTCGCTCACAAAGGTGAATTGCGCAGAATGGAGTACAAAATAACATTTTTTGATGCAGTACAACATCTCAGTAGAAACATTTTCTGATACCAATGTAAAGCGATTGTGTTCATCGTCTGATACCACGAGGCGCAGGCACACCGCGCCCACGACGTGCTGCCGTGATTATAAGTACACCGCATCGTGTCATACATGTCCGTATACGTACCGTTAGCTGCGAAAGGGGTGGCGAGTTGATAGACATCGGCGATATGTAGCGCATACACGCACCTCGCATGATTGTTGCACGTCCACGTGCCGTACCAATACCTCTTCCTCGCATGGCATTCGGACCTACCCGCTTAAACCTGTCTGGCGTGAATGCAAACCGTGATGAGATGTAAGGGATCGACTTACATGGGTGCATTCTGCAGCATGTCTGGTACTATGAAAAATCTGACCATACTTCCCCTGATATAAACTTGGTCGAGTTGGGATACACGACCATCCCGTCCAGTGACGGTAATATCCTTGAGAGAAATATTCAAGTTATCTTCGGCTGAAAGGTTGCAGTTCAGCAAACGATCAGAGGCGGGCAGATGATGCACGCACCCTCCGCGAGTTTGCCGCGATACAGTTGGCCTGTCTTGAGCTCAACAGTGACGACATGGCCTAAGGATTCGTGCAGGAGCTTGACGGGAACACCTAAGCCTTCCTGGGGCATTGTTATTGTTGGTCGTCGAGGATTAAAGATCGCGCGTGTTTTGGGCCCACGCTTCCAGCCACGCACTGACACGCATTAGTAATACATTCCGGTACGCTTGTAGCTTAGTGCCGTTCGGTACTCAGCTCGCTCCCCGTACAAACTAATACTGGCGATAGTAGGCCTTTCGGGTTCCCGGCGTCTGACTTATATACCCTAGGACACTCCTCTGGCATCGACCTGGCATAATACCACAAGCAGTTGGAAGATACCCCACAGTACTATATGGTCTTGCGGACACGGCATTCGACTTCTTCCCTCGATCTATCGGCTGGATCTGGAACAGGGCCTTTTCAAGGACCATCTTCGACCAATTGGCGGAGGGAGCGCCTTCTTGGCATTGGAATCAGCGATGGCGATACTCCCACCCGAGTCCCCACGACTGACTCTGAAGAACACACCCCGTCTGAGACAACTTCTTTGCATCCTAATAGTAACCCACACCACTATGGAACGCTACCGTCCTTTGGCGCGCGGGCGTCTGACCTGCACCTTCGTCGCGGCCGGCCCCCACTCCCTAAAGTCCAGTTTCGGCGCACGTTATCCGCTACGGTTATCTCTCCGGTGTCCATTTCGCCAACTTTGTTGCGAAACACGCTCAGCTGGCGCGTCTCTCAACGTCCAATTTCTGCATATGATGCCCCACTGGTTAACTCTAGGACTGCTGTTGACGAAACCGACATAAACGTCCGCATAAACGGTTTCCGTGTTTGGTACTCGTCCTTCTCGTCCATCGATTGGCTCCACGATACCATAAAGGATTCCGTCCGTTTCTCTCGTCTGAGGCGTGGAAAATCATTCCGCTCGCATCTTCGTCTCGTACTTGATAAGAGTCTTGGTTGGATAATCGTCACCGTTGTTGGCTTCCTGTCTGCTGTCGTTGCTTTCCTCGTCGTCCGCTCTGAACAATGGTTTTTTGATCTGAAGTATGGCTACTGCGCTGATGGCTGGTGGAAAGCTCAGCGATTCTGTTGTCCTGTTCCTGATGATTTGCGGATGTCGTCCTCCGACGAAGGTAATTGTTCAAGTTGGCGAGCATGGTCCGATGTTATTAGTTCGCGGATCCGCAATCAGCCAAGTTCCACCTTCGAAAACGACTACATAGAATATTTCACATATACTTGTGTCGCGGTGCGTTCCTCGAATTTTTGGTTGTACTCCATTTACCTTCTAGTATAGATTCTTCTTGCCACCCTGTCTACTCTCCTTACGATCCACTTGACGGCCTCGACCTCGTTCCTTACGCGTAAAGAATCTGGAGTGTTATCACCCTTATTTGCAACCAACAAAGACGACCAAGAACATCAACCTTCCTCACAGCCTAAGCGCAAGGTGCTTTACTATGTACGTACTCTTCGTGCCTGGACAAGGTAATATTCGTTCCCACAAGTGTTCCACAGGCAGCAGGTAGTGGTATACCAGAGATCAAAACCATCCTTTCGGGTCCGCTTATCAGTTTGTTATCAAGATGGCTGACTGAGATTCTATCCTTAGGTTTTGTTATCCATGGGTATTTGGGCGCCCGAACGCTCTTCACAAAATCTTTGGGTTTGGCGCTCTCGGTAGGATCGGGTTTATCCCTTGGTACGTCCCTTTTCTCAACCGCAGAAGGCTAATCTCTTACCTATACCTGTGATACAGGCAAGGAAGGGCCATTCGTTCACATCGCGAGCTGTGTTGGCAATATAGTTAGTCGGTGTCACAGCAAGTACGAGAATAACGAAGGTTTTTCATCGTCTACCTCTGACATGTGTCCCACACTGAAACAATATAGCCAAGCGCCGTGAAATTCTCAGCGCAGCATGTGCAGCAGGTGTAGCTGTGGCTTTCGGAGCCCCAATCGGGGGTACCTTATTCAGCCTGGAAGAGGTTTCCTACTTCTTCCCACCCAAGGTTTGCAGATTTGGTTAGGAGGTCCCGTTTTATCGCGGCTTACTTATTGCACAATGTGCACCTGTAGGTCATGTGGAGAAGGTAGATTTTTTTTTTTGGGACGTTTGTGAGAAAGCCGACATAGATTTTTTTTAATAGTTTTTTCTGTGCGATGATCGCCGCAATTACCCTGAGGTTCCTTGATCCGTTTGGGACAGGGAAACTCGTACTGTTCCAGGTTACGTATGATAAGGTATGGCCGTCTACTTCCGCGTGTGTTGTGGTACCTACCCAGCCACATACAGGATTGGCATGCATATGACCTAATCTTTTTTGTCATGTTGGGCGCTTTGGGAGTAAGCCACCTTTTTTTCCTTGCTCCGTCTTAATACGGTTCTCTTATCAACGCGGAAGGGTGTCTATGGCGCATACTTCTCAAAATTAAACTACCGTTGGACCCGTCATGTCCGCAATGGTACATGGATAAAAGACCATTCCGTTGTCGAGGTGATCTTGGTATGCGGGTGCTCTCTTCTCGTTGTAGCGCACTGACTTGTTAAGGTCACGTTAATTACCGCGCTATTTTGCTTCCTCAATCCCTACACTCGGATGGGAGGCACAGAACTCGTTTACAATCTCTTTGCCGAGTGCAAGTTGGGCAGCAAGAACATGCATTTTGGCTTGTGTGTTCAAGAACCGGGAAACCTCGACCACATATGGCCTGTTGTCCGCGCAATCTTCATGACCATGATCATGAAAGGTGCATTGACAATAGTCACTTTTGGCATCAAATTACCCGCAGGTATTTTCATTCCCACACTTGGGGTGGGTGCCTGTGCAGGACGGATACTCGGAGTTGCTGTACGGTATCTGCAGTGGAACCACCCAGAGAGTACTCTGTTTTCAGCATGTGGGGATGACAAGGATTGTGTCATCCCCGGCCTTTATGCTATGGTTGGTGCTGCAGCCGCGTTATCTGGCGTTACGGTCAGTTTTCAAGGCTCTCCTTGTGACGGTTGATCCCACCTCCAGTCTGTAGCGAACGACAGTTTCCTTGGCTGTCATCATGTTTGAACTGACCGATACACTAACATATGCGGTCCCGGTCATGTTATCAGTTTTGGTAGCCAAAACTGTTGCTGATGCGTTGGAGCCGAAGGGAATTTATGACCTTGTTATAGAGCGAGTTTCTTTTTTATCACCTTTACCTGGTGATTTCCTTACCGTCATGCCTAGACTGTCCCAATTGCCATACCTGGACGCAAAGCACGAGTATCTTTGGGCTGATTTCTCGATCAACGATGTGGTAGGAATCTTATGTGCCCACTCCCAAGGGGTTACTGACACGTACTAAACAGACGAACACGGAAGTCAGTACAATTTGCTTGGATCGGCCCAACACAGTCATGGGTCTGCGGGACCAGTTGCAGTCACTCCTCAATGCAGGTCAAGATGACAGTGGCTTCCCCATTCTTCATGCGAGCAGGGACCGTGAAGGAATGCGTATGGTGGGCTATATTGGCGCCAGTGAACTGGAACATGCTCTGGGTGAGTCAAATGCGTTTTACCCATCCTGTAGGCGACCGTCGTGTAATTGGGCAAATCTACCCAGCCATAGTTGCGGATGATCCAGACGGGCAGGTCCAGTTCGAGACATCGTACGTACGTGCCGGACACGACATGGCAGCCTCGTATTCTTCCTATATTGAGCAGGGTCCGGAAGACCCACTGGACTTCAGCGTATATATGGATGAAGTATGTCTATTTTTCGGTTGCATGGCGTTGTGCTGACATCAGTCACAGGCCCCCCTGACCATCCAATCCAACTCACCCTTACCTTTGGTCCATCAGTTTTTTGTTAAACTAGGTGCTCGATACGTCATTGTCACTAATACTGATGGGGACTGTAAGTTGATTTTTCCTGAACCTTCTAGAAGTATGTCTCATATCCAAAAAATGAATACGTAGATGAAGGCGTCATTGACAAGAAGAATTGGCTGGCCTTCCTGAGCGGACTGGAGGAGAAATCGTGACGCTACGATCTTGCAGATACGCCGTCTGCAATTGCTCCGCAAGCTGTGGTGTCCATACCGTGTAGGTCGAAGTTGTACCCTGATATGCATTAAAGACATTTTGTACATAACGCACGCAGCATGCTCGCTACCGTAAAACTTTGCCACTAGTACATAATCCAACTTAGTGCTACAGAAGTGAGCTATTCGTATCCACTCCACTGCTCCGTAGCACTTGCCCAGTCTCCGTGATATATGAGCACATCGCCTTTCCAAGGAGACTATTCGTCGGTATGGTCAATCAAGGCACGACTCGCTCTACTGGTTTCCGGAGATCTGTAATGACAGCTCCCCGACTGCTGCACGATAGATTACACGCCTATTCTACCGTATTGCGCTGCCGAGAGCTGCCGCGTCCTATGCAAGAATTGACCAGGCGCATAATTTCGGTCGGCAGCATGACAAACGAAAGACATATACCACGGCGACCCAACGGAGGGAAGGGGATATTAAACGAAGGTGTTGGGATAGTCGTTAAAAGCCCAAATTGACCACATACTATGTTGCATTGTATGGTTTCTTCTTCAGCTTGGACCGCTAATCGTAATATCGGTCGTATGCAGTGACTTATGTAGCACTCGTGAGCGCACTTACAAGCAAGGTTGGATCTAAAAGCTGGGAAGGCGGGGACCAGTTTTCCATCGACCGAATTGTTGCCTGCTCCACATCCGAGATCTTCCCCAGCTCACAGATAATGGTGTCCTTGAGAAGGCCAAGGCCGCGCCACGACACTCTGTTGATGCCATCAAGATGAACAGTCGGATAAAAGGTCTAGTAATCAGCACAGACGAATGATTATCAGCACGCTATATATACGAAACGAAACGACATACTCCGAACGCGTAACCGTCGCTCTCCTGATAATCCAAGATGATCCTAGTGTCACCGGGCTGCCGGGTCCAAACGTAGATCTCGACAGATGACAAGGAAAACCACGTATGGCCATCGACGACCACACGTGAGAACACATCGGGATCCCTCTGACGATCCCTTCATTCTTCTGTTGATAACAGTTCTAACGACCGAAGTTCCTTCGCAACAGAGCCCTTCGAATCTGGGTTGCGATACGGCCTTGCTTGACTGAGTGTTACCTTACCGACTACCAGTAGGTCAGGATTATCGGAAACATAAGCATGCAGCTTGCGCAAATGCACTCTCCATAATCCAAAGTGGTCGAGGCAAGAAGCTAGCACTGCTTTGCATTTGGATGCATAAGTCTGGAGTTGAGTATGTCGAGTCTGAGATAATTATTGAAATGCGTCCGACAAACCACGGTCGTCCTTGAGACTGGGAGGCTGACTAGGGTGGCGCAAAGGCCCTCCACAAGAATGCTTAAGACGGAATCATGAGCAGCGGAGGATGAAGAGACAAAGAGGATCTGGGAGCCCAGGAGAAATGTCAATCTAAGGCTGAAGTACGGCTGTCGGTCACCTAGCCATATGTAGTGGCAATATGAGAAACACACCTCTTCCACGGTTTCGCATACCCAACCCTTTCTAGTCGATCCGCGATGTAGATATAGTCTTTGAAAGATATATCTTCGTATTGATCACAGATATCCAACAACTCTTAAAATCCGTATAATAAGACGGGCTTACCACTAGATATTCCTGTTGTTCCCTGGAAATACCCCGGACAATTTCGCTTGATAAATGAGGCTAGCAATGGAAGACCACAGTTAGGATTCTCGTGACCTCACCATCAAGTCGCTTGTTCGAGTGTTGGGGGGAGGAAGAAGTATTATGCTATGCTATTGCTGTCGTGGCATCAGGAGAGGGTGAAAGAGGCTGACCAACCCTAGGCATCGGGCATGCTGTGGGGAACCTTTACGGCACGATGGGCAGATGAAATGACTTCCAGTATCCCCTTTGTTTATTCCTCGACATGGGCCGAGTAATTTCCCTGCTTGAGGGTACTTCTTGAGGATTTGTAGTAAGAAACGAAGTCGAGTAAGCTGGTGTATCACAGCAACCACGCAACGTGATATCCGTCATGGAAGGTATCGTTATTCAATACACTGGTCTCGCGAATGCTTTCACACTACGGCGAAGTAAACGAAACCTGATTATATTGCATACCAAAATACTTAGGACGTGCTGCAGAAATAAAAGTGCAGATATTATGCCATAGAAATCTTCCATGATGTTGACAACGCGCTGTATTGTGGGGTCGATCAAACTTACCCCTCACGTGACCAACGTGCCCGGCTTTATCCGACCAATTCGTTTGGTGCTTGCAAGTTACAGTAATTCTAAGATACCTTCAGAAAATGTCCGCACTGCGCTTGCTGTCGTCCACCTCCCGGCGAGTACCTTCGGCATTCCTTCAGCAGAAGCGTGGGTATGCAGAAGCTGCGAGCAAGCTTAACCTGTCGCTGGTTCTTCCTCACCAAGTGCGTTCGTGGCGCGTATGTGCGTCTTGAAGTACGCTGCTCACCCGTAGTACGGTTTTCCAGGCAATCTTTACTTCGGCAGATGTCGTTCAGGTGAACATCTCAGCAGCCACCGGAGACATGGGTATTCTTGCGAACCACGTTCCTTCCATCGAACCCCTCCGTCCCGGTGTTGTTGAGGTGATCGACTCGAATAACGCTTCAAAGAAGTGGTTTGGTGAGTGTTACAAACCGTGCTGACAAGTTTTGTGCGCTCATCTTTTTTCAGTCTCCAGTGGCTTCGCCAATGTGCACCCTGGTAACAAGCTTACCATCAACGTCGTTGAAGCTGCGCCTCTCGACTCGTTTTCTCCTGAGGTACGCCGCGGGTGTCGCCTACCACGTGCTTACGCTGATCTCTGGACTATTACCCTCAGGCGGTGAGGAGTAACCTTCAAGAGGCATTAAAAGTTGCCGCAGGAAATGGAACAGAGGAAGAAAAACTGGAAGCACGGATAGAGGCTGACGTTTACGAAGCATTGCAGCATGCTCTGGGCTCGAAGTGATCTCTATACAGCATCACTGCGTACTACATGATTATACGCGTTGTACCCGCGGTTGCTTGGACAAGCTACATAGAGTCTCGATTAGGTTTGGAACGCCGTCCGCCTAACTCGCCTAAAATGTCGTACCAAATGTCGAAGGCTTGCGGATTGCCCGTCCAACTAAGTAACCCTTGGGACCTGGTATGTTTTCAAGGTCGTTTGCGTGTCGTTCTTGATGACTGCGACCGAGACACGCAGCCGCCTTTGGTCAACGAGAAACATTGTTTTCGTAGCACGGGGCAAACTGCCTGCCATAATCTTGTGGTACTTTATCATTGCAAGTGGGTTAGGCAGTCCACGTTAAGTGAGTGTGACCAGAACAAAAGCACGCCGGCAGTGGTTGCCCCTATTTCTTTTACTTCTTTGCAGTGCTGAGGGGCAGCGGCTATGAGGCGTTTGTTGGTCTCGGATGTTATGTAAAGGTATTCTAAGCCTTCTTCAGGCCCTCAATTTCGGACTGTCACGGAGGCAGAGTCGACTCTCGCAGGATGGTACAACCAGAGCCGTCCCAACTGAACAACCGGAAAATTGAAACGTAGAAGAGCTGCGTGCCCCTTCAAGTCAGGTAGGCTCGATATTACAGTAAAGCGCATGCAAGGCGACATTCCAACTCCGGGTTATGGCCTCCTTGCGGGCTGCTGTTCTTGTATGGGACGAGACATCGTTTAGCACGTCAGTTCATGTGATGGGCACTTCGGGCCCACACTGCACTGCACGAAGCATCCTAGAGAAAACAGATACGTACTTTCATAGTCAGTCAAATTTCTCAGATAGGCCTCCGCAGGTAAACCTCCTTGATCGACAAAGAGCCAAGATCCACGACCTCACGACCTGGTTGCCTGCATATTGAATTGAAGAGCTTTGTGGTATATGAATACACTCCGCCGCTAGTGGAATACCGCGAATATCCGAATATCAGATTACAATGTAAGAATCAGTTGTAATGAAATCTCGTAGACGTAGGAGACGTCTGGACCAATGAAGGACCCATATTCTAGGCCGGAAAGTCGTCCGCTTCCCACGTGCCAGGAATAAGTGCTATTGGAAGGAGCCAGGTCGCTGTAAGAACAACACCGTGCCCTGCTCTCCGTCAGCTACGCCTTGACATAACAGGAATGGTAGTACCTTTATCAAATGACTTGACTGCAGACCAACTCCAGGCGATCAAACCACCGACATATCCAAGATAGGGTACAAGTCGACGCAATATTACCACAGCTGGTCGCATTTGCGGAGGTAGCAACGGTAGAGGAATGTGGTCCATGAGCCATTTAAGCGCACTGGTGATTATTGCAGCGCGCTTTGCGGCTTGAAGTTGCTTGTTGTTGAGTATGTCTAGAACTGGAGGTGGAAGATATCTGCAAAACGGGAATCAGTATTACGGTGGAGCTTACATAAAACCAGTTTACACTCACATCCTGAATCCCCACCACATGGTCTGCACAGATATTTTTGTGGGTGAAGGGACCCAGACACGATATTCCCTCTCTGGAAGTTGGCCGCCCCTTGACAAAGGACTTTTCCACGACTCACTAGGAGGGACCCATGGTACTGCGCTGGAATCATCGGCGGATTCCCTCTCATTGGCTTTCCCCCTTTCCAAGGTCTCGGTCGCTCCCATCAACACCTGTTCAATAGACTCGGCTGGGAGGGGAATGAAGCGAGATTGGGGGGTGCGTATTTCTTCTCCATCCTCATACAAGGAGACAATCTCTGAGCAGGCGATCTCCACCTCTGAAGTGTTGTCGGGCTCCAATGGACCATAGACCATCACAGAGTTGTTATCGTCTACACAGTCCAGCACAGTGCTGGTGCTCCCTGTAGGGGAGGTTAAACCGTTCGCCAACTCCCTGCCACGTGGTGACTGTAGCAGATCCAACGCTGAGAGAAAAGACTGTCTATCAGGTTCCATCGACCGATTCGACCTTCTCGGCGACAGAAAGCCCCAGACATTTGTGAGATTGTCGGCCGCAGGCAAAATAGGATTAGACGAAGGTGATAGTGGCTCCTGCTGTGGCGAAGACGAAAGGCTGGGTTGGCTGGGCGACATAACGGGAAAAGGGAACGGAGGAAGAGCGGGGATCATTGCCTGCATTTTCTTCACGAATGTTGTCGATCCAGTTGCTTCTCTGTTACCTTCCGTGTCCACTACCTCATTTCCAAGATCGGCTGTAGGAAGATCAGCTGATCTTGACCTTTCCGTAGGACCATCATCGTCGGCAGCAGCCCGCCCTTCTTCGGACCCAAAGAAAGGTAGAGTTTGGGCACCCTTGCCTTTCCTAAACTTGAGAAATTTGTCGATTGCAAAAAATTTCTCAGTAGATAATTGGAGCCTTGCAGAGAGTGAGGAACTGGTAGCACGGTCGCTGTCGTCCAAGGACATTGTTTGTATCTTGTTCGCGAATGCTCGTATGAACTTGACACCCAAGTGAAGATGACAGCCAATTGTCGGTGGTTTAGTTCTGCTTCGTCAGGCCACGACTCCGCAGCGGTTACGCGACACACTGAGCTGTGGCTGTGCAATCACCCCTGTTACTTTGTTCTAAAAAGTACTGGACAACACCCAGCTCGGTTGGCATCGATCCCCCGAACTCTGAAAATTCATGTATCTAGACAATGACTACACTTGTACTGGAATGTATCTTGTATTGAGATGTTGTTTAGACTTCACCTGACTGTTTGCTGAAGGTAGAAGATGCTTTGCAACAGTGGCGTCCTATACACAACTTTGGCGAATGCTTGTCCCGCAGCTAGAAACGGGAGCTCAAAGATGTATCTAAGCACCAAAATTGCCAATGAGAAGGGAGACGGGGGCTATGGTGACATTATGCCATGACCTATGCCGTCGATGACGTCAAGGTGACGCTTGTGGCGGAGGGCGTAAGACAGCGAAGGATTTCAGTATAAAAGACCGACAGGGGGAAACAACGACTAGTATTCAAGTCACATTCAATATGTCTTCTCCGTCAGAACGCGCTCGTCTTGACCCCTACACCGCCCAAGCGGAGGATAACCGTACTACCCCACTTGAGAAAATTAAGGGTACGTCGTGTGACACCTCACCGTTTTCTAGTAGAATCCAATACCGCATATTCAGATCTGTGCACCATAATTAAGGCGGCAAAGACTGGGATGCTTGTCACTCGCAATGCGGAAGGGAACTTGCATTCGCGTGCCATGAACCCAGTAAATAGTAGGTTAACCTTCGTGCCAACTTCTTGAGAAATAATTGATATTAATCCAGCGCTGGGCGAGGAGCAACTGAATCTCGTTTTCCTCGCCAATAACGTAACCGCAAAGTTCGAGGAAATCGAGAACGATTCCCATGTCAATGTCTCATTCTTCGACTCTTCCACAACGAGCTGGGTTTCGTATGCGGGAAGAGCTCGAGTCTCTCAAGATAGGGACCTTATCCACAAAAACTGGTCAAAGTCGTTCGTATCGTTCGTCGCTTTCTCTGGCCAGAGATACTCACCTTAATAGTGTTACGGGCTATATCGGCAATTTGAGAGATGGTGTTCACACAGGCGATGAGCATGACCCTCGTGTCTCTGCCATCGAAGTTGTTCCAGATGAGATTCGCTATTGGTTCACGGAGAAGGGTGCAGTTCCCCGGACAGTGCAGGTAGCTGCTGGCGCAGTCACCGGAAAAGCGACGTCACCAGGCAAACTGCACACTATCACGAAAGAAGAAGTTAGCACTCACCCTTGTACTGCGGGACATGAGAGACTAATTAGTATTTTTCAGATTCAATTGCTGCGCGGTCTTCAAACCACAACCGCATAAGGAGTAACAGTAATGAAAGGAATCCCTTGTTCACGTCCATCACATTGTAGTGAACCGGACTTACATATGTTACTCTGGAAGAAGCACGTGTTTCGTACGCTGTCTCCGTCGCAGAATGGAATGTGGGAAGATGAGACAATCTAGCTATTTCCACTTCCTCTAATCTTTCCTGCATTCGACTTTGAACGGGTGTGCGACGACATGGCATCTTCAGTTCGGTGCATGGCTTCAGCATAACTGTCGAATTTTGGGGGTTTGAGTATAAGCGCATCGCCAGACTGATTAGCTATACATCTCTTACAGCAACTTATAGCGGACTAGTTCCTCTTCTATTTCCTCGTTTCGGAGGCGGGACATCACTAGTTGGTTCTGTCGATGGTCTCAGTGTGTACGACATTACCACCTAGACTGGCCTCACCAAAACGTCAACGTGTTCCGCATTCAATTGTGCAAGGCTGGCATCAAGCTCCTTCCTGTTGTGAATGCCATGAGCGACTGCCACACACTTGAAATTTCCTTGACTTACACTTTAGCTGTTAGGGCCCGATTAGCATTCCGCAGATTGTCCACTTCAATCGCATGAGCCTCTCGTTTCCTCATGAGATCATGGTATTCGTGTGCATACGCATCCAACATGAACGGCGTAATCTTCAACGAGATAGCATCCTGTACTAAATCGTCGACCCGGTATTCTGGCCGGTCCGTTGCTTGTTCTTCCTGCTCAGCAGGATCAACCTGTACGCAGCTGCCGCGTCATCACCATCCTAGAAATATCGATTTGTGATACAAAAGACGACCGTACCTTATATCGCTCAAATACTCTCTGCTTAAGGAAGATGAGGATCTCATCGAATTTCATAGACAGCAGTATATCTTCGTTTTTCTGTAGCAATGCCACGCTAAATGCGAAGATTGATTCGACTCCATTCGCCAGGCAAGTGTCGTAGATCCGGAACACGATCTCCAAGGGGAACCTGGAGTAACTATTAAACTTTTGATTGGAGATGGTAAATAAAGGAGAAATCACCTGTAGCTAAATAGTGTGAGGAACCATTGCGAGCAAAACATGCTCGACTTGACACCCTGACGAAGGAAATGTACATGAAGTACGGGAAGCAGCTCTTCTATTAATCTGTCGAACTGCGCAACATTAGTCCAAGGCGCTCCAATCTCAAGTTCTCCCCATACCTGAAACTAAAGAGATTGAATAAGTGAGAAGTCATATACAAATAGGAACTCACTAATCGAAGCTGAAGTTTGGGCATCTCGGGTAGGAAATGTCCTCTGAGATCGTACGAGTACATCAGGCGAACAAGCAAACAAAATGCTTGCTCGTCTGGCATCTAAGCATTGACTCCTCAAAAACACCCCGCTATGCTAAGGTACGAAACCCTCACATTCAACAGCAAAACAGCGACAACAAATGGTAACCCCTGGCAATAACCTACTTGTGGATCATACCTGAATCGAACGGCTTGAGTACGAGGCATCGAGGTCCCAAGGAGTTGGAATTACAGGGAATAGGCTTTGAGTACATTAAACAGATTTTCTTGTCCGATCCCTTGGCCGTTGGTGAAAAATTCGTGGTGCGGAAATGTTCTAGGAAAACCAATCTTAGAGTGGTCGTAGAAATTGATGTTACGCGATTGCAGCTCCACCTTCCAAGATCTCGAGTGATGGATTTCTCATGTGAACTGGATCCCTTCAGAAGCGCGAGATAGGCGTTCTCAAGTTCGCTATCCTTGGAGGCTGCCCTACCGAACGTCGCGAGTTAGTATAACTGAGGGCGGTTATACAAACGTACATTAGCTGCCACATCATTCCACGCAACGTATGTGGTATCCCTTTTTCTATAGCCCTTGCAAGCTTTTCAGCATTTTCAGCAGCATATCTTTGATAATCTATAACCCGATGAGACCTATCATGGAGTATGTACGCATCGAATAACGTACCAGATATCACGGCACCCCAAAACTCTGCATGCAAAGTATATATTCAGTGACTGAGAGGCAGCAAGATGACGAGCCGCATACCCCAGTCTATACTACCTTCCTCATTCCTGGCAGCTTCCGCTCGTCGTTCATTGTGCAGTCGTACGAACTCTTCGCGAAGCTTTTGTTGACCGCCTCCAGCTACACGCAGCGCGTCGAGATCGATTTCATCGAATGCTTTTGGGGGACCGAGTCGCGCCAGGACGTTTTCCCTGGTAACATCGCTCGGTGTGGCGTTGGAAACCGACTTTTTATGCGAAAGGTGACGTTGGCCAACGGCCTTTGCATTGGATTGTGCAGATATAGTGGTTCTGCGTTCGAGTCTACTAGCAGGGTCCTCGACTATTACGGACTTGAGGGATATGACGCTCGCACGATCAGAAGACTCTGACAGTGGGATGGTAGAGAAGCGGGTATCGTCTTCGAGGACTACGCTGTAGTCCGATCCGGCGATGGAATCTCGAGGGGGGAGTGGAGCTTGCCCAGGGTCCTTAGGAGAGAGCAATGAGTCGAGTGCTGCAGCAGCTGTGGAAGGTGGCCTGTCTGTGGACATGGAACCGATGTTTTGCTGCAGCACGCGTGCAGAACATCAACGATGTGGTTCACCAGCAGTTTAGAGACAAGAGCAACTCAAACTGCCACTCTTCGATATCCAAAAGAATTTTTTGGTGTCTGCCAATACAGTGGTCATTTCTCAACTATCAAACCAAATCTTATGCCAGTGCACGAGCCGTTGTGAGCTCGAGCGATCGCCGAAGCTAAGCACTACGGGGCGTGTCCTCGACTGCTTATCTTCGAGTCTCCTTCCGTTACAGTGCAAACGGTTAATTTCGTTTGCCATCACGGCTCCAATCTTGACACGGTTCGGAGACTGACATGGCCAACCCCCAGTTTTTCAAGATATCCAGCCAGAACGTCGTACTACCGGACGCTGAAACGCCGCAAGCTGCTGTGATCACAGTTGATGTCCACACCGGAAAGATTGTGGACATCGAGAGGGGTACAGCAAATCACTTGCCACAAGATGACACCCACGTAATTGACGTCGGGGCCAAGTTCGTACTCCCTGGACTCGTCGAGTAAGTGTCAACTATCTCCCGCCTGGGCTCCGATCACAATCTTGGTCGCCCCAGTGCTCATGTTCACCTGAATGAACCGGGTCGGACGGACTGGGAAGGGTTCTGGACAGGTACTAGGGCTGCCATCTCAGGTGGAGTGACGACCGTAGTAGATATGCCTCTTAACTCCATACCCCCTACCACCACACTGGAAAACTTCCATGTGAAGAGGACCAGTGCGGAGGGCCAGTGTTGGACGGATGTTGCATTCTGGGGCGGAGCTATCCCAGGGAATCAGGTGTGTTCAAGTCGTTCTATACTTGAGCAATATTCCCAACAAGAACCCAAGAAAGACCTCAAACCATTAATTGCCGCTGGAGTAAAAGGTTTCAAATGCTTCTTGATAGAAAGTGGGGTAGAGGTGAGCAGTCAATCGTTTTGATGTCATTGCCAGTTGTTCATGGAAGCCCAGGAATTCCCGTGTGTGGATGAGCACGATCTGCGTGGTCACTTGGAACAACTGCAGGTAAGAAAGTTGGAAAACTGTGCCGTAGTACGCATGCGTTACCACCGCCGTAGGGAGAGCCCACCGTTCTTTTATTCCACGCGGAACTCGAGGACCATCAGTGTTCAACCAAAGAGGCTTTGCCTCTCGATCCTACGCATTATGAAACATTCCTATCCTCGCGGCCTGACACCCTTGAGGTAAATGCTATATCTTTCATCACTCGACTGCAGGAAGAATATCCCTCTCTGCGTTGTCACATTGTCCATCTGTCCTCGGCTTCTGCACTTCCCACAATCCGTGCTGCCAAATCCTGTGGGTTAAAACTCACGGTAGAAACGTGCTTCCATTACCTGTGTCTCTCCTCTGGTATGATCCCCAATGGCCACCCCGAGTTTAAATGTTGTCCTCCTATACGTGATGAGACAAACAGAGAACTCCTTTGGCAGGCTCTGATGGATGGCACGATCGGTTTTGTGGTATCCGACCACAGTCCATGTATTACAGAACTCAAGAAGCTGGACGAAGGCGACATCATGGGAGCATGGGGCGGCATCAGTGGCCTTGGACTCGGCCTGAGTCTCTTGTGGACGGAGGGAAGGAGAAGGGGGATCACCATTAACCAGATTATATCCTGGGTGAGCCAGAAGACGGCAGAACATGCTGGCTTGTCGGAAACCAAGGGCTCAATCGCTGTCGGACACGATGCTGACCTCGTCATCTGGGACCCGGAGGCTGAGTTCAAGGTTAGAATCTCTTCGCGCTCTGCTCCTAGCCAGTTTCTAATGTGAAGATGGCAAGGTGTCCACGGAGTCGCTTCACTTCAAGAACAAGCTTTCTGCGTTTGAAGGGATGACCCTCCATGGAGTCGTACTGCAAACATTTCTGCGCGGTTCTCTAGTCTACGATGGCGTTAAGGGAAACTTCGACGCACGTGGCCCACGTGGCATATTGCTCTGAACCCTGGCACACTTGCTCTATGCACGGAGTTCGTTGGCAAATGGCGGAGTTGGTTTAAGTTCATGCGAGTTCATCCGTTGGAGAATTCGTTTGTACTTACTGGTCGATGATGGTCCTTCGCCTGCTAGTAGGAAGAAAGAAATTTGAGTTACAAGATGAGCGTACTACATAGTTCAGCGCTTTTAGCAATGACAGGGGCAAAATCATTGAACCGTCATCGATTGGAGAGACTTCAACGTAAAGCCAGCGATTCGTTCTAATTTTATGTCGGGGGAGTGACCATACGACGGCTGGACTATCCAACCGAGTCATAAAGTACGTAGGCATTTTGGTCGAGCGTGGAGCAGATAAGGCGCCCGACCTGTGGTTGTCAACATCCACCTTGACTCTGTCCTGCTCTCGCGCACTTGATTACACTACACCATTCACGCACGATGTTGACTAGGTTCAAGTCGGTACCAGGACGGGGTATCAGGGCTGCGTACTTTGACAACTTGCGGACGACACCAAGGTAGGTGGGCTTGCTCAGGAAATGTCATCGCACAAGAAACATGTCAGTTTCTTGCTCAGGAATCTCCTTTACCATGCTACGTGCGAACCAGCTTCGAATGTCGCATTCGAAACACACGCACGGAGATATGTGACTACCGCAGGCGACCCTGTCGCGTTTGGCCAACGTCATGTCACCAAAGGTATCGGCAGGCTGACCGAGGCTGTCATGACTAAAGGGGAGGGATCCTACATCCACTTTCATGATGGGCGTCGTCTCCTAGATTTCACATGTGGTATTGCAGTGACGAACTTGGGTGAGTCCTACCCAGTCTCGATCATTGAGTGTTCCAGACATATGATTGTAGGCCATTGTCATACAAAAGTCAGCAAGGCCGCCGCTGACCAGTGCATGGAGCTCGTCCACTGCCAGGTAGGCAAATTTCCTCCTATTGACTCATATCACGGGGCCATCGTTCGAGTATCGAACAGTGCAGTATCTCCTTCCACAATCCGACCATTCGTCTCATTGAGAAACTCATACCGGTCATGCCCGACCCAACACTCGACTCATTTTACTTCTGGAACTCGGGCTCGGAGGCCGTCGAGGGAGCAGTGAAGATGGCGCGTACCATTACAGGGAGACAGAATATCATTTGCATGCAAGGTACTGCCTAGCGCCGTATCACGACTGGAAGAAGTGGTTATTGATCACCTGCTGCGATTTTGTAGGTGGATATCACGGACGGACTTACGGTGCAATGGCTGTGACTAGAAGCAAAACATCCTACAGCGAAGGTTTCTTTCCCCTCATGGCGAGTCATTATACATGCCTAGCGATTACTCCACCAGTTGAGCGTCGTTTGTATCACAGCCTGGGTCGTTTTCTACGTCTTTTCCCTTCTGGCACCAACTCGGAGTGGCACCAGATACTCCTGAAGAGGAACTCGTTCGCTTAGCGCTTTACCAGCTTGACTTAGTCCTTAAGCAGCAGACGTCACCTCGCGACACTGCGGCTATTATCATTGAGCCTGTCCTCGGTGAAGGGGGCTACGTTCCCGCACCCTCTGCGTTCTTGAAGGGTCTCAGAGATGTTTGCGATGCACATGGTATACTCTTGATCATTGACGAGGTCCAGAGTGGGTTCGGCAGAACAGGAAAAATGTTTAACGTCGAATACAGCGGAGTACGACCTGATATCATGGTGATGGCCAAGGTACTTAAGCTACGCTGATCTTGTATGTTGGCATATTCACTATTCACACAGGGCTTGGCAAACGGGTTTCCGCTGAGCTGCATAGTTAGTCGTAAGGAACTTACTGACAAACTCACACCCGGGTCCATGGTGAAGTTATCCATCGATTCTTTTTTTTTTTTTTTTTTTTTTTTTTTTTTTTTCCTTTTAAAGTCCTTTGTTGGGGTAAGCTACCCTATGTAGGACTCTACTACCAGTACCCCGGGGGCCCTCTGCCCCCCACGAACGTACCGCCCGTTGCAAATGCCCCGGTACTAGCATGCTAGTGACCGGTCCGCTCCGTTCCCGCCGGCCGCGTTTTAGATGCCTAGGGACATGACGCGTGTGTTAGGTATTTACGTTCCCGATCGGTGATGTGGCTTCGTGACTGTGGTGTAACATCTACTGGGCCCGGGGGCCCAGGTATGGGAAGAATGAGATGGTGGGAGTTCGTGAAGGGGTTTGGCAGTTTGGCCATTGCGCATGTCCCGGCGCGTGGTGACCGTAGGGTGCGCTGTGCGGCACCGTTCCTCCGTACCCTCTTTTCTAAGTAACTGTCTCTCCGCCTCTCGCCTCGCTGCTATTTTCCCGCTAGTGGGTCAACCGTTTGAATCGGGTTTCGTTGTTCGGGTGGACTTGTTGGTTTCATGGTTTTGATTAATAGGGCTTTGGCGTTTTTACGATGCGAAGCGTCTGGTGGCCTTAACGAACTTCATCAGGTGTGGGCGTGCTTCACGGGCAGTCAGGAGGTAGTTTATTTGGGATGCTTTGCGTCCTAGGTTGACGTGTAAGTTATGACGTGCTCGGTTGTAGAGTGGGCAAACCGTGAGATAGTGTCCGACTGATTCTTGTGGGAAGCCGCAGCGGCAAGCTGGGGAGTCGACCTTTTTGATACGGAAGAGGTGTTTGTTGAGTCCTATGTGGCCGGTGCGGAGCCTTACATACGTTGCTGTCTGGGATTTTGGGAGTGTTAGCAGGTGGTTCGCGTTAGTGTGTGATAACAATCCGGCATTGAATTCTGATGCTAGCTTATAACGCGGGGACTTGGCCCACGCAGCAGACCAGCGTTTCCGGGAGAGGTCCCGTTGGGCTCGGATGGCTGCTGAAATGCTTCCCGGGAGGCCGTTCCTCCTTAGGTAGGGGGGGAGGCGTTTTAGGGGGCTGCTAGATTGGGGACCTTCGGCGGCCTTCTTTGCCTCTTGGTCTGCTAGTTCGTTGCCGGGGATGTTCGTGTGGCCCGGTAGCCATTGCAGGGTTACCTTCCATTCGTTGGTCGAGACGGTGTTGCGAAGGCGGGTGAGGGAGCTGTGGAATTTTCTGATAATATGATGGCCTGACTTGGTTGACGGGTGCTCACCGGATTGGATGACAGCTTGATTATCAACGAAAATGGTGACCGGGAAGACAGGGTCAGGTTCGGTTGCAAGGAGGCTTGCTGCTAGTGTGAGGCCAACCGCCTCTGCCTCATAGACTGTGTGAGAGTCCGGTTGACCCAGGTGGTACCTTAGTCTGCGTCTGGGGCGGTCAGAACGATAGAGTACAGCTGCTGCGCCAATGCCTTTCTTGGTTCCTGATCCGTCACAGTAGATTTTCGTGGGGGAAGTGTTGGCCCTATGCTGTTCTGCGGCTTCTTCCTTGGAGTTGGGGATGACAGTAGTATAGGGGGGAGGTCCGGGCGGGTTGCGCTCTGTGGGGTCGAGTTTTTCTAACGAGTTGGGGGCGATGTTGAATGCGTGCATGAGACAGTGTAGTGGGGACTTGTGTCGTTTTACTAGCCGGGCTGAGGCTTTTCGTGTTAGCGAGTGAAGGGGGTGGTGGGTGGGATGGGAGGCGAGACGGAGAGCCGCTTGGTGGCATAGGTTTTGTATGCGGTGTTTCAGCGGGGGGACGTTGGCGTACACTTCTAGTACGTCAGTAGCTGTGGTCTTGTAGGCACCCGTGACGGCCAAGACGGCTTGACGTTGGACTCGGTTAAGTTTTGCTATGATACCTAGCGAGCCTCTGGTTTCTCGTTCGCTGTGTGGGGTAAAGGCAGGGGTGCACCAGACGTCCACTGCATAGAGCATTTTTGGGACTGCAACCGCCAGGTACAGGCGGCGTAGGAGGGTTGCTGGGAGACCTTTGTTCGCTGCAGATAGGCGCCTAATTTGCATGACGTAGCTCGTTCCTTTTGCTAGGGCGTGTGTTGCATGTGCGTTCCAGCGCAGAGACTGGTCAATGATGACACCTAGGAACCGGTGCGTGCGGGAGGGGGCTATGGTGGTGTCGTGGAGCGTGAGGGGGGGACGGGGGGTTTTGCTGTGGATGTGGAAGTCGAGTAGCGCGAACTTGGAGAGTTCAAAGTTGGAATTGTGTGCTAGCGACCAGGCAAAGGCTCCGCCAGGTCTGGTCATCATGTCGTGCAGGGTCGCGTGGGTGGCGGCGAAGGATTTGCCGACAGCAATGAGTACTGTGTCGTCTACAAAAGCTAGGGTTAGTTCATTCTTTGTTCCCGCTTTGGATATTTCTGCTAGGTCTGAGCTGTAGATAACATATAGAAGCATGGAGAGGGGGTCTCCTTGGCCTATCCCGTTGTTGATAGGAATCCAGTCGGAGACGTAGCTGTCGAACTTGAGCCTTGTGCGTCTATCTTCTAGCATGCGTTCGATGAACAGTACGAGGGTGGTCGGGATTCTGCGTTTGCGCATATTGTGTAGGAGGCGATCGGTGACCGCGTTTGGGAACGCTCCTTCAATGTCTAGGAACAGGGCGGATGCCACCTGTCCTGACCTCCATGCGTTTTTGACAGTTGACGTGAGCAGATGGAGGGAGTCGGTGGTTGATCTTCGGGGCCTGCCTCCGAAGTGGGTGGTTGGTAGTAGGTGGTTGGATTCGACTACATGCGAGAGCTGTTCAGCAACTATTGCTGACAGGAGCTTGGCTGTCGTGTTGAGGAGGGCGATTGGCCTGTAGGATTTGGTTAGTGAGTAGTTGGATTTACCTGGTTTGCGGAGGACCACCGTGGTGAAGTCCCTCCATGGTCTGTAGTAGGTGCGATGTGTGAAGACCGCCCGGTAGATGGGCAGGAGATACGGAATCAGGTGGTCTTTGCACTGGATGAGTACACAGTTACTGATGCCGTCCGGGCCGGGAGCTTTGTACGGGCTGAGGCGAGCGATGTTGTTGCGGATGGCTTCCTCGGTTATGAGTTCTGGGGTGTCAACGGGGGCCGGGTATTCGAAGTCCCTGGGGATGAGTGGGACGGGCGGGGGGGGGAAAAAAGCGGAGGCTAGGGCTTCGCTCTTGGTTTTGTTCGAGGTCAGTTGGACCTCCTCGTGGTTTCTTTTGACGTTGAGAGTGGGTATCTTGGCACATCCGCCATCTCCTGGGTCTGAAGAGATGTATTTGTTAGCGATCCACAGGTCGTTACCTTCGATAGACTCTAGCCAATCCATCCAGTGCTGAGCTTTGGTCTGTTTGATCTTTTCGGAATAGGAGTTGCGCTGGGTCCGCAGTTGATCGTGGACTGGGTGGTGGGGTTCGTTTCTCTTCTTGTAGGCTTCGCGGCTCATTTTGGCAAGTTCCTTGCGGGATTTGGTCAGGTCGTGATTCCACCATCTTTTCGCATAGGGTGATGGTTTGCAGATGGGGACCGTGAGGGCGATGGTCTCTTGGATGACCCGGGTGAGGTTGGTGGTAGCTGTATCAAACTCGGTGGCAGTCATCAGCGTCCTGGGGGGTCCGAGGGTACGGAGCTTCGTCTGCAAGGCGTCCCGGAACTTCTCCCAGTCCACGGCTCTATAGTTGTGCCTGGGTTCTGGGTCTGAGCTCGTCAGTGTCAGGTCTAGTGTGCTGATGATCGGGACATGGTCGGCTTTAGGGCCTCTGTTGGACGGGTCAGTGTCGCAGCTGACGAACAGGCCCAACGTGTGTTCGGTACAGAACACGTTGTCTGGTCTGGTCCAGTTCTTCGAGTTTAAAAGCTGTAGTGTCGGGATGCCTTTCGGCAGAGCCATTACCATGTCGTGTTTGCTTAAGAGATCTATCAACGGTTGGGCTTTGTTGAGAGCCCTGGTGTTGAGCAGCTGGGTGTTGGCCTCGTCGTCCCACAAGGGGTGGTGCCGGTTGAAGTCCCCCAACCAGATAACATGGTCGTCAGGGGACGGTTGGACGATTTCTGCTTCCGAGGTTAGGAACTCGTCTAGCAGGTCCTCCGTGTCGTGCTTGTCGCCGTCGTTGTAGATGTTGACCAACGTGGCCTTTCCTGTGGCTGTGGTCAACTGGATGACTACTACGTCCGGGGACGGGAAGGGGATTTGGTGCCACACGTTGGTGCTAAGCGCGGTAGAGACCAGCAGGGCTGCCCTGGGCGTGAGGCGCGGACTGGAGAGGTGGGTGGAGGGGTAGACAGTGTAGAATTTTGGGGACGAGATGGTGTTTCCGTTAGGGCGCACGTGGGGTTCTTGTAAGGCGTAGATGTCCCAGTTAGCTGAATGTGGGCCGTGGAGGAGAGAGTGTTGAGCTATGCCAGAGCGGTTGAGGTTTTGTTGCCAGATGCGGAGGTGTTTGAGGGCAGCGTTCGGTGTTTCAGTCATGCGGGGGATGGGCAGGGTGGCTCGCCGATGTGGGGGGGCCGTTCAGAGAGGTAGGGTCTGGCTGAGTTGTGGGTGAGGAGTTGGGGTGCTCTGGCAAGTGAGCGGGTGGGCGTGTGGGGGGGTCACTGAAGGCATTAGCATCGAATGGAGAGGTGTAATTCAGGACGTCTTCCGGGAGTGTGGACGTGCTGGATCTGATTATGGTGGTCGTTTTAGTGCCTTTGGCATAGGAGTCTAGGGTAGCCTGCCGTGATTTAGTACCGAGGACTGTTAGCTGGCGTTGTTTCCTCTGGTGACTGGGGGGTTGGGCCTGTGGTTGACGGCTCGAGGCAGGGGCCTGTGCGTCTATCTCAGGGGTTGGCAACGTTGGCGCGGAGGGGGGGGAGGGGGGTGGCGGTGTTGGGATGTGGTCGAATGGTAGCGGGGATTGAGTCCAGGTTTCTGGCGTAGGGAAGTAGGGGAGGGAGTTGTCTGGGTGTTTGGCGTCGAGAGCGGCGCAGCGTCTGATGAACTCTCTGCAGTCCCGGCTGCTGCTGGGGTGGTCGTTGGACTTGCAGCTGGCGCAGTACTTGCGTTGGGGGTGGTCGCAGGACGTGAACCGGTGGGGGCCTCCGCAGCTGCTGCAAACGTCCTGTACTGCGATACAGTCTCTGGCTATGTGCCCCCATAGTTGGCATTTGGCACATCGGACGGGTTCTTTCTTGTCCTTCTTGGGGAAAAGTTTCGTGTGGTGGGCGTACATTCCGTTTCTGAGGAGATGGTTAGCTAGGGCTGCGTTACGGGTGAGTAGGATCGCGTGGGCCACGCGTTGTCCTGGTCTCCGGTGTTCAGGGTTCTTAACCCAGCGGATCGAGTGTATGCTGTCGTTGGGGAGGTCGTTCTCCTGTTCTATAGTCCTTAGGAAAGCGGGGTCAGTTAAGTCATGTGTGACTGGGAAGAATGGGATCACGATGGGGAACGTTTGTTCCTTTACTACGGCTTCAATTCCTAAGGACCTTGCTAGGTCCTGTCTGACGGGGTCGTTCCTCATCCAGTTTGCTGCTTCCGTGGAGTTGAGCTCGAGGAGGAGGTTTCCGTTGTTTAGGCAGACTGCCGACTTGATGTTAACATATGGGTCCTCTGCGTCTTGGATTCTGATCAGCTGGTCTGCGATATCGGCTACGATGGCGGCTGGGTCAGTGTTTTTCGAGTAGAGCGACTGGTTTGGGTGAGGGGTGAAGAGCACTTGTCGGGAGCGGGTTTCGGCCTTGGCCATGGCTTTGATGGCTGCCCGGGGCGCGACCGTTGTGTTTTTGACTGCATCGCTATACGATCGGGAGGATTGGGGTTGGGGCTGTTCGGGCTGGGCTAGAGGGGGCGCGGTCAGGTGTTTATGCAGGGAGTTGATTTGGAACTGGGTAGCTTCAAGGGAGGGGGCTAGGACGTTGATGGCGTTGCTGGTGTCGTTGAGGTTGAAGTTGACTGTTTCCACTAGATTTTCGAGCCGGTCTACAGTAGCGGCGAGTGCTTCTGTCTCAATTGTGGTGTTGGTGATGGCAAGGTGTTGGTGGATGGCATCGAGGACAGAGAGTTTTTCTTGGAATTGGTTGACTGATTCGTGAATTGAGGTGATCTGGGGGGTTAGTTCATGGTCGGCCTGGCTGGAGGCTGATTGGGGTGGGTTGTGCGTGTTATCAGTCGAGGTTCGGTCGGGGGTGCTGAGCTTGAAGGCGGCGTCTTGCAGAGAGGCGATATGGGGCGAGATGGAGGCTACGACATGGTTGGCTACGGTCTCTGATATGGTCGGGGGGAGTGCTTTCTGTAGCTCGGATGCTAAGGAGTTGACTTCCACCTTTTCGAGAAGGAAGGCTACGGCCCTGATGCCGTCGACTGCGGAGGCTGGGACATGGGGAAGTTGGGCGACCTGGAAGAGAGCAGTTGTTAGACGGGCTGGGGTAGGGAGGATACCTATAGGGAGGAATTCGTGTTTCTGGAGGTAGCGGAGGCCTGTGACATGGTCTGTCACAGTGGTGGTCTGGGCTGTTAGAGGGTCTCTGAGGTTTGACAGCGTGGTTGAACGGGTATTATTACGTGTCGCGGGCACCTTTGTCCTAGCGGTGCCAGGGGGCGAGTCCGGGTTCGGCATTCAGCCTGATCCCTCGACCGTGTTGGTGGTGTAGGGGGGTGGGCTTTGCCGATTTTTCTGGGAGTAGGGAGTGCGGCAGAGGTGTGGGCGCCTTTTTTAACGTCTGTTTTGGGAGACGGGCTTGCTACTGGTGGGCTGGGTTGAAGAAGACAGAAAATTTTCTGGGGTCCTTCACGGGGTGCCACTTGGAGCGGAGTCAAGAAGCGTCCATCGATTCTTTGTTCGACGATCTAACACGTCTTATAGGGTGGTACATATGCAGGCAACGCCGTTTCTTGTGCGGCTGCAGTGGCTGTCGTGGATGTGTTCCAAGAAGAAAATATCCTGGACAATGTCAACGCCCGGTACGCGTGTTCTTATTTTCTTGATTGCGTATGAACTCTTCGGCAGTTCCAAGGAACTGTTTGGAGCCTTGGAGAACCTCAAAACATGTCCAGAGGTGGGCGGGAACATTGTGGACGTTCGCGGTCGGGGCCTGATGGTGGGGGTGGAGTTTGCATCGCCGTCATATCCGGCACAAGACCCTGTTCTGAACCGTTCGGCCCCAAAAAGCCTTGCGTCGCGTGTAGCGAAGCGATGTATGGAGAAGGGAATGCTCATTCTCACAACCTCTGTGTACGAGGTGATCAGATTTATTCCACCTTTGAATGTGACTGCAGAGGACTTGAAGGAGGGTTGCGAGGTCTTTGCGGAGGCCGTAAAGGAAGTTATCCGAGAAGCCTAGAGGGCATTCTTTGATGCCTATGATGTACTACGAACGATGGTTTATATTGAACTGTAGATGTAATATTAGTGTTCTGTTCTGTTGCGAAGCGACGTCAACTCGGCGCCAGATTTGGCCATGTATTAGAATTGTGCAACGCCATGCGTGGGGTGGCCGTCTTCAACGTCGCGCATAACTCGTGGCTGGTCTCAGCCTCACCGAGGGGTTGTCTTACGGTGTCAACGTCTCTTTTCCATCGGTCTCGATGGGTTTCTGTAACATTTGGGTTGTCTTCGTCTTGACAGTATTCTCGCCTGCGCTAGCTTACACTCCTGCCCAACCGATCAATGGCACGAGTCCAAGTCTCGAAGGGACGGGTACCAACCGGCTGACACTGCAATGGTACTCCAACGGGTGAGGCGTCTGTTAGGGCGAAGCATTCCAGTCAAAACCCTCAACCTCAGTCCTGCTTTCAGATCTGACATCGAATCCGTATATTATCTTCTTGCAGGGGCAAATTCGGACGGCTTATCGCAGGTGCGCAGTTCACTTTCGGCCCAGTAGCTGCATTTGAGAAGGGCCGATGCGATATAATTCGAACAGGGACCTTTAGTACACTTTTCCGAGGATATTGCGGGTCTTGGCGCCATCAGTGCGTATCATATTTGTCGAGTGCTTGTTGGACGTCGTTTAATGGGACTCGGGCTATCTTCAGCAACGACTCCCTGGATTGCTTTCATCTCTTGTGACGCAAACTCTACCAACGCCTCTCAAGAGCTCGATATCTTTACACTCGCGTGGGACGGCGGGGCTCAAGCTGCTGTGAGAAGCAACCTCCTTTTCGATGCTGACGAGGGTGCTAATTATCACGGCTTGACTCAGTTGCTTTATTCACTTTTTTCCGACTCATGCGCCATCAACCCTGCATACACGGATCCTGACAACTTCGACCGCGTTTTCGACGTCTTTGCAACGGAGTCCAGTCGCTTGTCAAAGTAGGTTTTTTTTTTCTCTAGTTCCACCCGTTGTTGTTGAGTTGTCGATACCATAGGTTCATCGACTATGAATACGACTCGTTTGGAGCAAACGGGACCTACTATGGAACATACAACGCAACCATGTTGAACGAAACCGCATCTGCTGTGAACCGGAGCATCGCCCTGGGAAGTCCGGTTACACCCGGAATGATATTTGCAACGCTCCAGTCTTTCAATGCGACGGCCGCCCCTAACAACGGCTCTTTGAATATGAATGGCACTGCATCCACTACGAGTAATAGCGGGAGCGATTCGCAAAAGACCGGGCTCGCAATGCAAGCCTTCTTTCAACTTGACGAGCATGACCCTTATGATCACTTTCCCCAGGATTATATTATACGCCATCACAGGCTGCGTTTCGGCTCTCTTTTGCCTTGTAATCATATCAGGGGTTCGTCACTTTCGCAACGATGTTCCTCAGGTTTTCCTTGATCATTGTTCACAGGCTATTCGTGCTATTCGCCATCCAGACCGATATGGCCCGCGCGTGCCTGACCATGGTGGCGCTGGAGACCCCGGCCAAAGTCGGGCAAGAGGGTTGGGACGGGCAATACTTGACACATTCCCAGTGGTCAAGTTTGGAACGACCGGCGAGCCCGTCGCTCGAACGAAGGACGTCGAAGAGCCACCACACGTAGAGACGGCTCAGACACCCATCTCGCCCCATCCCGATTCGGTAGAATTAGGAGAGGTGGTTGGCGATCCCGGTAACTTGTCTGAAGGCAGAGATATGAGTTCGGGTGGTGTTCCTGATCAAGCGGTCCCAAAGGAGGACGCTCTGCCCACTTCGCGACGGTGGTCTGCAACAGAGGCGGCGCAACAATCGTCAAGCACTAGTGGTGTGATGCCGGAGGCTATCGGCAGAGAGACATGTCCGATTTGTATCGTGGGCTTTGAGGAGGGTGATGACCTGCGAGTTCTACCCTGCGAAGGCAAGCATAGGTTCCATCAGGCGTGCGTTGATCCATGGTTGCTGGAGTTGTCAGGTTCTTGCCCTCTGTGTCGACAAGGTGGGTAGCCTGCCGGTCTCATTGTTATACATACACATTTCGCTACACAGACTTTCACGCGTTGGAGGCCATAATCACTGGGGAACCAAGTAGTGACGGGCATACTCTTCGACGCAGCAGTCAAGCGTTTTCAATTGGGAGTGCACAGAATCGATTTTCTCGTTATCTGCGGTTTGCGCGCGGCCGACAGCATAGGTCACCGAGTAACCCAGAGGGAGTCGAGGAGACGGATGCAACGTCGAGCATGTCATAGCGTGTAATATCTTGCATTATTGTTTTACGTCCTATGATTTGCACTAATTTGTATCGGGGTATATAATATGAGCCAGGCTAGCCAAGGAACCAGTGTTATCTTCTGCGGTCATATTGGGTCCATCTGTGCGCGGTATGGGCCTGCCCTACGATTAGCGGGAAACCTGTCCTCTGCTCCTGTCCTCCAGTAGTTCTCGCGGCATCTACCAATCAAAGGGTGACAACATGGCGTCGCTTCGGACTTGCTTTGGGATCGTTGAGTCAAGTTTCCAGTGTTCCCTGTAATAATATGTGTGCTTCGTTGCCTTGAAGAAAGTCTACCTTCCGACAATGCTGGGGGTGAAAGTTAAAAGAATGTATAGTTCCTAGTTGCTTCTACTCTCAGCCCAGGCTGGCAGCCATTCTCATATCCGTCTGTTTTTTTGCCGTATGCCTTTCATCTGGACCGACTCTTGGAAGATTGATAATACCTTCAGCGGCAATAAGAACGGCAGGACAGTATACTCTACAGTTTTACGTGCTCATCTTCATAACTGTTCCAGGAATCCTTGGTTGGTATGGTAAAGAATACACTTAGGATCAACCACGTGCTGTTGTCATACTGCGAGGTGTACCTGTAGCTGCACTTGCAAAGATAGAGGAAAATGAGAAATGTGTTGTCATGGATATGCGAATCAGAGACTGGCGGGGAAATGTCGCCGAATAAAGTTGATCATCCCCCGAACCTCGCTAGACGACGCCTCCGTATCTCTTCTATGCTAGGTTCTTCTTCTTCCGGTGCCTCCGATGGAGCGCGGCTGATATCTTCCTCGGTATCAGACTCCGTTCCCACCTCGACTTCCTCTTCCAAGAAAGTGGTCGGTGCCGAAGGAGGCGGCATAAATCGCTGAGCCGGTCGTGGGGCTGGGCTGGTTGGTAACGTAAATCCACGAGGCACGTTTTCCAGAGATGCTTTGAGGGCTGCCTGTAAGTCTGCGTCGTCATCGTCGTATACTCTGTGTACCTGGTCAGCCGGTGGAGTTGGGTGGTAGTCGTCGTTATCCTCGTCGTCACCATCATCGGCAAGTGCGGCATATTCCTCCCTCGAATTGGGGCGATTAACGAGGGAGGCTGCAATAGCTCTCCGGAAATGTTCATCTTCTTCGTCTCGTTCCGAGGATCTGAACGTTCCCTCTTGGAGGGTCGAATCAAATTGCGCAGATTCAGCCTCATACTGCTCTCGCAGAGCCATTTCCTGCTCTCTCCGCATCCTCTCCATGATGAGACGGTTCCTTTCCATCGAGGTTCTCAGAGGATCTGGATCTGCATTTCCGTATGTTTCTCGGACTGGCGGAGAGCTATGGAGGGCCCAACTTGAGGACGACACTGTATTTGGTACCCGTCTATTGCGAACACCAGGAATGTCACGATCGGCTGGAATGACAGGAGGTGGATAAGGGGTAGTACCAGGGGCAGTAGATGCACGATGGTCTATGCCATCCGCCAGGGAGGCTTGTAAAGCAGCCTGTAAGTCCATGTCCTCGTCCTCATACCCTGCGTCCAGTGGCATCCTTTCCGTCGCGGACGACGTGTGTATATTGGATGACGGGTCCGGCACAGATTCGGCAACTTCGTCTGCCCGCGTACGAGGGAGAGTGCTCGCAGAATCAACGGGTGTCACAACGAATACAGAATATCCTGAAAAGGAGAGAATACCATTGAGGATGATCTGTACTCATGCGACAAAGCTAATCGTTTACCGTTTTGTTCTGCCTGTTGAAGAACCATGGCGAGGTAAGTCTTTCCAATCCGACGAGGCTCTGGCTCGCTTGAGTCTAGGTTGAACCAATGGCCACCTTCGGGCGTAAGCCCGAAGCGGCGCAGGGTGTACCAGTGATGATTGTGATTAAGTATGAACGCCAATTGTGTGCTACCAGCAACGCAGGTGAATATTACGTAGCGGATGACGAAGAAGAGAAAAACGAAACGCACTGTGGCTTGTCCCGGTATGGTCGAGCGGCCTCCGAACGCCATCGGATGAGACTGAAGTGAGATGAATAACACCCAATAAAGCGACATCACTGCCGGTACGTGCCTCAAACTGAATACGTTGAGGGCGCTTTCTAGCACTTGCACCGAAAAGTAACCTAGGAACACGTGTTATTTTTAGAAAAGATAATCCTTAATCGGGATGGAATCCCACCTGTATCATCCATATTCAAGCTGCCTCCACCAGTGTTAGATTCGATGTTATAGCTGTGTTCCAGGGCATCCAGGTTACGAGCAAGATCAGACAAATCGGGTGCAGTGAACTAGACCGATCGGTGAGTGTGTTGCCGCGTTATCTGCGTGGGATGAGACGTACGTGGTTTTCTTCTGAGCGAGACCTGGATGTTTAGTGCGATCACACGGTGTGGGACCGGGACTTACGAAGAAGTGAGTTAAGTGCATGCTGTGCGCAGAGCATCGAACCCTCCTGCTGTCTCTCATGGTATATGAGAGGTAAGAGTCTGTCGAGGCCTGCCATGGTAGATGGCGAGTGACTAACGGCTGTGTGAGCTAAATGGTTGCCATATCCCCCCTATACCCGAAAAAGGAATGCAATTTCTGCGCCATGGCACTGCCACTTTACACCAAACCTTTGATGGGGCCTTACTGTTACACGGTGGTCCCGATTGGGCTGGAACAGCGAGAGTGGTCACCAGCCACCGTGTGTGTTCGACGTCAGATGCCATGGACATGCACTGCCAACTAATTGGACGAGCTTTCGACTTAAAAGCGTTTGCTATGTACATTATGTAATGGTTCTCTTCGACCCGCTATCTCTCCACTGGTTTTATTCATCTAGTCTTGGTCACAGGTTAGGCCTATGTTGCTGCGGAACTCTGTTAGTTCCACACTTTCCCAGGCATTCTCCGCTTTGTTCCTTCTTGCAACCTTCTCTGCCGCCACTGCACAAGAACATGGAGCACCCTTCGACTGCGAGCCAATCGTCGACGGCGTCAGATACGATTTGACCGGTCTGAAGGGCTTGCAGCTCCTGGGCTGGGAGGTCCACTCGCCACCGAGCAGGTTCATAGACGAACTAAGGTTCGATCTATGTGGGATGTTGCATCCAGTGGGAGGAAGATCGGGCGAGGACCAGGTATACTCTCTTACAGTCATTTCAGCGTCTGTCCTCATAAATGGAAAAATATGTGTAGTGTCCATCCGGTACGGTTGCCTGTCTTACCAAAATAAACAGAAAGGGCTCGGAGCGTACGGACAGAATAACAGCCGTCATACCGGTCGCACACGTATCTTCACTCGACCCTGAGATTTCCCACCTCTCGTGTATGTTTTCCCCGGTGGTTTTTTTTGCCAGACGTGCCCTTGACGACTGTAACTTCTCTTTCTTTCGTAGCCTCGGAAGGTCTTTCCATAGTATTGCATGGCCCCCTTTATCCAAGCTCTCCCTCAAACTTGGTACCTCAATCTCTCAAAGTCAATCTTGCATGCGCAGAAAGTTCTTCAAGCCCACTGCTTGCGTCCTATGAGAATGGTCAAGTAACCGTGGAATGGAGTTCTCGCTCTGCGTGTAAGGCTCACGGACAACACCCATCACTCCCAAGCGACGAGAAAGAGGGTAGTAGCGAGGACACTCCTGGCGACGTACCTATAGAGCACGTCGGGAGTGGATTAGGCTTTTTCTTCTTAATGTACGTTTACGATCTGTTCACGGTGAAGTCGTACCCTAGTTTTGACTTTGTCAACAGGCTTTTGCTCGCTCTTTGTGCGTACGCCGCTCTAGGTGCCTATCGCAACTATTCGGTCTACGGTGCCCGCGGGTTGGACTTGATTCCGTGAGTCCCCCAACGCTGATACAGTGTCCGCTTACTGAATCTTACAGACATCGGGACTTTTGGAGGGAAGTGCCTTACTTGCTGCAGGACGTTGTTCATCATCTGTGTTCGAATGTTCGGCCACGGCAGCCGGGCCGCAGGGGCTATGTCACTGTTTGATCCATCGTTGGACGTTCTAGTTGTGATATAGGGTGGACTAGTCAAGGACTTTGAAACACTATGGGGTGGGTTTATACGTTACCTGCCTTGTATGCAGTTAAGTATTCGTAATTTCGTGTTGTGCTTGTTGCCGCCGTCCTGTTGGAGCCGCCGGTTAAGTCAGTTTGGTGTTTGATCCTCGTGACCGAGACGCGAGCCACGAAAGTTGAACGCTCCTGTTCACGCCCACTTGCCCTCTTCGTCGATGTTACACGCCTATCATTGGTTCTCATTTTGAATACGCTTGCTAGAATAAGTCACAACATGGGAAAGGCGTATGTTGTAACCGTAGGCACCGAGCCTGGCGTATACGACACGTGGTACTTTTCCACTTCACCGTCGAGGACTGTCGAAACTGACCAATAACGCGTTTAATTCTGCAAACATGGGGCACTTCCACCGGGACATTTGTCTATAGGATTGAAGCCTCGTGGAAGATCCGGGGCGTTCAATATCCCGTGTACCAGGGTTTTACAACCAGAGAGGAAGCTGAACGAGTGTTCCGAGCTGCCTTGGCTAGAGGAGAGGTTATAAGTGTTTCACCTATCGCAAGCCAAAGCGGAAAGAAACCTACGTCTACGAAGGCCGCTGTCAAGCAAGAGAAATCACCTCCGTCCCCAGCATCATCCGAGATATCGTTGTTGAGGACGCCCAACATGGACGCGAAAGAGGCAGACTCACTCGCGCAACGAGGGGTGATTCCTTCTCCCCCTCCTTCTCCCGTCGGCAGGTTGCACAGAGCGTTAAGGGAGGATTCATTAACATTCCCGACACCGCCCTCTCCTTTCACAGAGGTCACGCAACATGAGTCGGTGGACAAAAACCTCCCTCCGGCTCATGTTACGTGGGTTTCACCCCGAACAGAATTTGACTATTCATTGACACATTCTGACAATATTGAAGAGTCTCCCTTTGCCCTGATGGGCAATCAGTCGGGACGCAGATCGCCCAGTAAAGACTTGCGTCCACTAGCCTCCAGCGAGGCCGAAGAACGCGAGCCGGGGAAACATTCCCCACAGAGCAAGGTCCAAGCTCCGGCACGCGGTGTGGCGTACCGGACTCTTGACGAACTTGTTGTTGCGGAGAATATCGACCCTCGCATTTGGCTTCCTGCGCCTGTGCCGCGCGAGTTTGATCCAGCAAAAGTTAAACGCCGACCCCCGACGAGACCACCAAGTCCAGTAAAACCCTCCTCAAACAGTACCTCGTCGTTTAAGACACCCCAGGAATGTTCGATGGCAAAACCCCACGAGTCTAATGCCGAGAGTGCTAATGTCAGGACTAGTCGCGGGAGACCTTCGCGGCTCACTCCGAGTCTATCACTTCCAGTCCTTCCGCCTTGTGAGATCGACCTTCCATTACTAAATATTGGGAGGTCCACAAAGACGCGTGCATGTGAGCAACCAGCGGCAGACGATTTATACACGAAGCGGCCACCTGAATGCAATGATTCCCCGCGAAATAGTTCTCACATCCAGCTCGTCCAACACGAGGACGGTAACGAGGCTGGTGCTTTTAGAATTCACTGCCCTCCGGGCTGCCTTCACGAGTCTTGTAATTCGCCCTCTGTCCTTGTCATCCCAATTGAAGAAGTTGCGAAACCCAAGTATGTCGACGTTGCGGTTTCGCCAATTTTTCGGGAGACTCGTATTACTTGCGATGTCATGCAAAATCACCATGCAAGTCAAGGTCCTCCGAAAGCAGTATCACCAGTGTCTCGCGAATCACACGACCACGGATTCCCTTCTGGTGTTGACGTTCGATCGCCGATGGTTAGAGGGATCCAACTCCCTTTCACCTCCACATTGTAGGTCTCTCCGTTGTAATAGCCTTGCATTGGATCGTCATGCTTGACGTGTTCAAGTGCGGACATAATTGCGCGATCTTGATTATGCGCTCTCAGGGTTTTGGTTGGGGGCTGTGCTTGCTCACGCACTCCTGCAGGACGTTTTTCGGAAGGCCAACCCCTCCTACACAGTCTCCTCGGCCACGGAGTATCGTCTGGGAATAGGGAAAAGTGGAGTGTCACTGCATTTTTTGATTTCGCTTTATACGCCGAGTTACTGTTGTCCACATATAACGCGTTGGCTATCGCAAATCGCCGCGTCTCATGATACCCCTTGCATACGTCTTGCGTAGTTGCCGTAGCGCGGCTTCGCTTGTTACATGTATATTGCTTCATTTCAGAGTAGAAGGGGTGCTAGCGGTGGCATTCGTAAATGCACTCGGACAACGGTGCGTCGATATCGTCTTCTCCAGGCAAATAAGCAGTGAAAAATTTCTTCAACATGACCGTTTCGCGGCGGAAGGGAACTTGGGCTGCACTGCCGCGGGTTTGCGTTGGCGAAACGAATAGTGATTACGTAACAGACATACTATCCACCGTCATCATGTTGACCGACTTGCCGAGTCACCATAGGTCGAATGGAGTGAGCAGGTGGTTTGAAAACCCATGGCCACCGGCAAGGTCTTCCTTTGAGTTATTCATTAAGCTGGCCTCTCTACCAGCTGCTGTCATGCGTGCACAGCCTCTCGACGGTGTCGAGCTCATCCAACCTGTCACTACCGTTAAACCTGATTTTTCGGTGCTCGAGACCATAACTCCGGACGTGATCTCCCTTCATGCGACTTGGCTGGGACACGCGGTTTGATCTCCTCCGTCCATCACTGATTCATCCCATTGATTAAGCCATCAGGGGTATCTTGTACAGCTGCCCACAATCAGCGGAAGTCCAGGGGCACGCATCGTGTTTGACCCTATGTTTTCGGAATACGCTTACAAGTCCAGTTGGCTTAACGGCCTTCGCCGCCGGTTGCCTCCACCTTGCAAGATTGAAGACCTGCCTGATATCGACTTCGTAGCTATCAGTCACAATCAGTGTGTATAACTACGTCGTCTTTATCCGGAGACTGAAGGTTTCCGACCGTCTTGACGCCGCAGTTACGATCATTGCGACATTGATACACTAGTGCAGATTTATGAAGTATCTAACGGCAGGTCTACTCGGTCCAGTCCCCTTCGATTCCTGGTCCCCCTTGACGTCAAAGAGACACTGGTTTCTTGGGGTATTCCGGAATGTCAGGTGATAGAAATGGACTGGTGGGAATCGGTTGCATTTCGGCTCCCCTCTACGCTGGATACTAGGATCGTAATTGCATGCACACCGTGCCAACACAGCAGCGGTGCGTAACCTCCGGCTAGTCATATGTTCTCCAACATGTTCCCTGCGTGCAGGGAGAGGGTTGACGGATTACAATAAGTCACTGTGGTCGAGTTGGGTGGTTCAAACGAGAACCGTCGAGGATGAAACGATCTCTTCGGTTTACTTTGCAGGGTACACGCACCTCAGTTATTCGATATAGCGACTCATTCCCTTCTCCTCAGGGACACTGGCTACCGCATCGGGACTGGAACATGCCGTGAGTTACGCAGGGGTGATTTAGGTCGACTACTACTGATCATCAGATTTCAGCTGTCTTTCGGGGTAAGACGGTCTTTTCCCTCTGTATATCTCCTTCCCTCAAGTCCGACAGAAATCGGGGATAAATATGGACCATTCGATGTTGCTATGATACCCATATGGCGCGGTGCCTCGCTCAGCTTCCTCGGCCAGTTAGGCTACCAGGTACCACCTTTCTTTATAGCTAGGTTCCTCATGTCGTAGCTGAAGTCGGATAGCTAGCAGACGATACCCATCTAGCCGTGACCCACGCATCCCCAGAGGACGCTGTACAACTTGCACGGGACGTCCGTGCTCGCCACTCCCTTGCCATGCACTTTGCAACATGGGCAGGGAGTGATCATGAAGCTAATGAACCATTGTTGAGACTGGCACGTGCCCGTAGTGGTGATTGGTGGGAGGAGGATGGTTTTGGAGCACTCAATGTTGGGCAGACTGTGACCATACCCATCGAGCGCAACTAATGTAACAGGGATGGCTCTTTGTATTATTACAATTAATTGGTTGTGATATTCGCGTACATACTCGTGGAACCGTGGCGTGCCACTCAGTCCGTCTCAGTCGCTCTGGTCGTCCAGGCCGAGGAAGAAGCAGAACAGCAGGACGAGATGTCTCCCTGGTCGCCGTCGACGCCATCTTCTTCACTTCCCGTGATCGACGACGATAGATCCCACCTACTTTCTGAATCCCTCCCATCTTACCCTCCACAAGATACGGGTCCAGGTGGTGCTGATCTCTCGCTGTCCGAGCTTTCGCTCTCGGACAGACCCCTCAGTCGGGACGGCCCTCGGTTCAGTCTTCTTGCACCGCATCCTGCGTACACTCGGGATTTCTCATGCGAAGAGAGTGCTATCGCCGAGGATGCTGAGTTTACCGAAGATGCAGAATTTAGCACGGATACTCAGAAGGACGCTGACAATGAGACCATCCGGGGGCCTGCGGACTCTGCAAAAACTCGTGAAGAAAAACTTCAGCGCGACCTACTCATCCTCAAGCGGCTCAATGACTCGTTCGCGGTCCTTAACGATGCACTGAGTACTACTAGAAGTGCCACGGAGGTGAGTATTTACTGCTGAACATCGCCCCTCTTTGATCGTTCACGTTAGTCCCCGACACGGGATGTAGCAAGTGGCAGAGCAGCTGGCACAGACAGATGCATTGCTAGACAAATATGCGAATATGCTCTCTAAATCGGAGGGAGTTACTCGACTTATATTTGACGAACGATGGGAAGGTGCAGAAGCGGTGAGTTTAACGCGCGTTCATCGCGGTTCTTGCGATCCCATGGCACTCTACTGGTGTCCTCACGCATAATGACACTACTCATTTTACTACAGGACGAGGATACTATCGCACGAGAGCGTGCAGAGGCCTTGGAACGCGCAAGGCTTGAGCAGGAACGAGCGGAAGCCTTACGCAGGGAAGCAGAAGAACGTGCGAGACGCGAAGCAGAGGAAAGGGCTCAACAACAGGCATCGGCTGCCGCCGTTGTTGCGAAAACAACATCGTCCCGTGCACGGGGGGCAACTACGAGCGCCGGTAGCGGCGTACGTGGAGTGAGAGGTACGAGAGCGACCGCAGCAGCAGCTATTGCTGCACGTGGTGCGGGCAGAGGCAGTACTTCTCGTGGAGGTATGTACCACCAGTCCGGCCTCGTAGAATTCATTGTGTTTATCGGGAAATCTACCTGGTTAACAGGTAACGCCCCTAGTTCAAGGGGAGGAGTACCCCGGCCGAGTTCAGCAGCGGGCAGGGCGTCCGGCGTACCCAGAGGTATTTCTAGGAGAGGCTGAAGGTTACGCAGCAATATCGTGGTCATCTTTAGAAGATGTACAGATCAGTGTCTAGCGTATGCAAGGAGCCGCTCCGTGCACTAGAGTCTCAAAACGTTCCGGGCCTTTCGATGGCTCTAGCTGGGTTTATAGCATCTAGTGACGTCCATGGACCCTCCCATCGGGGGCTTTTACTAGTGAATTCACAAAGCAGTTACCAGTCGTACCGGAATGTAGACTGCTATGCTACAGTAGGCTATGGTCTACTTCGAGACGAGCACAAGATGCTTATCTTTGCCTGCCCTCACAACAGCCACCCTTCCATCCAGAAGACTCTCTCGCGTCAGGCGGAGACGAGGATCGCGCACTGGTGTATTGTTCACATAAAGCCCTCCTGCCGAGACGAGCTGGCGCGCTGCGGCTGATCCAAATCTTGAGTACGGCACAGGATGGGACGGGTTTAACAAACTTACACTTGGAGGGTAAAAGCCCGTGGTGTGCAGCCAGGTTAGGTAAGAGTTCTGTGAACATCTCATCTTCGCTACAAAACACGAGCCGGGGATCATTGCGGAGTGATTTGATGATTTGGTCGGCTCGTAGGGAGGAGTAGTCAGCGCCGAACAACACTTTAGTGGCAACCTTTGCTGCACGCAGACCATCCTCTACGGTAAAGAAACGGTCATTTGAATACGATGTTTTCACAGCGGACTACTGACCGCCATGGACCAACAATGTGACTTCTTCGGCAAGTATTCTTTGCGCCATCCGATGTTCAGGACGAGACTTGTGATCTTTTACGATCGATTCTATCTCTTCCACTGGTAACAGGGTGAACATCTTCAGGTATTTTACGACATCTGCATCAGTCGTCCTTAAGAAAAACTGTCGAGTGCAACAGTTACCACAACCGGGGTCCTAGCGAAGCACAACCTACTTGATAGAAATCCAGGTAGCTGCTGAGGCTCTCGTCTAACCAGATAGCATTTCCCGCACTCTTCCCAAATTTCTCTCCCGAAGACGTCGTCAAAAGTGGAGTAGTCAGCGCAAAACCTTTCTGCTCAGACTGCTCAGCAACACTTATACTCGCAAGTCGTCCCTTGTCGATGAGTTCGAGACCAGACAGAATGTTTCCCCATTGATCGGAACCACCAATTTGAACTGTACATCCCTTCGTTCTGTATAGCTCATAGAAATCGTAGGCTTGTAGCAGCTGGTATGTAAACTCGGTGAAATTTATCCCTTGTTGTGCATTCATGCGGGTGCGTACACTGCAGTCAACACGTCAGATCAGAGCTCTCAGATTTTCAAAATATTTAAGTTAAAAGGTTAAAATGCACCTGTCCCTTGCGACCATTTGGTTGACGCGAAAGTGAGTCCCTGTGCTACGTAAGAAATCTAGGAGGTTAAGATCCTTGAACCAAGTGATATTGTTTAAGATCTGAACTTCTGGGATAGCAGGCCGTTGGATAGATCTCTTGGCAGTCGCATATAATGCCGCCTGGCTAAAGAACCTGCTAATAGCGGCCGTCAGTTTGCTAGCATTGAACTCGACCTGCGCAGCGTCTGAAAGCTCCCGCTCCGTCAAACGACCGGACGGGTCACCAACAAGGCCGGTGGCGCCTCCTATCTGCTATGAAATCAAAGGGGTTACGAATGGCGTTACATCATTTACTCACGAGAGCGACGATCTTATTTCCCCGTAGCTGGAAATGTAGCAAGCATAGTAGTGGGATGAGGTGACCGGCGTGCAGCGACTTCGCGGTAGGGTCAATACCAGCATAGACTGTCCGGGAACATTTTTCCAAATGGCTGTTTAACTCGTGCGGCCTAACTGACGTGGTCATTGTATGACACAAAAATGCGATGAGAAAGGGGCTCACCGGGTCACATTGGCTATGAAACCTCTGCAAGTCAGTTCTTCAATAAGAGTCCTGTTATTATGGAATTTTCGCGACAAATTTCTTTCACGGGAAGGGTTGCGACCATGCAAGCGAGCCCACCAAGGAACCAAGCGGAACATCGTAATAAGTGACGAGTTGGACTCGCGCGAATTCGTTGAACTACAAAATTCTGATCACGTGCCTGTTACGTGGGCACAGCCACCGATAGATAGGCTCCTCATTAGACTCGCGAAGTGCACTGAGCGTGTATATCGCGACAACAGACAATGCAATTCGAGGTCATCGCTACGTGTAACACCACGCGTGCCCGTGTTTGCCGCATGGAACTAGCTCGTGAGTTGTCTATTTCTCAAGCTCGCAGGGTATCGCCACATGAACGAGCCTGAAAAGATGGTGTCACCATGCTACCGACCTTCATGCCAGTAGCCACCCAGGCTGCCATCAAAGGCCTCACCGCAGAACAGGTGGAATCACTCGGAATAACACTTATCTTGAATAACACGTATCATCTGAACCTGAGACCCGGAATCAAGACCTTGAACGAAGTAGGCGGTGCACACAATTTTCAGGGTTGGAATCGAAACTTGTTGACTGTAGGATGTTCGATCGTCCCAAGATATACTAATTCATGACATAGCTCGTCCAGGATAGCGGTGGATTCCAACTGGTATCCCTGAGTAAGTTCACCAAGATCACGGAAGATGGTGCTCTATTTGCTAGTCCGTTCACCGGAGAACCGACGATGCTGACAGTAAGGCACATTCTATGTGGAGAGCGAGGGGGGACCCTGATAAATTTTAGCCCGAAGAAAGTATCTCGATACAGCATTGTATTGGCGCCGATATCATTATGCAGCTCGACGACGTCGGTAAAGTACTCCACAGCAGTCATGTATTCGTGTATTTTTTACGCCCGTTAGTTAGCAGTCTTACCGTAGGGCCGCGTGTCGCAGAAGCCATGGAACGGTCTGTACGCTGGCTCGACCGTTGCATTGAACAGCACGAACGATCAGGTCGGTGTGACAGACAAAATCTGTTTGCCATTGTCCAAGGGGGTTTGGACGCCGAGCTGCGCGATCGATGTTTACAAGCTATGATCGCGAGAAAAGATCGCGTGGCTGGGTATGCCATTGGAGGGCTCAGTGGGGGAGAGGAGAAGGGTACGTGTCACTCTCGTTTTAAATTTGATCAGCGTTGACATATTTCTAGATATATTTTGGAGAATGTGAGAGCCAGAACAGAGCGCCAGGACCGTTTATTCTGACAAGCAGCAGTATCAAGCAGTGTGCGGAACAATTACCCGCTGATCGTACGTGCTGATAATGTTTGTGACACAGCTCTCTTCCTGATTCTTCGACAGGCCCGCGATATGCAATGGGCGTTGGCTTCGCGGAAGGTAAGCGTGCGGTTTATCCACACCAATTAGTCGCTTACCACATGTTGCTTTAGACCTTCTGGTGTGCGTGGCACTGGGTGTTGACATGGTAGGTTGGTTCATCACGCGGGTGCGTGTGCTTCCTCAGCATTAGTAGGCAGATTGCGTATTCCCCACTCGGACAGCAAGGTTTGGCGTTGCTCTGACCTTCAAAGGGCCTCTTAATCTTCGTGGGTAGACATTCCAGGACGATGTCCAGTTTCATTTACTTCATCTTAGGGCTGAGAAAACACGCGGAAAGCATAGAACCAATAGATGAAGATTGTCCGTGTTCAACTTGCTCCAGCAGGATGTCCCGCGCCCTGCTCCACCACATCGTGACAATAGAGACGGCTGGTGCTCATGGTATCGCTTTTTCCTCCCTAGTTACCCCTTCCTGCTAAGCATTACCACGCACTACAGCGGTTACACAACACAATCTGGTGTTCCAAGCTCAAGTGATGGGTCGTGCAAGAGATGCCATTACAGAGGGGAGATTTCCAGATTACCTTCGAACTTTCTTCGAAAATTACTTCGGCAGCCAGGGCTATCCTGAGTGGTGTGTCAACGCTCTTAGAAGCGTGGGGGTAGATTTACTAGAGGGAAAGGATTTCCCTTTGATACCGGGGTCAGGTGCAAAATGGGAGTACTCTGATGTAGCGTAGGGAAATACGAGTGTACAGGTATGGATCCAACCGTAAACGAGCCCTATCGCTTGCCTTTACGACCCGGACGTGCGTTTTTCGCCCTTTTCTTCTCCATCATCTTGCGACTCTTGTGGATTTGCTCGACGGTCTTTAGCTCGTTTTTGAGGCGGCCGATGGACTTCCCGCCATGTCGTCTGCCGAGTTTCTTGGATCTTTTGTCAGATAATGTCCTATCGGGTCCCCGAGCCTCGACGGTCCCCACTTCATCCGCCTTCTTCTTCAGCTGCCTTGCCTTCCGCTCGTAGTCTTTGTGAAGCTTGTCTAAAGGTTTCGCTTCGACTACTTTGTTGTGTTTCCATTTTTTCCCACCAAGCCCTCTCGATCCATCCTTCTTCCTAAGTTCTTGCTCCCCAACCTTGGGCAGTGTTACCTTAGCTTTCTTCTGCCATTCTTCAAACCGACCGCTCCTGTACGTTGCAGGAAGTCGTGTCCCATTCTCTGTGCGCACAAGCTTTATGTTGTCGGCTCCTGCGCCATCTCCCTTAACGAAGTTCTTCTTTTTCTTATCCCAAGTAAGCTTGTGCCGTTGTCGTTCCGTGACTGCCACATCTCCCCCAAGATCGAACGATGCGCCATGGGCCTGGGCCGCGAATGAAGAAGCGCCGTCTGCCAGTGAATATCTGAAGCCTTCCCTGAGCAAGTCCAGCAAAAAAGACAACGACTATCTTACCCTTTCTCCGTGTGAGAGTCTTTTTGGTAATGTGACATATAAAAGCTATCATCGCGAAAACTGGTTCTCCCCTTCTGAGAAGAGGCACCAAACACGGCCTAAGACAGTCAGTTTGGCGATGACAGCACGTTGCACGGTCCATACTTACTGCAACATCCTCCTCGTCAGCCATTTCCAGGTCAAGATTATCATTGTCCATGGTGTGATCATCGTCATTGACCACTGACTCTTCGGCGCCTGCAGATAACAATCGCGTCCTCTTGGCAGTCTTTGCTAATGCTTTCCTCCGCTCCCTCATCAGAGCTACTGTCTCCGCATTCGCCTTACCACGAGTCCCAATCTCAAACACGGTTTCTGTAGGCATGAACGAATTGACAACACGAACCATCGAGAGTCGCTTTTCCTCTCGCAACCGCTCATCCCCGGGGTCGTTTTCGGGATTACCCTCGAGTGTATGCTGTAATAATGCCAACACAGGATGCGCACCATCAGCGTTAGTTGCCCATCCGCCTCCACTCTTTGTTAACTCCTTCGCTCGTTTGTAACTTGCCGCGCTAGCTTTCCCGCGACTACGTTCGTACATAGAATGTCCGCGTTCCATCACTCCACGTAAGCTGACCAGATTGTTTTGAGTGTTATCCAGTGATCGGATGTACTCGACCTCCGCATCAATCGTATCCCGCGGCAACGGTCCAAGGATGAGCGATTGCGTGTATGGAACCTCTGAGGTGCGAGCAGTAGGAGGGTAAGAATTGGCATTCAAAAGGGGTCGACCAAGGAAAAGCTGCAGGTCACTAAGGTAAGCGGCTTCGGAGTGCGTCACAAAGCTCCATGCCCATCCTCTTCTTCCTGCACGTGCCGTTCGCCCGACGCGATGTACGAAAACGCGAGCGCCGACAGGGAAGTCGTAGTTTACAACATGTTCAAGAATCGGAATATCCAATCCGCGAGCTGCGACATCCGTCACGACCAGGATCTGTGTCTTCCGTGCCAGAAATTGAGACATTTGATACGTTCGACTTGACTGCACGAGTGACCCATAAAGAGAGGATACAGAGTAGCCTGCAGCTGTAAGCAATGCAGTTAGGTATTCGACATGGTGCTTGGTTGCTGCGAATACGAGAGTTTGATGCGGTGCAGTCTGCTTCGGATACTTGAGTTTTGCCTTGCCTTTGCCCTTCGTATCCTTGTTTTGGTTATCATCGGGAATGCCATCTGAATCGCCAAGAGGAACTTTGATGACATCCCGGAGTAACGAGAGCAAACAAGCGTCCTTCTCTGCCTGTTTGACTGAGAAGAAAGCCATTCGAAGGTCCGCGCTTATCTTGGACTCCGCATCTAAGCGGACCAATTTAGGATTTCGCAGTCCTGCTTTCGCGAACTCTACTAGCGACTTGGGAAGGGTGGCGGAGAACAGTAGAGTTTGCCGGGATGCGGGCAGACGTGCTAAGATTTCCGTAAGAGCGGTGGAGAAGCCAAGCTCGAAGAGGCGGTCAGCCTCATCAAAAACGACGTATTCGACTTTAGCAAGTGACAAGTTCATCTCGACGATCAAGTGGAGAAGGCGGCCAGGCGTTGCAATGATTCTGTGACGAGTTTAATAAGACAGGTAAGTAGACGCAGCAGAGATAGCACACTAACACGTCCGGATTACTGCTTATCATCTCGAATTGTTCATCCATACTTTCTCCTCCCACAACCAGGCCCCAACGTAAAGCTTCATCCCGACCAACTTGGGCAGTATTTTCACTATCGACATCGTCGCCGGCATGGCGTGCGCCGTCATTACGCCAACCTTTGACGAGACCTTTCCCAACCTTGAGGACTTGAAGAGCAAGCTCTCTAGCTGGGACGAGGATGATTGCACGCACGCCGAATGAATGCGAATGACGGCCACCAAGGCGTTGCAGCAAGGGTACCATGTATGCGAGGGTTTTTCCCGATCCTGTGCGTGCCATTCCTACAAGATCTCTAGGTGGTGACGCAAGTAGAGAAGGAATGGTTGCGCGCTGAATCGGAGTGGGCGTACGGTACCCTTGAATAGTCAATGCACGAAGCAGGAAAGGGTGGAGACCTAACAGACACAAGATGAACAGCAACTAACAACTAGGCACAGAATGGACATACCCATGTTTTGGAAGCTACCACCACCAACTTCTCCTTTGCCCTTGGTTTTTTTGAGAAGTGCTGTCCCTCCTTTCACGTTCCTCTTTACAATAGAATCGTTGATGAATTCTTGGAGTTCTTCGTCATCCGTGGCACAGTCATGGCCGTCTGATAGCTCGCTGCGTATACGCTTTCCGGCCAAAGCTGATGATATGTCAATGTCATCGTCTTCCGCCTGGACAATTGAGAAAGAAGAATCGGAGCTCTCTTGATCATCTTGCTCCGATCTCAACCGTTTCCGCCCTGCCATTTGCACAGAAAGAGTGACGTAGAGTGGTCAGTCGGGACGTGCTGACTTCTGAACCTTGAGTCCTCACACAAAACTCTTTTGCCGTCTTCGATCAGTCGACCCAGGCATTCCCACGTTCGCGTTGTCGAGTTTACCTAATCCGGAGAGACACTCTCGTTGAATCATTAGCATCCCGTCACGAGTAGTACGTACTATGTCGATCACAAGCTGAGCTCTACGTTACTCGGGAAAATCGCCCCAACCCATCCTGGTCATGTACACATAGTATGAGGGCGTTAAGCGCATGAAGCTTATTCGTTGGACTGTTGTGCAAGTCAAGAACATCGTCTGGATGCCTGGCGAAATAGAGTGCTCGGGTATGTCTTCCACATTGGAGTCAGACATGGATCTGGTTGTCCACCGTGTACAGGCGCTGTACCCGCACGTCTTCCATACTCCAGGCATTATTCGCCCAGCGAGCACCCACCGTTCGCGATGGGAGTTCGATAGAATATCGCACAAAGCCTGTCCGAGTGTATGCGACAGGGGTACACGCATCTTGGAGAAAGCAGCATGGCTACGAGCGAACTGGAATAATACGTACTGGCGTGATCTGCATCAAAAAACCACGTCTTCCTGCGAAGATCATGTAAAGAGGTATAAAATCTTGCTTGTAATTATGTCCGAAATGCAGTCGGAACAATCGTTGAATATAATATTAGCACTCCCGACGAAAACACCACGCGCCTTCCAGCTTGCTCCCTCCATGTGAGAGGTCACGTGGTCCTACTCACGTTGTGGCTGAAAAAAACTGTACAAGTCAGCGGGGTTTGCCGAGTGAATGGAGGAACGCTAAACTCGCATCGTCCAATCGACCGTATCGACCGCAAGAATGGGCTGTACGTCCAAATACTAGATTTTAGCTGTACCACCGTTGCTGATCCACGGACTCACTAGCCAACAAACCTCGTGGACTTCAAGCCGCTCGCAAGCTCCGCACTGACCGGCGCGTAAACCGCTGGGTATTGGCGTGCCATCCCACTGTCTGCTTTAAGCAACTGACATGATTATCAGGCGGATAAATCCTACAAAAAGCGCGCTCTCGGTAACGTCTACAAGACGTCGCCAACTGGTGGATCGTCACATGCAAAGGGCATCGTACTTGAAAAAGTCGGCGTTGAGGCCAAGCAGCCTAACTCTGCTATTCGCAAATGTGTGCGCGTGCAACTTATCAAGAACGGCAAGAAGGTTACGGCTTTCGTACCTGTGGGTGTTTCAACCTTGGTTCTGAGAACGCGGTTCACGAGCCCACATTCAGAATGACGGTTGTCTGAATTTTGTCGATGAGAACGATGAAGTTCTGATATCAGGCTTCGGTCGTAGTGGAAAGGCCAAGGGTGATATTCCCGGTGTGCGGTTCAAAGTTGTCAAGGTTTCCGGTGTTGGTCTCCTTGCTCTCTGGAAGGAGAAGAAAGTAGGTCTTTGCATCGTCCCACATACACAAGTAATTTGACGTTGCCCGTTCCCCTCAGGAAAAGCCAAGATCATAAGGAGTATATAATTCGTACTGTCGTTATCATGTTCTCCTCGCACTATGATCATGCATGTATTGCTTGCCGATTTATGCTCGTCAACAAGGACTTCAGCTGAAAGGCTCCGCTTTCTGATGTCAAGTGAGGCTATTTATGCTATTATTTGCATACCTAAAGTGACGACACTGATGCCATAAAGCGAGAGGGTAAATTAGAGTGTATATCCTTCAATCCAACGATATTCCCTGTCCTTGCATGTACTTCTTGAGATCCCTCATCAACTCCAACTGCTCTTCGACTGACAAACCACTAACAATCATCTGCAAAATGGATCCAACGGTAACGTGATGCTCGCGAATGAAACTGCTGTAATAGACATAAGTAAATACGCCCATAAGGAATCTGGCACGAGATTTAGTATGTCTCAGAGATATCTTCCGACAGGCCACTTACTGGCAGTCCATGCGATCTGTCATGCCGCCATGTCCCGGGATGCTGTGACCAAAATCCTTGATGTTAAAGGCACGTTTGAAGCCTGATGCGAAGAAACCTCCGAATGGCGCAACGAGTGAGGCAAAGATGGCAAAGACCAGCAAGTGGAGTTGATAGGGAACGTATGGTATGACGGCTATCGGATGTCCTAACTGTGAAGGGTTTCAGCAGTGAAAAGCGGCGTGAGGCTGTTAGGCGTACAATCTGCGACAAGAAGACTTGGAGAGGTCCCCATATCTCCCACTCTCTTCGAACGAAGACGGGGTTAGGCACGCATTGAACGTCGCTCCAAATGCTGACTCCAAGATCGTGCACGGGACAGATCATATATTTGAACTGCATGAAGTAGGAACCCCAGAGGACGCTGAAAATAAGCGTGCTCCAGAAGGCTCCTACGAAGCCTTCAACAGTCTTCTTTGGAGAGAGCTTGATGAGTGGAGTGCGGCCGAGGGTGATACCCCATATATACGCAAACACGTCATTGCAAATTACCAACGAGGCAGGAACCCAGAACCAGATCAAGCCCTCCAAAATGTTGTTAACAATGAAATGGCTGCAGGTATCGTTAGGGCGGCCATAACCTTGCATCATACGGTACATCCTTACCTAGAGACGACGATAAGAAGTAGACTCATATGAACCCAGCAAAACAGGCCAAATTGTTGCTTCAAGTAGCCACGCTTGAGGGACATCACGAAGCCCATGAAACCTATTGTGTACAAAGTGAAGCTGATGATTCTATGGTTCATTGCAAATGGCAACAGTTGGCCATCTGTGAAGACAACGTGCTGGGGGAAGATGAGCGATAGACTCGAGGACTCAACGAGTCGAATACCTTGAAGTAGTATATGATACTTTCGCCATAGAGGAAGTAGTTTGTGACCGCAAAGAAATACCAGTTAAGGGTCTTACTCCATGGGTCCTTCTGCCCTCTGGTGTCGACGTCGAGGGTGTCAGGTGCATGATCTTTCAAGGAGAAGAGCGCTGTAACCTCTCGGTACACTAGGGCTTGGCATAGCATCACCAGAATGATCAGGTAGGCATGGCCCATGAGTAAAAGGCCTGGAACTTTTGTTCAATACATCCGCTCATGAGGCGGATGCAGATCTGCCACATACCAACGAAACCTCCAATCATGATGAAAGTCCATAACGTCCTCGTAATTATGTTCTGTCGCTTCTTGCTGCGTTCGGCGTCCAAGTCTTTCGCATCAGCTTGAATAGGTGGTCCCGCACTTGCTGGTTGTGTAGTGACGGAACGTTTGTCAGGCTCGGGTATTGTTTCGGCCTTCTCTGGTAACGGTGGAGGTGCTGTTCATTTGGCGCGTCAAGGAACTCGCTCAATACCACACCAAAAGAACCACATACGCTGACCAGTTTTGTCCGAAGAACTGCTTTTGGGCATATGTGATGGTGATGATGCCGTCTCCTCGCGATCACTCTCCGTGTTCGAGAGGGGTGGCGGGTGCTCACCCTCCGAAGAGAAAAGCTCATCATCCGTAAGCACCGTCGAACCTATCGCCGATTTCTCGAGCGACGGGGTAACCTCAGACGGCCTATCCGTTACGCCGACTTTCGCGGCGGCCTTGAGTTGTTTTCGCTTCTCAGTACGAGCATGCTTGGCAGCTTTTTTCTGTTGCGACCTAGACGGCTTCGGAGGCTCCACGCTGCGGAGTAGTGGTCGTGTGCATGAAATAGGTAGGTGTCCGAGAGGATAGGAGTATACATACCTGTTAGGTTGCAAGGGAGGAGGGCTGCCCGAACCTGCTTCCTCGTCCCCCGATTCTTCTACGTCCTCGACAGGGAGGGCGTCGAAAGCTGACTTCGTAGTGAACAACTTCGTGTCCGCTCGCTTGCTCATGGGTGAAGAGCAGCCGTGATAGTCGTGGAAAAAGGATGGGTATGTCGGCTAATATGTGAGACGGACCACGTTGTTTCGTCCGACCCAAGTCGTTGCAGCAGGGCGGCTGGTGGCTGGTGACGGTGGTTCGCCTTGAAGGCCCGAACTTTATACTTGGCCTGAACAACTCGGCCAAACAGTGTCATGCGAGACGGAGATGCGATGGGTGGCCTCCACATTGCAATTGCCCTGCAACACGCCCAAAAATCACATTACTGTTAGATATCTGGTGTATGTACGTTTCTATGCAACAGAGTATAAATCAGGTCCGTTCTCTTCCACTCCATGGTATTGATAGGCACATGCAGAATAATGATAACATTCACCCAGGAGTTGAATCAGAACTTCCAGTCGGACTCCGCCTCCATGGCCCACGGGACTATTCCAAGGTTGTCAATGCCATCGCATGAATGACAGAACTATACCCACATTTGGTTAGCAAAGTCTTAGAAAATATCTTCTCTATAGGCACGTCATGGGTTTTGCACCACGCAGCTGTAATCCTGGGAAACGAAGGTAAGTCCATCGCCGATAGAAATCGGTGCAATTTACCGAGGATCGAGATAGTTAATTTTGCTATTTAACATTGAGCCGTCGTGAGTGTACAACGTTCGGCCGATAGAGTAGCCACTGACCTAGTACCCAGCGCGACTTCTTTGCCTGCTTCCCGGTCGTCCATCTGTAACTTAAATACCTTGATCCTCTCGTCTAACTTCTGTATACTCTCCTCGATTCTCTCCGCAGGACGTTCCCTCTTCAGTGAGGCTCTTCCGGTCCCTCGTTCCCTAGCAATTCTCTCGAATTCCACCTCGATGGCTGTTATCTTCTCCTGAAGAACGGATTCGTCCTGAGGCTTTTTGCCTTCCTCAACCAACTTTTCATTATCCTTTGCGAACTTCTTTTCCATCTTCTCTATTTCTTTCTTCTTCAAATTTTCCTCGTGCTCCACGATCCACTCGTCATCCAAATCAGATTCATCGTCTGCGTACTGTTTCACCTTCCGGTATTTGGGATCGAGGTTAAAGAGAACGTGACGAAGTTTCATGTGGTCATACTTAAGAGCACGAAGCTACACATTCCATAGTCAGTGGGTATGTAGCCGTCTAACATGAATATAACGTACTCTATCGCGCATCTTGCCCATAGATTGCTCGTGAGTTTTGGGTACGCTCCGCTGATGATTACAGAGAATGGCGACCATGCGATTAGCATGGTTGTACGCATTCAACTTCTCCTGAAGAGTTGCAACCTTCGGTGTACCCTCGTCCAACTGTTGTTGGAAAGTTATGGATGCGTTGTAGGTACGGAACACCTTGGCTGTTAACCCTTTCATGTACGATTGCAGATGCTTGTTAAGATGTGTGGTCTAGTAGCACGTCAGAATCAAATCGTAGGTGAAGAGTTAGCAGCCGAATTACGTTGACGCGATCAAATAAGTTGTCGCTGTCCTCCTTGTTGTCCTTAAATAGCCGGACGTTCTTGAAAACCTGAGCATCCACTGGTACCCGATTGTAGTATCGAATAGAATCTTTACCGAGGAAGTCAAAGACGATGAAATTTGGTGCCTCCAGTGTTACATGCTCGCAGCGCAACGAACAACAACCAACGGTATCTGCTTCATCTTCTCCCTTCTCATTGCCAGCACGAAGAGCCAGTCGGTCGATGAAGTACATTGCAGTCGCTCGCTGTCTATCAGCCATGACTTTATTCTTCAGATCAGCCGTGTAGTCTAGGCGAATTCTATCGACATATTTCTGAGCGGCAGTTAGCAACCGGGCGTTAGAATAAACATAGATCTGACCTTCAGCTCTCTAGCTTTCTCGAACTTCGACATGTCACTTTGACCCTTCAGTGAACTGCCAGCGGCCAGGAAAACGTATTTGTAGTTGCCATTGACGTTCTCCACCCAGTTTGCGAGCCATGTAACAGTCTTGTCGTGTACCACTGCTTTCCAATTGCCAGGCATGTTAGGCACAGGAAGCGGAACGCCTTCACCAATGTTAAGGGTAATGTCCTCTGGTCGTACGCGGTACTATACCCAGCTGATGTCAAGAAGATGCTTATCCGCTTCATTCGTGCTCACCTTCAAAGCACCCTTTTTCGGGTGATCACCACGACCACGAAATAAACCCGGTGGTTCTACTCTGAAATTTCCCACCTTCTCCTTGCGACCGTCGAGGATACAGTAGGTATATTTCTCTTCCAATGCGTCCTTCTGCTTCTTTAGCTCCTTCTTCTCTGCGGTGCTGAGAGCCTTCTTCTTCGCCTTCTCCGCCTCGAAATACTCGTACATCGGTCTAAAATCACACAAGTCGAAATCGGTGATTTTAATACCATTGCGCTGAAGTTGCTTGTCAGTGTCCAGCGCAATAACGCAAACGGAAATTGCGCACAGGAGGGTGATCCTTTAGCACCTTTAACCAATCTTCAAAGAAATTCTTATTGAAGATCTTGTCTTTTGCATGGTCCGTTTCCAGCATAGCAGCATAGAAACCAGCGACCTCCTCGGACTCGGGAGGAAGATCCACCACCTTGCCTAGAATACGAGCTCAGTTTGTTTCAAGTGAGATGCAGGCATACAAACCTTTGTACTTCATCTTCACATGGGACGGCAGTGGCTCATATGGTGGGGGGAATATCACGCCGTTATGCTCTAAAGTTTGCCACTTCTCCTCGCCATCGTTCTCTTGCTGAGCTTCCCACCATCGATATTTTGCTTCTTCCTCCTCCGCCTCATCGTTTTCCTCTCCTTTCTTTGACTTCGGCTTGGGTGTACCAGAATCCTCCTTCTTTGTCTCTTTCTTGGTGACACTCTTCCGCTTTGGCTTAGTCTCCTCATCACCTAAGATAGCACCATCGGCATTGCCCTCCGTCTTGACTTTCGTCTTCGATCGCTTCTTGGGTTGGGGGCGCTCGTCCTCCGATCCAGATAAGTTCGGTGCCACTGAGTTTTCCTCCCGCTTAATTCTCTTTTTGGGAGGCGCCTTAGCCTTTCCTTTCGCTTTCCCATTGGTATGCTTCGAGTCTAGGACCGCTCTTGGTGTGGCAACCGCCTGCGTACCGACTGACAAGGACGGTTTAGTGGGCGAAGACGATGCGAGGGGAATATCATCGTCACTACTGTCGGATGCTTCACCTGGATCCCGTTTCCGTCGCAACGGGCGTACGGGCGTCTGTCCACCGTTGACCTGCGACTTAGATATATAATAGGTGATTCGAGAAAGGCGCGCTCAGAACAATGTACATACCAAGGGCATCTCGTCCTCACTCATAGCAGAGTGGTCCGCGAATCCATTGAGAGAACTATTACAGTCAGTGGTGGCGTGTTTCGTTCCGCTTGTGCTGGCCAAAGTGCCAAGAGGAGTATCTTCGTCTGAGGACATGCCTTACTGCTGAAAAGTTTCCTGTTGGTACAAAAATGAACGAAAAAAGTGAGAAGAGGTGGTCAGTGTAGCGAGCAGCGAGGTACATACGGTCAAATGTGTGTTAGAGGGTTCTCTGTTGCGGCTCAAAGCTGAAATTCTCTTTCCCAAGTCCCGATGCGCCTGCCCTTGAGCCCATCACGTGATTCACACACAAGTCCCGATCCTACTCTGCTCCCGACTTGGCCGATAGTTATCCACTGAACATCCGCAAGGTGAGGCGAATGTACGCTTTGAGTCGTTGAGCAAACGAATTTTATATGTATTGTTTCCAGGAAATATCATGGCCAGCCAACCGCCGCTTTTCAGAGATCCTTGGGCCAAGAGAGAGGCTTGGCGGAGGCATCCCGTCTTTTCAAATAGGGCCATGTTTTCCAACATGTTCCCTGGCCTAGGCATAGCCGTGGTCGCTTTCACGGCCTATGTCGTCGTGGACAATCTTTACGGGAAATCCCATGGTCAAGGACACGGGCACTGACGGCTGGATCCCTATATATGTAAGCTGTCTTCCTTGTGGTGAGATTCTGATGCTGACGTGCAGAGACTCAGCGTTCATACGTCAGCTAGTTTATTTTACCTCTCGCTCTCCATTGTATCGCGTGGTTACCCGTTCCCTGTACGCTACTCTCAGTACCAGGACCGGCGGTAATTCGCAATCACCCTGTGTGTCCATCCCGTCGGGTGGCCAGAGATAACTTGTAGATCGATTGCACCCCCGCTGACGTGCAGTGTGCATGACGCGTGCTACTGTTTCGTTCTCGATACCATATTAGAAACTATGTGCTGATTCATAGCTTTGGTGTGGTCTATGTATATGGTTGTCCACATGACGGGATGCAACCACTTGCTCAAAACATTTAGTACTCGACGGCACTTTTAGTATTTTTGTAGGCCGAGACATGGCCTGCGTTTATCGGATACCACAGCATCCTAGTTCATTTTAGCCTTTGAGGTACCTCTTGTAAACCTCGTTGTCCGTCTCCTCAACGTAATGGTATCCCAAACCGTTTAAGAACTCTTGAAACTGATCGTACTCCCCAGGTGGCACTTGAATGCCAGCTAGGACCTTGCCCAAATCTGCTTTCGTTAGTGCAACTGAGATGTCGAAAGAGGTCCATTACAAACCTGCTCCGTGATAGCGGTAATGGAAAAGCGTGATATTCCAACCTTGATGAAGTCCAGACAGGAATGTGCGAAGCGCTCCAAGGCGCTCGGGAAATTCTGCATAACCATGGTCATTACGGTTAACGCACTAATCCCGGACCATAAACTGTACATATACATACCGAATCGGAAAAGACGTTCGTGGGGCACAATGGCAGATCTACCAACCATATACTTCACATGTGTCTTTGCCATCTCGTCGTCACTTATGTCGAAAGCAGACATCCCAGTTCGTCCAATGGCACTGAGGACCTCCGCAACCTCCTTTTCGCGGGAAAAAGACTCGACTCTGAAAGATAGAAAAGCATGTGCACGTTCCGACGAGCTGTATCGATAGACGAATTCGGTTACTGCGCGTGGGTGGATAAGAGAGTGTAGGGCAAAGAAGCTGGGCAGTGCATATGGGTTTCAGCGTTAAGGCGTTGGATCATCAATGCGCAATAACTGCCACCGGCTTACCTTCCAGGTCTCTCTGGAAGTTCTACGCTCAAAAGAACTTCTCGACCCTCACCCAATTCTGCGCGTTCGGCGACGAACCTAAGCCGATCGAAGTTCATATTTGCACCACTTACGACAGCAACGAACGTTTTCTGGGCACCAACGAGTCCGTTGTTGATAACGTGGCGCTTCAGTCCGGCGAGGGCCAACGCACCAGCTGGCTCTGTGATCGATCTTGTTTCTAGCAAAAGCAGCGATTAGTTATACCCACTGTGTTACCACCGCTGGCACTCATACCCTCGAATATGTCTTTGATGGCGGCACATAATTCGTCGTTATTGACGAGGACAATTTCATCCAGGAGACGCCGACAGATCCGGAAAGGCTCTTCTCCGACGATGCGGACAGCTGTACCATCGCTGAAAGGTCCGACATCTGGCAAGGTAACACGTTCCCCCTTTTTCAGACTCTGAAACATAGCGTCCCCATCTACAGTTTCAGTACCATGTACCTTGGTATTTGGGCTACCTATGCGCTTCACGTATTCGGCAATGCCAGCAACCAACCCGCCACCACCAACAGCAGCAAATATACCGTCGAGGTGTGTCGCGTCGGGAAATTGTTTGAGGATCTCCATACCAATGGTTCCCTGACCGGCAATGACGAGCGGATCGTCATAGGGTGGGACAAAAATAAGGTTGTGCATGGCGGCTAGGCGTGCGCATTCGACCTTTGCTTCGTCAAAGTCTGATCCGTGCAAGACGACTTTAGCACCTAAGCGTTCGACGTTTCGCACTTTTATGGATGGGGTGCCTTTGGGCATTACGATGGTGCACGGAATGTTAAGCTTAGTACCCGACAGAGCGACTCCTTGGGCATGGTTACCTGTAAAGAGGGTCACAGACGCGATCTTTTGTGCGAGGCTGGATGCTGTGGGGAGGGGGTCATTGCAGAGGTACGCACACTAACCAGCACTGCATGTGATAACTCCCTTCCACCGCTCCTCTTCTCGCATGTTGGCCATGAAGTTGTAAGCGCCTCTGATTTTGAAACTGAAGACCTCCTGAAGGTCCTCACGCTTGAGCCATATCTGGTTTCCAAGCTTTGCACTAAGATTTGGGGCGTAGACGAGGGGGGTTTCCCTGATGATATCATATACTTTTGCATTCAAGATTAGTCTAAGGTAATCTGGCTCGTTCGATGCCAGTAGATCATGGGCGGACAGCCTTGGATAGGAAAGCGGCTCTGGAGCCTTGGACGAGTATTCGAGCATCGGATGCAGCTGGCGTATTGGGTGTTTCTATTCTCAAAACTTGGCTGGCGTCGTGCTTATGAGGTAAGCTTTTGACTCGACCACGGCAACTACCGGGTCGCTAGTGAATAACTATACAATCAAACAAAATTACAGTTGTGTTGCTTGGGCATGCATGCCTGTCCATTTTTTAAAATACCAGGTGGAAAAAATCAGTTCTGTACGATACGTAGCACGTGATGCAGCAGCCAGCAGATCCGAGTCTGCATGGCATTGGCCAAATTGTACAGCTATCAGGGAGGTGAGTATGTGGAGGTACCCGTGTGCGCGATGGGGAACTAAAACTTATTTCCGAAACGACCGGTTCCGCGTGGGACGAGTCCATAGGATGAGATTGGCTGACTACATTATTGGGTATGAACGTCACTAAATGCGTCGACCCTCGACCAGCAGAGATACAACTACGACCACCAGCTGAATAGAGATGTCCACAAGGTGGTGGGGAGCCATGCAAGGGAAAGTTGAAATAGTAACTGATCGACGTTTCCTCATCGTGTGTCACCCAGCATGAGGCTCGACCATCACTCGGTGCGAATCGTTCAAGGCAATTATCAGAAGCACACAAAATCATGTTGCGTGCGATGGGTGGATCAGTTTATCTATGGGCCTTCGCGTAGACTAAATGACAACGCGACACTGGTAAGACGCGTGGGCGCGGTGATCACGTGGACGAAATCAATGGACATACCCGAGGCTCGAGTACGAATAATGGCGTTTCAATCGGGTAGGCTCGAGGCTCGCAGACGCAAGGTTTCCAGGAGATCCAGGGTGGCATGGACAAGAGCAAACCCATAGAACCAGCGTTGATAGGCAAACGGAGGGCGACCAGCTGCTGAGAGCCTTGTGGGATACTTTGCATACGGAGATATCGTCCCCACCTTCGTTGAGCTGCAGGATGGATCAGATCGTCTTGGTGGGGGAGAAATGGGGCCGACGGGGTGTATGGAGGTGGTTGTTGAGGTGAAAGAGTAGAAGATAAAACCGTGTCGTTGCCAGCCCTAAATAAGTGTAAAGACGCGGACACCTTATTGAAGTGTGGGTCAGAACAAGCACTCTGAGCCAGTGGCCTCCATCCGAACTACCACCATGGCACAAGCCATTACCATGGGCCCTCCATCATCTCCACGCGAGACTCGCCGCTCTGGCAGACGTTCTGCGCCCTCCGCTTCAGCCAGCACCTCCAAATCTCCAGACTCGCCCGCATCCGAGTCTACTCCTAGGAACAAAGACTCCTCTCGGCCTGCTCTATCTAGTGGAACTAGCAATGGTCGCTCCAAGCGGCCCAAGCAGGAAGATCACGACGACGGGGTTCCTCACAAGAATGGCCACGTTAACGGTAGCGCCTCCAACCATGGGAACGCCAACGGCAGAGCAAAGCGCAAAGGAAAAGAAAAAGAAAAGGTTCAGCAGACTTCAGATCTACCGATCGAGTCCATTTCTAGCAAGCTAGGTAGCTCTTCTGCCACTGGCACTGCTGAGCCACATGAGGAGGACGTCGAGGAACAGGGTATCACGCGCTGTATATGTGGTTTGAACGGTGTGCACCCAGTCTCTCCTCGGTAGTACACGTCACGTTTACTCATGTTTACCTCCACAGAGGACGATGCAGATGGCGGAGAGTTTATGGTACAGTGCGAGACATGCAATGTCTGGCAACATGGGCTATGCATGGGCTTCAAGTCTGAGGTAGAACTTCAAGATGACTATCATTGCGAACAGTGCAAGCCAGAAAGGCATCAAGAACTTTTCAAGTAAGAGTCCTAGCATGGCATTTTAGACCTGTTTTGACTCGATCTACTACCCCTTCCAGACGATTAGCGAAGAAGGCTCGCCAATCATCCACGCATTCACACCTCACTACCTCACGGCTCTCCCGTTCACACTCTCCCACTCATCTATCGAAGCCTCCAAAGAGGCGTAACACAATGAACAGCCGTGATGCAGCTTTCGACGAAAGTCTGAAAGAGATCATGGAGGCAACGGCTGCAGAGGCAGCTGCCGTTACTGAGTTACCGAGTAGTAGTGTAAATGCTGCTGATAACGGTCAGACGGAGACCCATGACGATGAGTCCAGCGGTCGGAGGAAACGAAAGCGAGCGGAAGATGACCCGTGAGTTGATTAAACTTACTGATTGGACGAGCTGTATGTTAACGTTATCAAGCAGTCCTGTGAAAAAACGTACGAGGTCCGCGTCTAGTGCCTCGGATCCCCCAGAAATTGCAAGCGTTGTGCTCGAAGACCCCCCGCCCCTGCCTCCTCCTCCACCTTCCAAACGTAGCCAGATTGCCGGTGGGAAATCAGGCTCTCGCAATCGACGCGGGGGAGCAAATTCACGCAAGGTGATTACTGCCAATGTGGATGGTGCGGTTGCCGAAGGTGATGAAGGTATGCGCGGTGCCCCTATCATTGTTCACGTGACTTAACTGCTAGTTCAGTGTCGTCAAAGCGATCTGGTCAAAATAGCCGCAGTAGGGCTGCTCCGACACCGAGGCGCCCGCCACCATCATCACATGTGTCAGGGAGTGTCTTACCAGACCATCCGAGCACGCATAAACGATATCACCAGAGCGGGGGAAACAATACTGCCGAGAACTCGCGTGCCTATTACCGTAATTCCCATGCATACGCAGTCTCGCAACAGCCACTCTTCACGTCATGGAATTTGCCAGATTACTTGGCACACCTCGAACACATGCTTCCGTCGGAGACTCCCCGTCCTCTAGAAGTACGCTCAGTTCTCGGTCCAGGAGGGAGGGAGTCGATGGATAGGACGATGGAGCGTGGAGTGCGAGTGAAGTGGCCAAGTAAACGCATGAGCGTTGGCGACATGAATAAGCGTGTGCGCGCGCTTGTCGAATGGGTTGGACGAGAGCAGGCCGGAGCTTTGGACCGTGGGCGAAGGAGGGAGGCGCTGGAGAAAGCTTTGAAGGAGATGAGGGTTTCGGACGAGGTAGCCAACTCGCACGCGGTTGACGGCAATGCGCGTGGAGCAGATAATTCGCCGTCAGAAACCCCTTCCGTGCCGTCCCAGCAGGCTTCCGTCGAATCCGCGCACCACACTTGTGCAGACTCCAAGCCCACTATGAAGATGATGGAGGAACTCATGGAAGAATTGATTAGTTTCCAGGAACGGTTTGGTCCGGGGGTCAAGAGTAGAGAACGTGAACGGCGACCAGCGTCATGACTGTCGTGCTGGGGGCAGGATACGTTGGATTTATACTCAGGTTTTACGCTACTGTGAGGTTATCGGTTTTATATATCACTGATACTGTATGTAACATTAAATCACTCCCATTCACGTGGTTGTATTTGGTAGTCAACTAGTGACCACCGTTAGAGGCTTGAGTAAACAACCGGATACATCCACTTCCGAGCCAAGTCGATCATGGCGGAGGGACGGGGGTCAGATGAAAAACCCGGCAGTCCCTCTTCATTGGCGCTCTCTAGTCATGATGAGGGCGAAGCAGAAGACCATGCGGGCGATTACTCTGCGCGTATGGAGGAGCTCTTTGACGATGAGCACGAGCTTGAAAAAGGCTTTGGCGACGACTCCGACGGCGAAGGATTTGTATACGATGGTGTGGATGCGGAGCGAGTGGCTGTCGCCAACTACCAACAGCAGCTGCGTGCTGTTCTCGAGAAAGATGATTCCGACGATAATTCGAGGTCCCGTCATTGCGACGAAGCCATCCCGAAGCCAAACGAGGTCGATGGCGCCGCACTCGTATGTCATGCATGAACGGCTTGCTTCGCGTGCTGTGGCTAAAGGGTGTTTCCTTGTAGCAGCAACCTGACAGGCAGGTCTACCCCGAAGCCAGCCCAGTCTCCTCCCCTCCCCTGCCAACCATGGTTGCCGATGAAGATTTACCTTCAGAGGATCATCTTCACCCAATTGTCCAAGCCCCTCAGCCGTTCGTTCACCCTTCTGTCTCACGACTGCGCTCTTTCCTTCCGTCGAGTCCTGCACAATCCGCAAACCTTGGTCTCCCGCCTGGTTCCCTCACACCGGCGGGAGGCTATTCCCCCTTGTCACATGCCTCCAACATTTCCAGGGCATCCACACCACTCCGTTACGATGGCGAACAGACGGTAGATGGTGAGGCGTTTAAGTGGGCTTCTCTGCAGATCGTTACGAGTCAGGTTTTTGGAAGACGCCAGTCCAAAGCTGCACTCTTGTTGGGTGCTTCCAATCTAGGCTCTCCGACAGTGCTGGCCGTGAATGGTCTCATCTGTGTGGGCACGGACGGCGGTCACATATTTGTCTTCGATTTCAAGCAAACACTACTGTGTATGTGTGGAAATGACTCAGGTGATTGTGCCTTGCTTCTCCACGCTCATATCTGCTTACTCCAAGAAAGCCAGCAGAGCAGGATCCGTATCTGCACTTGCGTTGTCTCATGACCACACTTACGTCGCGTCAGGTCACGATTCCGGCTATGTACAACTCTTCAATTTGAAGAACCCTCATTCGCCCGTACGCATCATTGCACCGGCGTCCCTCCCGCTCGTGCTATCTGGCAAGCAAGAGGGCCATCTTGCAGGCTCCCGCATCATTGATGTAGCTTTTGTTGCGGGCCGGCATACTGCCATCATCAGTGCTGACGACCACGGTCTTGCCTTCTACCACAACCTGGGCAAGATTCTGTTCGTCGAGGCCTCCGATACCATCCGCATCCTTGGAAACTACCCCCAAAGCAGTCCCACAGCAGAAAGTAGTCTCCAATTTCGTTCTTTTCGTCGTTGGCGACTCCGCAACCCAATGCTGTCCATGGCAGCATTACCCCTTGGTACTGCTCCGCATCCGACTGATGCGTACCAATTGGTTGCGATGTTGACTCCATCGAAGTTGATTGTGGTTGGCATGAGACCGACGCCGAAAACTTGGCTCAAGCACTTGCGAGAAGGCACTCCAGACTCTATGGCGTCAGATCGATGTCGGGGCACTCTAGCGTGGTGTCCAAGCATCAAAGCCAGCGAGGACAAAAAAAATGATATTGGTGAATCAACCTCTCCGGTCATAGCCTACTCGTGGGGGAAAGTAGTTCAGATTATGCGGGTATCGGAAACGAAGATAAAGCAAGTGGCTACAAGTTCGCGGACTGGCAAGAAGCGCGAAATTGACGTTGGGACGCTCGTCTTCCAGAATCGCGGGAAGTGGGTAGGGGACGATGCTGTGCTTGCACTACAATGGCTTAACGTGAATGTGAGTATCTTTCTACGCTCAATCCCGGATCCAGATCATGACCTTCATGGAAGCAACTTGCAGTGTTTACCGCCGTAAGCCTCCTCGTGTATGATGTCCGGACCGCCGACGCAATAGAGCATGTTCTGTTTGATGCCTCTGCTTTGTTGCCTCGCATTCGAAACCATACAAACCAAAGGGATCCGAACTCCATCGGTGACATCGCTCATGCCGTCAAAATTCACAAGGGAAGAGTATTCCTCTTGGTATGTTACGTGGTTTTGTATGCGCCACTCTCTTCCTTACCCTAACTGTAGGAGCGCGAACAACTCCGAGTCGGAACATTATCCACCTGGGCTGACAAAATTCTGTCATGTGTCGAGCGAGGTGACTTCTTGAAAGCCATTGAAATCACACGTACATACTACACAGGAGAAGCACCGGGCAACCGCAATGGCCTGCCAGATGATCCTGAAGAACGCAGTGCCGTCTTACGAAGCAAGCTTCACGAATTGATGGTTGCATCTGCTCGCTACGTGTTTTCGGAAGATAGGATGACAGACGCAACACATTTCAGCCCTGATGGACGTGGTGTCGATAGGACCTCCGTCTTTGAGGGGCTGGTTGTGACTTGTGCGCGCGCTTGCATAGCCTTGTCAAACTATGACTTCCTCTTCGAAGACTTGTTCCAGTACTTTGACAACTCCGGAATATCACGGATATATCTGCGACAGCTCGAGGCTTTTGTTTTAGATGGCACAATACGCTCCATCCCACCGTGGATAACGCAGCGGCTAGTTGCACTTCACGAAGGTGGCGGTCGCTTGGATTTAGCGGAACGCATTATATGGCACATCGAACCTACATGCTTGGATATTAATCAAGCTATTCGACTTTGCCAGGCCAACCAGCTCTGGGATGCTCTCATCTACATCTATACTAGTGCATTACACGACTATGTCTCGCCGATCGTGGAGCTTTTGTCTCTCATTCGAAAGACGCTGGCCTCTAGACAGCGAACGAATGCAAATAGCCGAACAGATTTAAATTCTAAGCATGCTTACAGGATCTTCCCGTATCTTATTAACGTCTTGAGTGGCCAAGCTTATCCTAGCGGCGAGCCTCTGGATGTCGATGAAGCATATGCGGCCATGAAAGATATCTACCGCTTTGTCTTCAGTGGTCGCTCAGACGTTTGGCCGCCTCAGGGAGGCTCTCTTATCCTCACAAGTGACGACAGCGGGACGGAACCAACGTATCCTTATGCGCGATTACTGTTGCGTTTTGATGCCGAATCGTTCCTCCACTGCCTAGATCTCGCATTCGAAAGTTCGTTCTTCAACGTGGACAAGGAGTCCCATAACATCAGCAGATTGTGGATCGTCACCATCCTTTCGGATATCGTATCCGACAGTAGTCTCACCCCGTTTGACGTCACCTTCGTGAATATATTCATCGCTCGCAACGTTCCGAAATATCCACAGGACATCATACAGCCTCCCAGCACTCTGCAAAACATTCTCATCTGCCTTGCGACTTCAATGGATGCGAGCACCCGAGAGGATCGCCAACTAGCGGCAGAGTACCTTTTATCTGCGTATACCCCACACGACAGCATCCTCATCATGAAGCTCTTTGAGGACGCAGGGTTTTATCGCATACTCCAACGTTGGCACAGAGAGGAACGGCGATGGCCGGAACTACTACAGTCTTACCTGGAAGATTCTTCCCTGGGGCCGACCAACTTGTTTATGTCCGTGGATGAAGTCCTTACTCTCTCAATACGAGGCAATGATATAGTGGTGCCTTCAGACGTGGTACAAAAGTTAACCAGTGCTCTTGGAACGCTTCTTCAAAGCGATCTGCAATTGGCTGCCGCCTTGATTGACAAGTTTGCTCCTGCTCTGCACCAAACGGCCCTAGACACCATCGGCCCAGCGGACCAGCGGAAGCAATATGAATATCTGCTTTACCTTCTGGACCCTCAAACCCAAGTAGACGAGGAGGATAACATCCTCCACCATCGTCCTGATTTGTCCAATATTGATAAGTCACTGCAAAAGGTCTTCGTTACTTTACAGTGCCGCTTTGCATCCTCCGACGTGATCAGTACTTTGGATCGTATGCGGAATCACGTTGACTGGCCCTCTGTCGAACAGATATGCGAGGAGAATCGAGCATACGGAGCCGTCCTCTGGGCAATGGGTCAAAGGGGTTTCACACAAACTGCGTTGTCGAAAGCTGCAGGTTTTGAAAAGCAACTTACATTTGACATTTTGAAGACGTTGACAACGCCCGGTTCGGACACGGCGGATGTTGGCGACCATCTTAACTCACTCCTGGAGATTGGTCGCAGGGGTACGGCTCTGTGCCTGGAGCAGTCGGCTGCATCAGGTTTCACGGGAGTAACCCTCGAAGACATATGGTTCCAGCTCCTCTCAAGTCAATTGCAATCTATTCACACTATCTCCACACTACGGACGTCAGGGTTGAATGATGCGCAAGACTCTGCTAGGACCAACGCACTATCAACTTTACGTGGCCTCGTGCAAGAGACCTTCGCTTCGTTCGTGTCAATTAGTTCCACTCAAGCAGTTTCGTTCCCTCGCATATTCAAACGTCTTGTGGACCCTGGGTTGTACATTGGGCCATCTTCAGGCACATCCTATACCGAGTTTAGAACTATCTTGACCAGCATGTTGGAGTCCTATCGGACCGACGAGGACATGCTGGTTATTTCCAAACATCTCCTTAGCCGGGACGTCTTCGATACCGTGGAGGAGTACACCAAAGAGAAAGCGAAGGGATGGTCTGCTTCTCATAGTATTTGCAAGTACTGCCATAACCCCCTGCTGCGACCCGACAAGGACAACCAAACGGACACTCGACTCGTTATATCTCGGTCGGCGGTATATCACAGGCAGTGTGCGTCATAGTACTCCTCTAATTACACTGTCCGCTTTAGCGACCTACTGCAGTGGAATAGCCAGGTTAGCTGCGCCCATTTACGATTCTTAAGTGTATGTATGAGTCAAATTTGTCTTTTCCAGCAGAGCGCTGCTTACCGTCTCCGAAGTCGGTCTGCACCATTTGAACGAGTTGTACATAACTTTCAATGCCTCGGAGACCTCGACTCAGTGCCTGCGCGTCTTGGCCTAACGCATCCACATCGAGCATCATCTGCGCTGCGATGCGTTCTTCGTCCCTATCCTCGTCTTTCGTGCTAGAAGATGATTGAAAGATCCCAAACGTTGTTTTCTTTCCTTTCTTCAAACGGCGCAAAGATTCTTCCGTCTTCCTCATCGCTGTGAGGTACTGGATATACCTGAAGGACCATTCAGGAGAGAAAAAGACCCATCGTAATGACTATGGCTTTACCTCTGACAGACATAATCGAAAACTTCCTTCGCGACATGATCGAGGAAAGCTTCCCGCAAACGCTCTCCTGCACTATTTGGAGTACCGATCCCAAAAAATGCTCTCACCGGACGCAGTACTTGCATGATGAAGTAACTCGGCTCCGTTGGCGTGCGTTTGCTCGACATCGCTCGAAACTGGGAGGGAATGGATCTCACGGGAAGCAGAGCGTCGCAGGCACGTCGTGAAAGGATGACTACCACTCGATTAGTGAGCAGTGAGGAAACCTCTCCTAGCCAACCTAATTGCTGTCGGAGCACCTCTGTATCTCAGTTTCAACTTTTCCCGTTATTACTCTAGAGTAAGCGGCTTACCCTCCGGAGGAACGCACATATCTTTCACCATCGGTTCCGGGAGAGTAGCGCTGATCCGCTCTCTCCAAAGAGTGAGAACTTGAACATTCATCGCGTTGATATCAACGAGTATGGTGGCAAATTGCTTCAAGTGCAGATCATCGGTGAGGCTGTTTTCGGACGAGATTTCGTGAACAGACTGTGGAGTAGATGCACGGGATTGCGGTAGGCTAACAAGATTCTTCAAGCAGTGAGTATTCGGTCATTTTAGCAGACATGTGCGTACCTTGTCTGCAGCGGGTAGCTTCGACGATGACTCAGTTGATGGGAGGGAAGCATCCAACCATGTCTTGTATCTACTGAGTAACTGGTGCCCAATGAGCGAGACCAGCACTTAAATACTAACTGGCGTACCTGTAGCGTTAATTTCCAAAAACGAGGAGCTAAGTCCGGGATAAAAATATCTGGACTCCAACACGACGTTATTGACGCCCAAACGACTTCTGCTTGTGCCGTTAAGAACATGGGGCGTCCTGTGGCGACAACAATGAACCAAGTCGTGACGTGCAAAGAGTAGGGCTTACCAGGCTCTAACGTGACACTTTCAGATTGAGTAATAGCTGCATTTAAGCTGTCTTCCACGCCTCCGATGATTTCTTTCCAGCGGAGCTGGAAGTAAACAGGTAACTGCCAGCGTCGGTTGAATGTGACAAAAACCGGATGAGATCTCATAGCGTGTACAGATTGCCTGCTTGGAGCCAGGAATTCCAGAGCATGGATGAACGCCTGTGTGGATGCATGACGCTTTCAAAATGGATGGTCAGCTTCCACAAGATAGTGGAAAGATTTAGAGGTACGTACTCTCACAAATTCATCGGGTTTTCCAGCAGCAAAGACCACAGAACCGAGCTCATTCATAATGGCCAGTCCAAATTCAGGCCATATAACATTGGCCATTAAATCAAATCCGTCGGTGCTCCGATCTCCGAGCTCGTTGCCCGAGGACTCTACCGACCGTGTAGACACCTTCGACGATAGACGCTCGGCAATTTCCATAATATGGGAGAGGTCCCGCTCGATAAATCGAAGGATCTGATTATATAACTTTGAAAGTGGATCATCGTACCCGTCCAAGAACGAAATCGCTGAAGGGAAACCATTGGAAGAATTGTGCATCGACAAGAGAGCAGTGTAAGGTGTAAAGGGAGTGTGAGGTACGTGGGCACTGGTTGGGACGTGAGCGGTAGGTGGGACCGGGGTACGCGGGACTATGGGTGAAATAGGAACGGCCAGTGCATCTTGAAATACGGTCTGGAAAAGATCGTCAACTACGGTCTCCAAGCCAGCTAGCGAAAGGAGCATGCATGTACCTTCCTGATAAAAGGTTGGATAACAGCCCTTCTGATAATCTCTTCCGCAGCTCGCCAAAGGCCTAAGTTGTCGTAGACTCTCAAACATTCAGTCAATTCTGAGACTGCCTTTGATCTTTCGATCCCTTGTATTTTTCCGTTGTCAGTTCCCGTGACGGAGAGTAGGGTAGCGGAAAACAGATGATCAAGATCCGACGTAAGTGTACTTCGGACACGGTCTACTCTCTGTTATGTGACTGTAGGATCAGGTAAGGGATAGACCAATATATTCACGTACCTCCTGGATAGCGTCAACGTATGCACATTTCTCAGAGCGAGCTTTGGAAATATGGTAAAGAAGTTGCATATACTCCATTGCAACCCTCGAGAGATGCTTCCCCCGGCTTCCCTGAGTCCTAAAATGCAGCCCTTAGCAAATATAATGCTTTTATGCGGCATCAATTACTTCACGGTCGAACCATGCCCGGCAGCTTCAGCGAGATGGTTTGTGAGTATCTCAGCGTGATCGGATGTATCTTCGGATTGAAGGAGTAAAAGTGATTCGAGACGCGAAAGGGACTCTGATATCTTGAGCAGAAGATGAAGTAGTACCTGCAGATGGCACACAGTTGAACGTTTTTATACCAAGCAATGACAATGACATTAAGTGGCAACCTTCTCGTCCCGTAATTTAGCTCGCGCTTCCAATTTGACCTGTACCGTGTCTTGAATATCTTGCAAGCTCTCCCGAGCGATCTGTAGATATCTAGTACCGTTGGTACGTAGCGCCGTATACAAGAACACCCACCAGAACACGCTGTCTCAAGTTACTCAGCGGAGCCTTGATCCTCTCCAACCTCGATTTTTCACCGCTCAAATCAGTGCTCAAGCTGATGAAGTCCTCATAATCATCGTTAATGAGCCGGACGAGCTCCTCCTTCAGTGATGAAAGATAGTCTTTAAGTTCCGTTCGAAGTTCTGGTAACGAGGTGTATGCGCGAGAGAGCAGGAACTTCTCCACATTAAAGGTTTCCGCAGAGAGATACTCATTGTCGTGCGAGAGAGGCACATATACCGGGAGTTCGAGCCCGTCGCTGCAGCTTGACTTGCCGGAGACCTCGCGCGCTTCGAGCTCTTCAGCTAGACGCTCTAGTTCATAAGGGTCTGAGTTGCTCACAGGGATCCTGCGAGGAAGCTGAGATCGCATGAACTGCAAGATACGTGACGCCTCACATGTGGTTTTCCGGCCACTACAGAAGAGTACAAGGACTTGCTTGGTTCAGAGTAGGATTAGGTAATACATACACTTGAATCAACGCGTCCCTGTTCACAGGGGTTCCATCAACTCTAGGCTCTACACGAAGCAAATGGAATCAAATGTGTCAAGGGACCAATTAGTATATTAAAAACTGTTACGGGCATTCCTAGTTACCTCGTATACCACTTTCTATTATACGACAAAAAAAAACTGTGGTTCTGAAGCAGTTGCTTCCGAGTCATCACTACGACAGGTAGGATAGCTGGTACTCGCACAGCAACTGCTATATACAAATTACGGTGCCCATACCATACTCGGGAAGTGCCGCCTGCGGCGGCGCCAACCTTGCTTGCCATGAAAGACGTGTAATAATAACGCAGGTAAAAAGTAGATTCACTCTAGTACAGCCCGTAGGGGCACCGGTGCTCGTATCTGTTACCCTGTATTATGCTGTTTGCGAAGTTCGGTGAAATGTGCAGTATTAGTTCAAGGTCGTGTTCCCACAAGCAAGATATGCCGAATACAGGATAAGATGCATCTACCTTGATACCAGATAGCTAATGCCGAATCTTCACATCATGGCAAAATGAGAGAATCAACTAGCAGACGAATACCCGAACAACGGTTGCTGATCTCCTTCTGAACGACAGGTCCAGAGAACCTGTTGTTGAGCGCATGAACAGTTACTCAATACAATTCATGGGCAATATATAGACAGAACACTGATCATCGATATGCGAGACATAGCGCCTACTTTCTCGTACAGATCTACTTTCCTGATACAAGTACAATTCGCTACGCACAACATTTGTCTCCTAGCACATCAGCAATACCCGGGGACAGACCTATCCTAGAAGTACGTCTTCAACCACTCAACACTGCTATTGAATGATCCCTCCTTGCCCGCGAGTTGTTCGGGAACAAGGACATCTGCTCTGACAGCGAATCCATGGCTACACCCGGGCCAACACTCGCGTTTATACCCGGGAGCGTACTTGCCATTACCGAGAATGGCATCTATTTCTTCTTGTTTTTCTACAGATAGTTCTGTGTCTTGTTCGCCCATTTCAAGAAGGAGTGGCGCGGCGGCTTTCTGTGCGAAGGTCTAGATGAAGGTCCGCCGCCATGAGTAAGACCACGCGAGGGATAAAAAGAACCTACGTCAAAGGTGGTCGGAACCTGGACCTGCGAAGGGTGAGACACAATAACAACGTCTACCACCCGATCGATCGCAAGGTCGATTGCGTAACGACCTAAATAGCACAGGCGTTTGTTAAACAATCTCAGAGTAGTGCGCAGGGCTAAACTCACCGCCAAAACAGTAGCCGGAGACCGCGAAAGAGGTCACACCCTGCCTTTTCAGCGCCTCTATGACTTTATCGACGGGAGGACGGGTCACATCCGGCATGTGGTTCTGAACCCAAGCTTTCACATCGAAGTTCGGATTCTAAAGAACACCTGTGAGTAGTTTGATTGCAAGAACAGTTGTGAACGCACGTTCATAGCGTAGGGAGGCGCGGCGTCGCCGTTCAAATAATCAGGAGCAATAGTCTACGGTTCGCAGTTAATGAGCAAATAGGACGAAGAATAACAAGATGTATGGTACCCTGTAGCCTTGCTTTGCAAAGTCATCGACAAGTAACTACAGCGTCTCATTAGTGTACGTCAAACTGCGTGTCAAAGCAGAACCCGTACCAAGTTGTTCGGTAGCGTCAGGCCGAACATGTCCGTCAAGAGGATCAAAGCTTTCTTGTGGTCGTAGTGGCCGGTTGGAGTGCCCACATAGCAAGAGACGCCACCAATGTTCTCGGTTTTGCCTTCCAAGTTGCTAAGGCAAAGGGAATGGTACGATTATTCGTCGCGCTTACCTTGGGGCGAACCCTTATATTCTTGTCCTATAATCGAAGACAGAGAGTTCGGCGGGGAAGGTACGGGAAAAACACAACGTGGACTTGCCTGCGGCACAGCCAGAGCAACTCATTTCGATTTGTGTGCGTTGACCTGAGGTTGGGATGAAGTCCACAGACTAACACCTTTAAATACCCACGGCAAGGTGGCACCAGTGTGTCTGTTTCAGGTGTGCGGCTATATCTGAGCCGGTATTTCGCTAGAGCTCCCATGACCAATGTTCCGGGAGACCATCAGTATTGATTTGACCTGTCTTCTCATGTCTTACTACGTTTGGTGATGTCTACACCTGATTCTGCGACGATTTAATTGGGGGAGCTCCCGTGTTTCGGTTCTGCACTGTGATCCACTCCAGATGTGGGGAAGACGGGGGAAAGATGACGACACCATTGCGTAAGTAGTTAATGCAGGGTATTGTCCTGCCGAAAGGGTTTACCGTATAGTGCTCCTTCGTAGACTAGCTTTTCGCGAAATAGCAACAAGAGCCTTACCTGAGGCCGTAGTTCGCTAGAACCAAGGAACAGGTATGTGTATGAAATCCGTATCTCGGTTCCCCACAAAAGATTGGTTGTGAGGCTGGGAGTATACCTTCTGCGGAAAAGGTTAGGCGCATTCCACTGCGAATATTCCTTCGTGGAACAATTCGTCGTGCGTGAATACATCACCCACCCCCGAAAAGCACAATGCTCACTTGATAAAGATTTATGGGGCCTACCCCACCGCAAAGCCTCCATCCATCGAAACGAGCCACACTGATGAGGAGTTTCTGTTGAGCTTCGATGTTGGAAGCCCCAAGTAATGGAACACGAATAACCGGCGGACTGTAAGCACGCATGGCTGTGTAAGGCCATAGCGGCTACCGACGCTGAAATGTTGACGTTGAGGACGTCATGGATCCAATCTTTCTCTACCTCTACGATGCCATGCGTTTGCAAATCTTTTGAGAACTCGCTCGTTGAACTCAGTGGCAGAGCACCGATAGGCACGTACGTGTCATCATCGAAACCATGATCAGTGCTGGTGGCAAGTAGGAGCGGGTCTACATTGACCAGGCGGAGCACCTTGGCCTTCGACGCCACTGATGCCACGGTTTACACGCGTGCGCAAAGCCTCAGCTAAGCATGATTACTCTGTAGTGAAGCCGAATGGCGGGTCATCATTGTATGAGCGTTCACAACATTGGAGCTATCAAGAGACGAAAAACGCCTTGGCAATATTGCTGAGTCAACGATCTGAAAGTAGTAAGTACACAAATATCCTGGAGCACAAAGCTCGCTTCAGGACCGAACTGCACCAAACCGGTAGAAGAACGTTTGCCCACCTGACAGACCCTACAAACTTAACCGAGAACGAGAAACAAGGTCGGAACGGACGGTACCGCTTGTCCAAATGTGCAGTGGCAAGGTTAACCACTTCCTCCATTCGTTGTCCACTTCAGCATTATTTTGAGGGCCAGCAGGACGTGTCTCAATGCGCGAGTCCAAGATTCCTCTTGACTAAACTGAAGTTTGATCGATGCTTCCCCTATCTTGTCTTTGATGATCCTGCCCCTTCGCTGAGTGGAGATATCTCGTTCCTGTCTTCGGTACTCACTGGTGTGGAAACTCGATATTCGAGTCTTGCGACTTCACGTAATCCATTAACTGTTTCAGACACTCCAAAAACGCCACCATTGCAAAATCAAAGCGGCGATTGTGAAGAAGCCGCCCAAAGTGCAAGTCACCTGAGCCATACAGCTCATACGTGGCTTTGTCACCTACGGTCCGCTCGATGCGCGAGAACGAGCCCATGGGAACCAATCGGTAGCTGCGGGAATGGGAGCGTGAGGCGAGATATATATTCCGCACCGCGAGCAATGGAGCTACCCACTTTTCAAAAGTAAAGTCCAGTTTTCGGGCGATCGTGAACAATAACAAGAGCGTCTGGCCCCAAGCAGCATTGATCTCAGACCACTCAACCTGGTGAAGTCAATAGCGGATTCGCAAGAAGTTGTAACTGTCACTACTCACGGGAGCCCCCGGTACACGGCCCAAGCGCAACCCGTTTATAGTACCGAAAACACCATCGTGGCCAATGCAAAACGCGTCATTGTAGACATTGGTACGTTCAAGTCTCTCGTAGGTCGCGTAGTCAGCAGCGTAAGCTGCTCGCAAGGATACAAGGAGCGATGTTTGATTTGCTGAAGCTAGCTGCTGATCATTACGCAAACGCCAAAAGCTGCAAAAGGGGTCATACAATCAGATCAGCGGTAATGTACGAGAAGACCCACTCTGCTTCCTCCTCGTCTAGCGCTCTCTCCTCCAATTCTAGCGCTCGAAGTTCTTCGTCAAGTTGCTCCCTCTCTCTCTCGACGAACTTCAGCTGGTCGAGAATAGCCCGCTCTTCCGACTTGAGTCGCTCGATCTTGTGCTCCACTTCATCGCGGTTTGTTTCTTGGCTCTCACGTTCTTTCTCCTTTCTTACCTCTTTGTCAAACGCAATGTAGCCGTCACGTTCCTTTCTCGTTTCGTCAAGCTTTCTCTGCAAAGAAGACAACAGGATCTGAGTACATTCTGCGCATAGGGGATGGTCGATATCAGTCCGACTGGATAGTAAATTAAATAACCGCATAGTGGAGCGCAGGTGATGAGATATCGGCGTTGGGTTCGGGTGATCGGGTTCAGGTTGTGGAGGTGAAGTAGATGCGGAGCCGCCCTTTGTCGTATTGTTAGGGTGCCCGGTATTGGTGATTACCCCGGCAGAACCGGCGGAGGGCAACTGAGATGGTATATTATGGATGACACTGTCTTGTAAGATCACAAAAGATTCGTTTGGAGCTGGATAATTGCGCTGTAGCTGTTTCCCGTGTGCTAACGCAGTATGTCTGATGTTTTCTGGGTTGTTTGCATGCCTCCATACGGCTTTAGAGCTGGACGATGATGGGTGTTGAGGAGTAGGCTGTTCAACGTCGGAAATGTGCTTTGTATGTGAGGACGGTGAGGACGGCAGAGACGTCGCAATCATGTCATATTGAGAAGGGGAGAGCTCCACCAGAGACGCATCGAGCTAGAGCCCGTGAGCCACGAGCACGGATGAAGGAGTGCACCACCTCACCTGCAGCGGTTCTTTGCATTGTTGGCACACATAATTCATCATGGTTCGAATGATTTAAACCAAATAACTTGGCAGCTGCTCCGATGCTTCAGAGGCGGTCAGATAAGACCCTCGTTCACTCAACGAAACCGCACGCACACTCGACTTCACAACGGCGAATGCACACACCCTGGCTGCCACTGCAGTATTACGTACGGACGACCTCTGACGGTGAGTGGCGTATATAAAACCCACGAGTTGTTTTCTTTTTTTCCCCGCCCAGGCTTACAAAGCGCTGTCATCGCTGACGCATGATATGGCGGTGAGCTGCTGCATGAGCGGTTTTCGTCGTGCTAGTCAGCAACGAGTAAGCGAACCTGTCCGGTTATCTTTCCTGGGATCCGGACTGGTACTTATACTGCCATTACCAGGGGTGTGATTATACAGCTTGCGCAAGCTCTCCTGTCACTCGCACGAGATGGGTCTACTCTTCCTCGGGACACCTCTTACCTGGGACGAGGCAAAGAATCACGCAGATCATGTTAGAAATCATGGCATCACTCAATTCCTTCGTATCTGGGACAGGGTAAAGGATCGAACTGGCGATGAGCTGTTATGGGGGGACGAGGTAATCCGTGCAGTTCGTTGCACCCATTCGCACTGGACATTCATGGAATCGTTTGTAAGGTCGAATATATGGTGGTTGCATTTGACAATGAAACGAGAAATGCAAAGCTTTCCCTGCGCCGGACAGAAATCCTCAAAGAACTCGGCAGCAATGTCGGAGCGCTTTCTAGCGACACCTCCCCGCCGTAAGTGCTACGCACTACTTAGTCATATCGCTGATAGCTTCTCCAGTGCATCTGTCCCCAAGTTTCATCCCGAGTATGGGAGATATATGCTGGAGTCTACCCCTGGTTCCCCTTACACGGGTTCGATCGCAGATCTGCTCTCCGTGGAAGCAAACATGCATTACAGGTATGTCCTGCACAACTTCGTTCCTCCGGCGTACTGAGTGCAGGGAACGCAAGGCGCGCACTGGCACGGAATCACATGAAGGAAGACGAAATCCCGCTCACTCTGACGTCTTTCCCCCGCTTGGGTACTGCTGGCGTGTTCACAGAACCATATTATGACCCAGAAAACGCGAAGTCCAGTCACAGTTTATTTTTGCCTGAGGAGATTACAAACCCCCACGCGCGCTTCCCGTCAGTATTCTTTGTGATACCACCTGCTTGTACCTCATCCTCCGAGCAGTACCCTTACCTCTAACATAAGAAGTCGAAGGGGATCCAAGGTTGCCATTAATCTCCCGATATTTGAAGACATAAGAACACCACAGCCATTTGTTGATCCTACTATACCGTGGCAACGTAACATATACCCAGAGGATCCCGGTAAGATCCTCGCTCGGATCATACAGGCAGAACTTGAAAGTTGTGAACCAACTCATTTTCACAGAGGCCAAGAATGGCGCAGCCTTGATAAATCACATATACATGGACGCGATGGGATTTGGCATGGGTTGCTGCTGCTTGCAGCTTACCTTCCAGTGTTGTAACGTGAACGAAGCGCGACGGATGTATGACGCCCTGATTCCAATTGGGCCTCTTATGGTACGAGCACCGACAATTCTAGGGTATGCTTTGACGTGCTCATATCATCGCATAGCTGGCACTCACAGCTGCGAGCCCGATTTGGCGTGGGTATCTTGCGGATGTGGACTGCCGCTGGAACGTTATCGCCGGGAGTGTGGACGACCGCACACCGGAAGAACGCGGACTTGAGGTGGGCAAACACCTCTATGTTCTGTCAGTTTCCTGACGTCATGTAGCCGCTGAAGAACGACAGATTCATCATTCCTAAGTCCCGATACGACAGCGTTGACTTGTACATATCTTCTAGCTGGGCCAATAAGCCAGCGTATAATGACACCACCGTACCCTACGATGAAGCCATTAGAAATCGGTTGCTCAACCATGGTGTGTGGCCGTGTTTCAGTTCCTTGGCGTATCTTTTTATGTAGAGCGGCAGGCATTGACGAGTTGCTGTCAAAGCATATCGCACATCTATTTATCCGTGATCCGCTAGTTATATTCTCTGAAACAATTGATCAAGATGACGATTCTAGCAACGACCATTTCGAGGTGATTAACCCTTCATTAGTCCTCGCGTCGCGCTAAACTTCCTTGAGAACATCCAATCCACGAATTGGCAAACTCTCCGATTCAAACCACCTCCACCTAGCTCTTCCATTGGCTGGCGTGTCGAGTTTCGCAGCATGGAAGTGCAGATAACGGATTTTGAGAATGCCGCGTTCGCGGTATTCATAGTTCTCCTTTCCAGGGCCATACTGGCTTTCAACTTGAACTTCTATGTTCCTATTTCGAAGGTATAACCCTGGAAACTGTCTGATTCCACACAAATTGACATATAGTCAGGTGGACGAGAACATGCAGAGGGCTCAGAAGCGAGACGCAGTGCGGTCCCAGAAGTTTTTCTTCCGAAAAGACGTAGTTCCACCAGGATATGTCATTCCAGCTGCCAGCCTACCCTCATCCGAGCCATCTAGCCCTAGCGAGGACGGCGAACCTGGTGTCGTCACACATATAAAAGACAGGAAATTAAGGAATTGCTTCCCAACGCTCGCTCGACCTCCAATCATTGACGATGGCTCAGTTGAAGATGAATATGAGGAAATGTCTGTCAAAGAAATATTCTTTGGAAAGGTATATTTTCAGTGTACTATCCGTGGTAAAGGCATTGACTTGGTATAGGGGTCTACGTTCCCTGGTTTATTGGGGCTTGTGGAGGCCTACCTCGAGACATTAGAAGCGACTTCGGATGAACGAAAGCAAATTGACAAATACCTCGATCTCATTCGTGGCCGCGCGAACGGTCTGTGATCACCTGATTGATAAGTACTAGTGCTTGCTGACGTCGATGAAGGTACACTGCAAACGACTGCTACATGGATGCGTAACTTTGTGAGGTCACACCCGGCATACAAGTTTGATTCTGTTGTCAGCCAGGAAATTAATTATGACCTGCTGACTGCTATTGACCAGATGTAAGTCATTTCGCTACCTTCATGTCACTGGCGACGGTTAAGGTGTACTGCCAGTGAGCGGGGCACTTTGCGCGTCCCGGAACTGCTACCAGAGGATTATGGTCAGCCACGCCTCAACGGACCTCATCAAACAAATCAACAACCTATGTGTTAGGGTCCTTCGTCACGTTCCTGCAACAAAGACTTGGCGACCTCTCCCGAATAGAACTCGATGCATTTTCCGTGTGGAGATGTTACTCCATCGTGAGTTGTACCTGCTTTAGCTTCCCGTACTCAAACGGGCGCAAGACACATTTTTCCGGTTATGTTGTTAGATACCTCTGTGTGTAGATTGAATGAACCCCTGCTCGATGATAAGGACAAATCATAATTTATTAATGCTGTGCATGCGTCTTGGTTTTCTGTCCCAGTTTTCCGTCTGCAGGAGTGCTTGTGGGTGCTCCTTGAACGTGATGACGCTGGGTGCAGACCTCGTTCCAATGTACCTGCTCCTATTTTACTCTGTTTTACTGGAATCTGTTCACTTCCCTAGAGACCATTTCAGTGTCACAGTTATGTCACAATTCTTGTGATAGCTACCTTCTTTGTCAAATATACTAATACATGTCCTTTTGAGTCAAAGCCTCCAAGCTCAGACCGTACCTTCACGTCCCGGTGAGGTGAACTTATGCTGGTACGTGCGGTCCGTTGCGGTTGGGCAACGATAAGTTGGCCTGGCTTACCAACGGCCGCGTGCTTACACGACCGGTGGATAGTTCTGTCTCCCTCCCGGGTGCGCCGTCCACACCACAAATGCCGGTCAGTTTCTCAACTATCCTCCAAGAATGATGCTTCTACCGGGCACGCTGCATCGCCAAACCTGAACAACATTTGTACCAATCATACCCGGACCCTAGCTTTGCTACGCAAAACCATCGATTTTCTTCCTCGAGCATCCCCGGTTATTGCAAACCAAGGTCAACTCAACTCGTTCGCTTTCTGGTGCGAACTTCTGGAGAGTACTAGTGCAGAGCTGAGTTCGGGCCAAACCTCCGCATCACCGAAAGCGCGCATCAATGGTGAGCTCGTTAGATTCTCCACGGCGGTCTCGGATTTCATGCCAGCTTGTAATATCTCTTCGGTCCAGTCTGTGGAATTGGCGAATCTTCCGGTGCTAAGGAGATGGTCACTGCCTTGCTAGACGATCCGTTCTCCGACCCCGTGTACAGCGACATTCTGCGGAACCGGTGGGAGAGTCGGCCTAACGTCATCATGGTCGAGTGAGCGGAAGCCGTTGATGCTGGTATAACCTGCCTAACCTCGTTTTATACTCAGACACGGTCCATCCCCCACTTTTGAAAATCATTCGGAGGTCGGAAAGCTGAACAGTCCGTCAACGTGGCTCCTGCAATATCCATATGACATCCAACTTTTTGAACTTCCTACTTTCGACTCGATGTCGGAAGGAAATATCAAAGCGATGAAACTGCTGTGGAACAGTGATATCTTAATATTAGTGTGCGATCCCTTGCTTGTACCGATCGTCGCTCTGGCTGCCAGAACTAGGCGCTTGCTTAACCGTCCGAACACGATCCTCGCCTTCACGTCTTCAACACCGTCGGAGTATCGCCGAAGCCAGGTTACAAAGGAACTCTCCGACCTTGGCTGTGAACCTGGGCGCATTCTCTTCTTGGACCCCATGCAAGCCCTGCGTGCCACCACAAGCTTACAGACGGACTCAAACTTCAGCTTGGCTGTTGAACGTTACCAGAATGCTTCCCTCAGTTCGCATATCTCTTCACTTGGCGTCGCTATAGGCGAGTTGCTTGGGGAGAGAGAATCTACGGACGCGTCTTCGTCGAGCCTCCGTACTCAAACCGCCCTTACCCAAATACAAAGCGCTCTCGACGACAGTGGCGAGGGCGTTGCATGCGCCGCTGAAAGAGTGTCTCAGGTATTCGCAGGTCTGGCAAAGTTGCGGTCACAGATAGAAGGTGTAAGAGACCGTGTTGAGAAAGAAGTTCTGGGAGGACCTAACGATGTTGAATCGGCGTTGGCTCAGGGAGCCAACAGAATGAAGGCAATGCTTGGATCGCTGTCATTTTGGAATATAGTTTGGATGGTGGACGAGATTGAAGCAATGGTTAGTGCAGCCGTTCGTCTGGAGTGGTGTAAGGAACTTGAAGATGAAGTGAGATTGATGCTCGTGTCTGGCATACCAATTAGACTGATTACCACGCTTCCAGCTCATCCTTCAAACCGGCCGTCTGTCTTGCGCTCAAGACCATTTATGGAGGTCCACCTCTGACTTGCTATCTACGCTCGCGCCCCCATCTCCCTATTCTTCCCTTCATTCACCCTTACTCCACAATCAGCTGCAGCAGGTTGCATCTGCCCCTTCCTATGCACTCACATCTGCCATACTGACCGTTCCTGTCCACGATCGCCGAGCCCAACTTACCAAATATTCCACTTCTCGGTTGCACCAGGAAGCCCAGAAAGCCGTTGTGGGCGCCTTCGTTGGCTTTTTGGGTGGTGCCGGTGTCAGCTGGTGGTTGGCGATTGGAAGCCACATTCTGAGTTTCGGGCCGGGTGCTGAAATAGCTTCGGCTGTCGGTGTCGGCGCAATCATCGCAGTCAGTAGTTTAAGATGGGCAGTGGGTAAATGGGAACGGGCGAAGCGGAGATGGATGCAAGACTTGGAAAGGGTGAGCGACGGAACCAAACGTGATTTGAAGGTTCGTGCTGGTTAATCTCCGCTGTCTACTCTGAACCCCATGCAAAATTCAGACATCACTCCACCGTACAATCGACCAAAACGTGGTCATCGTTGCTGAAACGGCATGTAAGAGACTAGAAGAACTCGCGGTCAAGGGCCAGGAGGAGATAGGGGCAGTAGACGCGGAGCTTCAGGCGCTACGATTAGAACTAAGTAGCTGTACGATCTCTTCGTCACGAAAACGATTGCGGTAGGCTCACGCATGTGATCCTCGTCTCATGAATCTCCGGGAGACCAGACCGAGCGTTACAAAGGTTGTTTACAAGAGTGTGATTGCGCACCACCCGCTCGACTTTTCGGTAATGATCTCGTCAGGATGAGCACCAGTGTGTCTTGGGCAAACGTCCGCTACCGAAGCGCCGGATGTCCTCAAAATATGGCTCGCAATCATCCCGAGTCGTGTGTGAATCTAGGATAATAATTGACAATTATGAAACGATCATGCTGTATGCGAGCTGGACTGTATTCGTCACGACTCCGTAGTGGTGATGTTTGGAGGCAAATGGCCGCGTTGAGGATAACGTGGAGTTTGCAAAGGCAATGACGGGCCATCGCCTCCGTCGTCAGAGCCGCCGTCATCGAACCCTATTCCAAATAGTTCTTCCCGCTCGTCCCAGACATCCCCTAGTCGTCTAGATTCGTGTGTTTCGGATTTAGATGAACCGGACTTGCTGGAATTAAGGTTAGGCTTTGGAGTAAACAACGGGAAAAGTTGTGATCCAATCGCCGCTTCATCGTCTGTCCAGTCCTCCGATAGATCATCCGTGTCCAATGGACGATACAAACGGGCGATCTTTAGATTTGCAGTCCCACTGAGTAGAATGCGTCAAAGATATGTAGTCGATATTCTCACCTCTCTACGGGTGCGGTAGTATCTTTCAAGATAATAAGCCACATAGAGGCCGATTGCCGATCCGAGTATGTTTGCCTGTTCGGAGACGTAAACAAGATGCCTTGCGGGATGAAGTACCACAACCATACCACTACGTCACCGAAGTCGAAGTGTTTGTGCTGACGAGGACTGTGAGGAATGGCTGGTTTGACCGCATTACCGGCGGAAAACATACAGGTAGCAGTGACTGCACGACTTCACTGATGACACCACCAAAGAAGAAGCAGGTAACTGCGGTGAATATGAGGCCCGAATGACGCCAAAACCAGATGCGTCTTGCATCCCTGAGCCACCACGTAAGCGAGATATATAAATTTGCGAGAAACGAAACGGAGCCCACTCTTCGGCGTCGAATATGAAGTAGAAAACGCCGGTAGCTAGACAGAAACAGGCAAAGTGAAGGAACTTGTCGTGCAAGGGTGGCGAATGGGGAATGTCAGTGAACCCGAGAATTGCAAGTAAAATCATGATGACGAAGGTGAACAGGAGGAACCACTTGATGAGGAATAAGTGAAGACGCTCTGTGGCCTGAGGGGGGGGTGGAAGACGAACCGGCCGGAGACGTATGGGCCATTCATACTTGGGTATTCGGACCCGCCTTGATTTCATGATAGCCTTGAAGGCTTTGCTGAAGTACCTACCCATGAGTTGCTGCAGCTGAACCAGCCCGGACGGCTGTGATCACACCGAAGAGCCTCAGCTGCGGTCACCCGTTTGGGGCTGGGCGTGAAGTGGTTTCCTAAATCGGTTCCTCCTCCTATCAAGCAAACTACCACTTAGCCTTACGACCTACATACATACTGATGTCGGTCCAGGTCAACGCTCTTTCAGACTTCTCCTCCTGCGAGATATCTGATGCACTCATCAAGCTTGGCGTCCCTCACGGCGGCCACATACCTGATATTTCCATGTTCTCTCCTGGACCGCTTGCTGGTACGCGGTCGGCGAAGATCTGCGCCCCAGCTTACACAGTCAAGATGGTCCCCGCGGACGACGACACATCACCGAAACTGTCTGCTCACTTTGTGGACACCGTGACCCCAGGCTATGTCATAGTCGTAGACGCACCTCCCGGTTCAGTTTGTTTCTTACCGCTCTAGCTCCACTTCTGCATACTAACATCGGCGGTGGGGTTGCGCTCTTTGCAACTAGGCACCAAAAATGCAGTGTGGGGCGGCCTGATGACCGCTGGTGCAAAAGCACGAGGGGCTGTCGGTGTCGTCATATCGGGTCGTTGCAGAGACCTCGCCGAGCACCGTACCGCAGGTTTCCCTGTTTTTGCGCGCGGTCACTCGACCTTGGGCCAGGGCACTTTTGTGCGACCCTCAGCTATCAATGTCCCCCTGGTCATCGTACCGGAAGGCACCGAGCAAAGCACGGGTGCATTCCCTTCCACGGGAGTCCTGCCTGGAGACTGGATCGTAGCAGACGAAGATGGTGTGGTCTGTGTTTCGCAAGCTTTGGTACATCAAGTCGTGGAGCTAGCAACCATCGGACGTGAAATCGACGCCAGGTGCATGGAGGATATCAAAGCCGGAAAGGGAATTCAAGCTTCCTTCCTCAGGTACCGAGGGAAGTAGAAACAGTTATCCATTCTATCCAGTAATTCAAACTGTTGTTGTACATATGTAAATAAAGTAGGGACATAGTGTCATGTATGTGTGAAGTACAATACAACAGTGGGATTTAGCATAGTCTTGTACGCGGTAAAACTAACATCCAACAAATGGCAATAGTGTTCAGTATCCGGATTCCACAAGCAACGAACCGATACAAAGCAAGGCACGAGAGACGCTGGCGTTCACACGTGACCACTGGCCTTCACAAAGAGCGTGGTCTTTACCGCCTGGAGAACGAAGCGAGTGCCACTATGGAAGGCCCAAAGTAATGACACTGGCATCGACAGTTAGCTTAGTGTCCGCTTAAGAACTAGCCCACATACTGAGCAGAATAGGGAGCCAAAACAAAACAAGCATCCGGTCGTCTGGAAGTGATATCAGCATCGCAGCGATGTACATAGGAACTACTTACGTTTCTTCTTCGCTTTTTTGGTGTGTGATTTTGTTGGTACATAACCGAAGGCATCCACGTCTTGCGTTCCCACCGGTGGAACCTCGTAGCTCAGGCGACGAGATGCGCGTTCAAGACCAACTGGCCGAGTCGCAACAGCTCGTGGATTCAGTTCAGATGAGGCCTCTAATGTGTTTGTCACCGGTTCCATTGAACTTGCTTCTGGCGATTCTCTGGGGGTATACTTAGGGGGCGGTTCTTCCACTGGCTGTGCGCGAAGGGCAGCGGTCATTGTGAACCACTTCTCCCACATTGCTCGAACTTCCTGGGCTGTACGTATTGCACTATAACCGACCGGGCGTACGATGCCTTCTTCGTCCTTGTCAAAGAGATCCATTGGTTGCGATCCGTCTCGTTTTTCGCTCAAGAAAGATGGCCAACCCGGCATCGGCACAAAAACAGGGAATACCATCGGAATTTGAGGCAATGCACCCCAAGGTACCGTAGGCATCTCGGGCAGGTGCGGCAGTGGGATTTGGGGGATGTTTGGCATAAAACCTTGTGGATTTACCTGCGTCAAAGTCCTTTGGATGATGTTAACGAAAGAGGCTGCCCGTTTCTCATCTGCAGCGCTTTCGTCTCTCATCTTGGCGTCTTCCACAGTAGTTGGAAATCCGTCCTGAGATACTGCAGTCGTATCAGCGTGCGGCACATCCTCGGCATCATGAACTGGACAGTTTGGACGCTGGTGTACGGACCGAGAGCCCTGTGTTCGTCTGATGGGCAACAAAGAGTCCTCATCTGATTCCGCGTCAGCCCAGTTCGATTCCTCTTCATCTTCAGATTGTGATGTCACAGAGTCACTGTCAGAGCCGTGGGCACGTCGAATGATATTATCGAAGAATCCAACAGGAGAGATGTCTTGCGGTGTCTTCCCAAGAGCATTGACAACTTCAAGGTCAGCACCGGCCGATACGAGTAAGGCCGCACAGCTTTGAGAGTGTGATAACACAGAGAAATGTAGTGCAGTGCATCCATTACGATCACGTGCATCAAGGTCGACGTCGTGGGCGATAAGGAACTCGGTGAGGGCTGCTAAACCAAGGAAAGCCGCCAAATGCAGAAGGGTTTGCCCGTCAGTTGTCGCATGGGACACTGCCGTTGCCGTCGAAAACTCTGCCTGTCCTGGTATAGCGACATCGACGACCGACAACAAGTCTATGATCGACTTCTCGAACTTGATTCTATCTTCCGAGTGCAGGAGTAACAGTGGTCGAATGTCATACGCCGTCGGACCAGCCTGCATCGTGTTGCTCGAGCAATTCTTACCGGACCCGTCTTCCGCTGCAGTAGATCCCACGATACGCAGTGCGACATTTTTGGCATCTTCGATCTTTCCCGTCATTTTGAGACCTACGACTTGGAGAGCCAGCTCCATACTGTTGTAATCGTTATCAAATGATCAGAAGATAAAATCCTGGAAACCTACAGCGTTCTGTCGGACTCGTCCGTGTACGTGAAGAGTGGGGGCGGGGACACTTCTCTAGTCTTCTCGATACCTTCGAACCAGACAGCAACCACACCAGGGGTAGCGCGAGGCGGGAGAACACATAGTAGGGTGTTATCGCTCCAACGCTGTGTTGAACTTGCCAGAGCATCACCGAAAATGCAATTAAGTTGCACTGCTGGGTGAAAGTTCTCCCCAAGAACCGTCACTTCAATCCCACCATGCGTCGGTCCTGAAGAAGGAATCAGACGATGGATTTTGGGTACAGGGAGTGACGTCAGGGTCTGCGGTGAGGTGGAGTCAAAAAACAGGAATGACATGGGCTCTGGGGGGACGAGCGGGGGGAAAAAGTGCGTTGATGGAGGTGCTGATGTGATAGGGGAAGATACGGTATCAGTTGAGGAGATCGCCTGCCCATTTGGGACTCCGTTAGAGTGAGGGAAAACGTCTGTGGGAATCTCATCGAGGATAGGAGGCGTGATATGGTCGTCTGTAATACCGAATGTGCCAGCAAGAGACTCGCCATCGAATGTGAGGGAAGATACCTCAGTTACCGGAGTGCCTTGGTTATGGCCAGGAGACAAAGACTGGGAAGGTGGCAAGGGAGTTGGTGACCGCGTGTGGGGGACGGTAGACGAGGGAGAGTTCGTAGAAGAGCTCAAGCTGACGACACTTGCCTCCCGTGAGAACCTAAGGCTGTTGCTGCGGCTTGTTACGTCGTACGGTTTGGCGCGCTTAGTGATCTGATTCTTTGTCTTTCCGAGGCTTCGCTTGGATTGCGTGCCAAGGTCTATGGGAGTCCCGTTCGATGCAGCATTGAACCACGGTGTTTCTCCTTCGATAGTGCAAGTTCGTGATCCTGACTTCATGGTGGATTTGTGATCGTCAGTGATCATGATTGGAGGTGTGATTCCAGAGCCAACGAGCCGGCCAGAGTGGTCCCTCATAGCGAAGTGCACGTTGAAGCCAACTTTCTCGCGATGATGTCTGCAGTAACACGTTATCCGTACTGGGAGCACCGCAGATCCACTCGAGAAGTCGAGCACCTCCGGGCAGTTGAATTGAATGATACTTGTAGTATCTTCTTTGACACCTTTCAGGCGTTCATTGCCGTTTCCAGCACCGTCAGAATCAGAGCGAGTTGGCCTAACACGGGCAGCCAACTTTCGAGCAACACGTTTCGCCTAACAGAGAAGGTCTGAACGAGTGTGCGAACGTAGGTAGGAATCCACTCTACCTCTCTGTTTCTGCAACTACCACAGCTCAGGACTTGATTATATGGAGATGAAGCACATGTGACAGATGTAGTAAGATGGAGAATGTCCATGGGGGAGGGATCTTGTGGATGACGGATGAGTTTCCGAATGAACACAGCCGTAAAGAAATAATTACCGATTTTGCCTTCTCTGCGTGTCCTTCTTTTTGTGGACGTTCCTGGAGGCAGTTTGAGCCACTTCCATGAGCCAACCCGGTCGTACTGGTAGGGGTCGCCAGACGAGGAGTTTGGGAGGGCGAGATCGATGGTGACGCGAATTTGTGTCTCGACGCGTGACTTTGTTCCAGACTTTGGAATGTTTGGAGTCAACACGGAAAGACTGCAAACATGAGGGTCTAATTAGGCGTCACGACTAATGAAATAAGAGCCGTACTTGTAACAGGATTCTCTGGGAGGACAGACGACGGGATGAGGCACGACACTCAGGTCGCGTTTCCGAGGTCTCATGACTGGCGGAGGAACGATAGGAGTACAGACAAGGTGAGAGTGCGATGGCAGATGGAACTCGGACTGTAGAGGCGAAGCCTGTGACGACGGATAGAGGCTGTCCGTTGGCACCGTCGTTTCCGAGCAATTGAAATCTGAAGGAGGGCGCGAAAACAAGGGAGAATGTTCTATGCCTGAACCAGGTGGGGAGCTATCGTACGTAGTGTCATTGGTATTAGAGATACCAAGAGTTGGCATAGGAGCACAAGCGTACTCGTCATATGCATGTTCGTCAATGAGATCGTTGAACTCGAGAATTTGCTCGCCGTCAGGCTTTTCGAGTGCAACACGACCTCCATCGCCATCCCATGAAGCCATGAAGGGGGTGAAAACGAGGACAGCGGCAACGGCGACGGCGGTGATGACGGAGACACTGGAAGAGCCAAGTTGGCAATTTGTCCAGGCAGGACCACCGCAATCCAAATCGAGTAACATTTTCTCACCTCCGGTTTCGTCTTCGCCCAGTGGTTGGCTTGCCAGGCAGCCAAGCCCAGGCGACCACCATGAAGAGAGCCGCTGACAATCAGCTCACCAAGGACAGTCACGACGACGGCGACGACAGCGACGACGTTCAGGCACGTTCTTTGTCGCGTCCTACTCCTGTCCTGTGCTCACGCCGAACACTAGGAAGTTGCCCAGCCCACCCAAGGTTTCCAGAAGGCAGATGAATCAGCTCTGGCAACCAGGCAGTGAGTATCATGCCGACGACCCAGGCCTTGTAACTGTACTTATTTCTGCCGTAGAATACGTGCTCTGCCTAAGCGGGCCTTGGCGGGAGCAGCCGTAAAGGCTACATCGTTCAATGGCTTCACGTCTACACCTGCACCACCTGACGCAGGCCCAGACAAGGTGAGCAGCCCGCTCTCATACTACCTGTAACAGTGCGGCAGACACCCACTTCAGGAACCGTCTGTTCTCCCAAAATTCGCAAGTTTTGCCGGCTTCGGTGCTGGTACTTCCACACCTTCGAGCCCATTCACATTTACAGTTCAGCCGCCTACGACAGCTCCGACCCCCTCATCTGTACCTCCCTCGAGTGCAGGATTTAATCTCTTCTCCATCCCTAAACCATCTCAATCTAGCACCTCGTCAGATTCTCCCAATGGCACGTTGCCAAAGCAGTCAGCACGCACTACTGGGGGAGAGAATGGTGATGCCACTGCGTTAAAATATTACAAGTCACTTAGGGGCTTGAACGTGTCATTCCTCTCTGCCATCTCCAAAGTTATTGAACAGGATCCTTTTGCCGATGTCGCTGGCCTTCTGGAGTCCTACAAGAACCTCCGAATGACAGTGCAATCCGAGTTTGACAACGCTTCCAAGTCTTCTGTTATCTCATCATCCATCCCTGCGCCCTCCACAACCACTACAACCCCTGCTCCTGTCCCCCAGTTTACAATGCCAAAGCCTCCTTCGGCCTTTCCTAGCCTGTCAACCACCGCAACCACATCTGCCACGTCGACTTCATCGAACGACAGTCGATTCTCGTTCGGTGCTTCCCCAGCTGCTAGAGCCAGTGCATTCTCTTTCCCGCCTGCTACACCGCCATCATCCGCGGCGCCATCTTTCGGTCTTAGTTCAAAGACAAACGACCTTTCAGTTCCACCCTTGCCATCAGTCTCCGAACCCCCTAAGTCATCATTTACTTTTGGGATTTCTAAACCCGACGACTCAAGTACGCCGAAAACATCCTTCACATTCGGGACGACTGGTTCCCTAAGCTCCAAAAAAAACACTGCTGACTCGTCCGCAAATCCATCAGAAGCACCGTCATCCTCTGCTTTCGCATCTAATACAGATGCTCCCAACTTTTTTGCCACGTTTAAAGTGCCTAGCACGACGTCAGATAGCAGCACCAAAATAATAACACCGTCCAACCCTTCAGCCTCGATCTTCGGAAGCAGTGGCGACGGTGGAAAACCGCCACTACCTACCCCACCGACGGGGAGCGGCACCGCCGAAGCTGGAGACAAACCAGATGCCAGTAAGGAACCTGCTAAACCGTTTACCATCAGTCTCTTTGGCAGTAGTGTATCTGGAAACGCTAGCAACTCGCTAACTGGGAGTGCTTTCTCGTCGGAACAGCCCATCAGTGGGTTCGGAGCTTCGCCGCAGACATCAAGCATATTTGGCTTCGGGAAACCCGCTGGAAGCATTGGAAATCCAGTTGGGTTTGGGTTTGGTGCGCTAGCCCCAAAAGCTAGTGATAGTGGACCTACGGGTTTTTTGAAGTCGTTACCCGCCGTTTCTCCTCCCCCTACCGAAAATTCTGGAGAATCCACGCCTCAGCCTGAGGGCAATGAGGAATCGCCCCCTGCAGAAGATGACGCTGCGAAGTCGCTGACTACTGGTGGTCATGACGAGGAGGGTGAAGGCGAAGAAGACGAAGAGACCATGCATGCTGTGAGATGCAAGGTCTTTAGATTGGCCAAGACGGAAGACAGGAACGAATGGAGGGACCTTGGGATAGGTAGGTGGTTAGACATGGTTGAAGCTATGCACTCACAGTTGGTAGGTACACTTCGTTTGAAAAAACACAAAGAAAACAACACTCGGCGTGTCCTGATGCGAAACAGTCTCTCCGGCAGAATTCTCATCGTCAGTGCGCTTCGCGTTAGCATCAAGCAGCGTCTTACCATACTTTACAGAATTTCAGGTTGTTCAGTGATCTCAAGCCCTCTTTGGCAAAGACATCAATCTCGTTCGTAGGCCATGAGAACGGAGCACCAGCGTCATATAGAATACGAGTGAAAACAGAAGAACAAGCGGTGAGTTTGAAGCACGCAATGGATCGAGAAATCGCTGCTTCCCAAGCAACTTCATGAGCCCGCTCTATCCTTCTGCAGTCTATATACCGATCATGCCAATCACACGTATACGTCACCATATGCTCTCTGCTCCGCGTTTAGTTACGACATAATCATTAATGAGCTATCTAGCATTGAGGTGACTCTGCGCATTGTGCCAGATTGAGCAAAGCACAAAAGCCTCGCTAAGGAGTAGCTCGATCTCGTGGTCGCCCCAATCCTGGGTAGGCGGAGACTGGAGGAACATAATTATACCCTAGAGTCCGATTGTCACCACTGTGAATGACCGCTGTTGGAGGTGTACTTGCCTGGAAGTCCATCTGTCTAAGTTTTGTACTCCATTTAACGAGGAATGCAGAGCATACATATAAGTGAAACTGGGAGAACGCGTCAGCTCCTTCGGCCTAGACACATGATCAGCTCACGCCATGCAAGGAGGGATTGTGAATACTGACCAAGTAGGTATCCCACATTCGAATGGTATTCTGGACGCTGATCTCCCGCATTAGCAAACAATTCATCCACCTAAACGCGAACTGCATAAATTCAACATTTTGAGACTCCAGGTGGTTGTATAGAGGTGCTGAGGATACGGAGGTCATTATTGCATTGCTAAGAAGTGCAGCAGACAAACCATCAATACGCGAGATAAGTTCCGCCATACGCTTGACGCTACGGTGAATGCCAGGCTGAGCGGATATATAGTTATCTTGGATGCCGTCCAAGAGACGTGAAAGACACCAAAAGCAATCGGCTTCAATAGCGTTGAGGATGGTTTGCGGAAGTAAGGAGGTATCGAAAAGCTCGGGATCCGAGTCTGGTGAAGGCAGCACACGAATTGGAATTGTGGATATGACGAGTAATGGCGAAACCGACCAATGTATGCAGACAGAAAAACTTGAAAAAACGGGGTCACTAGATCATTTATGCCTTGCACGTATCCGCTAGCGGGGTGTCGTATAGCCCAGACGTAAAGAATCCGTTCCAGGCTCTAATTGTGACGATATTAAGAGCGGGCGCATACAATCACACCCGTAACTCACGCGCTGCGTTGTTTCCTGCATCCAAAGTTGTATGCCTGGTCGCGTTCGTGGGACATCGATCTCAATCTGATGCCAAACTTGTTGGTCAAGACTTTGTCGGTCACGAGCAAAAGCAAGTTCGACCAAAGATAGATATTCTTCTCGTTTTCGAGCAAGAGTGGGGGCACGTAGATTCGAAGGCAATGGAATATAACCCTCCACAACTATGTGACCCGCATTGGAAGAGATTCCGGAGGGACACTTACCAGAAGTACTGGCCAAACAATCGATCGGAGATCATCGGGAGTGCCAGCCCATGCTAGCTTGCGTAGTTCCGCTGAAAGCTACTTAATCACATCATTCTGACATTGGAGGCAGTGCATACCGATATCCACGTCTTCTTTGCTCAGACAGTCAATGAACTTCAGACGGCGATTCTGACGGATGGAAGTTTCTCGGAGGAGTTTCTCGGTATCTCCAGGGCGAGACTTTGTACTTGTATTGTTTTCCAAGAACGTATTCGATAGCTGTGAACATGGAGCACGCGATAAACGCAGGAGTCTGCGAAAGGGATCTACGCAAATGCTTAGAGAGACTGGTAACCGGAAAAAAACGTCGGTACCGTTGACCACCTCTTCAGCATCAGGTTTCATTGACCCCTGTTGTAATCTGGCCTTGGTGCCTACTGCCGGTTCGATCTCTGGTTCGAAATCGCCGACAACCATGTCGGCATCAAGATAGGCGTCTCCGTTCGTGTCATCACAATTCGTGACTTGTGGTTTACCATCCGTATTGCGCTGAGACATACTTAGTTTCCTGACTACCGTCCATCCGCCTTTGGACGACTGATTGGGGGAGCCTTCCACCTTTGGAGGATAAGAACTAGGACTGGGTGCACTGACATGAGTGTAGGAGAGAGCGAGTGTTGAAGACGACGAATTGCTTGATGTCCTTGGGACAGGCTTCGGGGCTGCTTGAGGAGGTAGCTGCTGCTTCGTTGGAGGAGCAGTGGCTCTCCATGATAGGTGCGATTGACGTAGTGGCGATTCCGAGTCGGATGAGCTGTCCCAAACATCATCTTCACCCCATTCTGTGCTTGCCCTCGCATTATTGAAGGATGAATGCAATCCTACGTGCGGGCGTGCAGGAGGGGGCCTTGCCGTCATCTCGTCCACAGTCGCGGCCGTTCCTGACGCGGAGATTTTCTGGCCAGTGGGCCCTAGCTGCACTACACTGTGATCAATCACTGCTGGCCGTGAGAGGCACGAGCCGTTTATGTCGCACCAGTCATTCGTTAGTCAACTAATACCCCTACTGAACCTACTACAGCCAACACCGCGACAACCCTGCATAATCTGACCTTTGTGTAAACTGGATGCACTTTTCCGAGAAAGAGCGGTGGTTGGGACACCTGGATGATAGTGCCCTCACTTAGGGCTTCATTTACTGTTCAGAGATGCTTCCAAGAAAATATTCAATGCCCTCCAGCTCGGCTAGTACGGGCTCGAGAGTAAATTTGAGTTTGGTACAGACACCTAACCCTTGTGCCAGGGTGGAACTAGCACACAACCAACATCAACGATTCAAGGCTCGGGGACGACATCGTTGATGGGGCGAGCAAGAATCAACTATGCTCACCAAGTATGGAATGATGACTAAGGAATGTGTATCTCGCGAGGTTGGCATGAGGGATTAGTCTCGTTGGTCTAAAGTGCTTGACGTGTTTGTGGCATGCTGAGGTCGTTTTGGGAGCATTTGGCAAATCACAAGAAATTGCCAACCAGCGAAATTCCCACAAAGCACCTGTGCACACGCATCGAATAACCCACATCATGAGATGGCCGTGGGCCATAGTCTGTTCACGCGCTGGCAGTCCGCTTTAAGAAATCTCCCTCTGACCACCCATAATACTCTTTCAGCCGTTTCCCAAACTCTCTCAGCTTATGGTGATGAAGAGTTGGGTCGGGGTGCGCTGCGAAGAGGTTAGCCCAGCGACACCCTCGAGTGCGGGAAGCCGTACGTTTGTGAAAGGTGATAGACTGCGATGCGCAACATCCAATAAGCATCGCTATGTAAACTGCGGGCGATGACACAAATGCTCACTTTGTCTCGCTTATTCGGCGGGTCAAAACGAACAGATGAACCTGCGGTACTCGGATCATAGGAGAAACCCATTTCTCGCATAACCTAAAAGTAGAGACAGAGATATAAAAGAATTAGTGACAGTGCCGAAGAAAGACACGCGTGTAAACCTTCAGAAAGCTCTCCCATTTGAGACCCCCCTGCTTTTCTTCGCCAGGGCGTAACAGTTGCTGCATGTATCCAGCTGTTTTCTTCCGGAGTCTGGAATACCATGTGGATGTATTGACGTTCGAGCTGGACTCCCTTGGCTGGATCTTTTCCATGGCCTTGTCTCCTCCGCTCAGTTTTGAGAGGAACCCTTTTTTTTCAGAAAACAAGGATGCATGGTCAGGGCGTGACTTGACCTTCTCTTTGGGCATCCCTAGCTCCTGAAGGTAGGCATGACCGGACTTGGCAGCCGTCGGTTCGATGGGTAGTGATATAGTCGAAGCTTGCCCATGCAATGCCACATGACCGTCAGAAATGGGAGGTCTTTCCAGAGGAGACTTCAAGGAACTTCCCGTAGGAGAACGAGTGCCTGTTAGATCCGTCCTGGAGACTTCGGCCTCTGGTACCGCCCCCATCACATATGTTTCAGTCCGCTTCTTCTTAGGCTTTTTCTTTTTTTTCTTCTTACTAGCCACCAACACAGCATCTTCTTCATCCTCAACTTCTTCTACCGCAGCACGACGGTCCAGGGGGAGCTGTGGGGTGACAGCTACACCCAGTCACTACGAGATAATCGGAGACTGCGCATAGGACGTACGGGGAGCAAGTTTTGATGGGTCTGGTATGACGAAAGATTTTCTACAGAGACGCCTCGGAAGGCGCTTTGCCCTCGGGGTCGGAAGGGGCTGTAGTGGTGGCAGATCACCGTCGGGCACACCAGTGAAGCTGACCTTAAATGCCGGACCAACCGGTCCAGCGCCTTTGACGGCGCGTAGCTTAGCCCCGAAACGGCCTTCCCTTGGTTCGGCGCGAGTGGTAGCACTGAGCTTGGCGTCAGATGAAAACATACGCCCTAAAAAAACATCTTGAATGCTGAGGTCCAAATACCACGCTGCAAAGCTCACCTCGCAGCGAACTGAGTAGCTTCAGGAAAGGGTTCTCTTTATGTTCTTCTGCCATTGTTTCAAAATCGGGTACGTTTGCTTTGAGATCAAAGAATTCGGGGATAGCCGAAGCAGCGTCCATCGCTTCCCTGAGCATGATTCGATATACTTCTTCTTCCTCCGAATCGTACTCGCTCTCGTAGTCTTCGTCATCAACCTCCTCGGGTTCGTCAGAACCTGTGTATTCGTCGGTCTCTGCGGACGAGTCCGAGACGGACTGAAGTTCGGGCATGGAATCGTTGTCAACGCCGTCGTCCCGTCCGTCGGTAATTGCAAGGACTTTATTCTGCGAGTTCTTCGCCACACCTTTGCGTGGATATTTACTCTTAACTAGCGATCTCACGGCATCGTCTTCTTCTGATTCAAAAACAAAGGTGGCGAGGTCAGATGTATAATGAGCGCTCCATTGGGGTGTCCGACGATATGCATCATCAAGTTGCCAAAGTGTATCGATAGATACATTCGACACCCGTGAGTAATTCTGGGTACCATAAGGACTGGTCGAACAACGTCCTAAGCGACTTACCGTATTCACGACCTCCCACATTTGATCGAGAACAGCTTGGTCCTTCGTCGTTCCTAGAGGGTCGATAATGCCTTTGAAGCTATCGTAACACTCAGATGCTTGCTTAGAATAAAGTTGTGCATCCTGCCAAAGCTCATATCGTTCTGGCATCTTGCGTGGAAGAGCTTTGAGCTTTTCTCCTTCGCGCCCTAGTAATGGGCCTTCCAGGAGCTCTTGAAGCTCGAGCGTCACCTACGCGGATGGGATAAGATTTGCCAGATCATACGTGGATGATACTTACCGAGAGATCACCAACTGCGTCCCACATTTTTTGTGGAAAACGTTTCGCTTCTCGCGGGGATTCATCAACAGCGTCGCGGAGAACCTCGAGAAGGATACGCTTCGGATATGGCGCTCTTGGGAAACATAATTCTATAATTATAGAATCCAAGAAAGACTTGCAGACTTCCTTGAGGCCACCCCAGTCGAAAGCTATTTCTGGCTGGCCTGCTGGCACATTATCTACGGTTTTAAAATACCGAGAATAGTGGGCTATACAGATATCAGCACTGAGATGTTGCGAAAATAAGCAATGCATACGAGTGGTCGTGGCAAGGACAGAGAACTGCATTTGGTCAAGGTCTGCCAAAATGTTGACAATATCGCAGAGGACAAGGTAACGGGACCGCAGCGCCTCATCCTTCCGAAGCTGGGTATGAGCCGTTGCATCCTTGAGCCCTGATTTTACCAATCCTCTAAGCGTGTCCAGGACGATTCTCCATCCAGAAGCTATCATGTATGCGTTGTGAATTCTGTGCGGCGTAGAGTCAGACAAAGGGGACGGTTTAGAAGTAGGCGAACCTTGTTGCCACCACGGATGCAACATACGAGGCGTTCGAAAGAGCAATCTGGACGCCTTTCGAGCTACCCTGTGGCGTACGGGCGACAATTTCGTCTAGTATCTTGCCATAAAATAGTTCAGCGTCCTTGAGACTGGTGACATCGTCCAAGTACGCTGAAGACTTTTAAGTACTGAAAAATCCGAGGAGCCTGCTATCCAACAGAGTGTGCGCACCGTTGAACTGAGAATCCGCGATCTTGATGCATTTTTGCAGTTGAAGGGGAGCCATTATGGCAGACCGAGTTCTCTGAGAGACGAGATCCTCTGTAGGTAGTTAAGAATACCTTTGGGGGTGGCTGTTAATTCACCGATCTCACCTGCAAGGAGGTCGAGCTTTTCTCTTCCACTGATTCTGCCTGCTAGGACGAGTTCCCCAGTTCCGTTTGTGCCATATTTACCGTTACGAAGGACGAGGGCCCGAGACGTGGAAGGTCTAAGGCCGTCCTCGTTTCGCTTTCCGAAGTGCTTTGCCTGCACCTGCAGAGGGCCTGCGGGTACAAGGTCTCTTGATTCGGAGAGAACTGGAAGCTTGGTTGATTTCTTTCTGGACATCGTGACGGGACAATGTGATTAACAGGGTGACCTCAGAATCTCCCCGACTGCCATTTTTGGCGCTCGCCAGGGCTTCACAAACTGAGACCCGAGTTGTAACGTTGACCACCGATCACAAGCAATTGCCATGATAACGGTAAGCAACGCTATCAACCTGTGTACAGGTAAGCACACCCAGGTGCGTCCAGAGCTGCTCAGCAGCAGCCTTGAGAGTCCGGTCCGATGGAGTGGATCTTAAATTTCCCTCCTGTGTGCGACAGGAACAGTGCCACGCAACAGATCGCACACCCGCTATGGAAAATAGCTTAACGCTGGCGCGTAGCCAAGCTCCCACTTGATCCGTTCTCTGGGGTATTTGAATAATTTGCAATCGGTTACGTGGGTTGGTACCACTGCCGCCATTCTGTTTCCCCACACCGTTTTCTTCTCTCTGTTCATCTAGTACGTCTGCACATTTCATCGAACTACTCACCTCTTCTGTTACAATCTGCGTCGAAGCGACAGTTGGCTATCTTCTCACCGACTATTCTAAGGGATGGGCAAACTCATCTGGCATGAGCTGAGTCGTTACATTTCCCTTGCTGCCAGTACATGTAGGCACCTTCGTCCACTCGCAGTCTCGCATCCATCTGATTTCTGCAGACGCAGTTTGGGCAGGTGTCTGGGCCATATTCTTCCGCAAGTTTTTTTGGGACTTCGTTGGCGGCATACTGCGCGACCCCGGTGGCATCCAGTACGTGTAACGATATCCATGCAATAGCTACCTTATCGCTTACTCCTTTGTAGGCCGAACCCCCGCATCAGTGTATTTATTACCCTCATTGTCAGAGTCCCTGTCATCCAAACTATGACCATTACATTCGGACTTGTCATCATTGCACTGGAATGGCCTTTAGTGACCGTCGATCGGATTCCTTTCCATCGCCTCATCCCAATAAAAATATTCCTACTCATTTTGCAAGCTGCCATCGCAGCATTGTTGTATCAAGAACGTCCTTCCCCACATATCCCTGTCATCTGTCCTGATTTATGTTTTAGGGTACAAATGCAGCCCTGTGGTCTCTGGTTGCAGTCGCCCTCTACGGAAGATCACTCGCTTCAAAGGAAAAAATGTGGGTGGGACAAAAACAAGGAGCCGGACATCCCTGACGGGTGAGTTGATTTATTGTGGTATCTCTAGGGTCTACTGATCGGCATCTCACTTCTCTGATCGATTACTTGGTGCACTCATAACCTGACTCTCTCAGGCAAAGGGTTTAATGGCTGGCGTAGGCCATGGAACGTTACGACTTTTTTCGAGTTAAAGTTATCCATTGCACATATAGCGTTTATCCTGGTACAAATGGTTGACCCTGCAGATTTGAGCTGGAGACTCATGCCACGGATGCTCATGGTGCTCATGTATTGTAGTATGTATTGAAGGCGCTCAAACAGTGGTTTGGAACACGGATCACGTGAAAGTGACTTTATGTAAGGACATCAAGAGCTTCGATGAGTCGATCGCGATCGCACTAGCCCAGTACATCGTACTGTTGATGCGGGTGGTTATCCTTTGCGACAACTGATTTCAGCAGCTGGGTCACTATCCTCGCCTACGTTATCGCTGGTTTTGAAACCGACTAGTAACCATCACACGTTCAGAAGGTTCACATCGGATATCGTATCGATGCAACCGTCCGAAATCATATCATCCATCCCAGACAAGTACGAAGCCGCGCTATCATCGGGGGACTTGTATTTCTTCCCATCTGAAACTCACCTGAAGGAGGACAATGGCATCGAAGTGCGGCTCTCTTGTATGATGTGATTGTGAAGCGATTCACCCTGACAGTGCCATGGGTCTTCTGTAATCGTGTAGTTCGAGATTCGGGTGTGCCCTGCATTGCAGAAGAAACCGGAGCAGAGAGATGGTCAGATATTGGTGTCGCAAGAACCGAGTGTTGCGACTACGGGACAACCGGATCCATTTGCGCCTCCCTATTCACTCAACTTGTATGTCGGCGACTTGGCTCTTGATGACGAAGACGACACGGCAGAGTACGTGGTTTTGGTGAGCATCTCGGTACTCTCTTATCTTTTCCGAATACTAACACTCAAAATCCGACACAGTTGAACAAATATTGCGTTGTTCCTCACCACTTCTTGTTGGTAACGAAAGGTACGTCTGACGTCTCCTTCACTATCTCGATGTCGTGTACCTTACAAGGCAGAGTTTCGTCCGCAAACCTCTCCCCTCTTACCGAGCGATTTAGTGCACATTTATCAACTTTTACTTGCTGCCCGAAGAGCAAACAAAAGTTTAATTGCATTCTACAATTGTAAGGGTTAACATCTTTTGTCTTCCTCCGGCTCTCCTATTCATTTACAACGCCCACCTCCAGGTGGGGTTAACAGCGGTGCAAGCCAACCTCACAAACACGTTCAGTTTATCGAAGTCGAACGGGATGGCCCACCGCTCGAGAAGATCACGCGGAACCTCAAGATCGAAGCATCGGGTGCTTATTCTAATTTCTCTGCCAACGAGTACGTATGACTGAATGCCCTTGCAGGACGACCATTTGCATTTCAATCCCTACCGTACGCGAACCACATCTTCCGTCTTCCGGCTCTTTCCTTGGACTCCACTCCCGCCGAACTCCGGCAAACGCTGTTTCCTCCTTTCCACTCACTCCTTGATCTGGTGATATCAACGGTGCGGCATGATCCGGGCTACCCATCGGGCTCTCCGTCGTACAACGTGATCTTGACACTTGAACACATGCACCTGATTCCAAGGCGATATGAGACTTATACGATACCCGGCACGGATACGGTCATTCATGTCAATTCCCTGGGATATGCGGGAATGATGCTAGTTAAGAATCACTCCGACTTAGAGGAAATCAAGAAGGTTGGTCCAGCAGAAATTTTACGGGGGGTAGGCGTAGAAAGTGTGCATGACCTACAGGTGTCAGGGTCCTTATTAGAAACAGACTGTTCATGACTGTAGGATCAATGGGTAAATATGGCTGAGCGGAGACGCATGTCAAGCCACGGAACTGTATGAATACTGAGTACGAAGACTTCGCAGACACCCATGTCTCCAGCTAGCGAGCAAGGAATCCCTTCGCTCTCCACAAAGCATCGAGACCATCGAGCTGGCGTAAGTACTGAGACATGTTATATCAACCGAGGGTTTCCCGCCTTACCAAACGTGCAAAGCCCTCCTCTCTCACGACCTGGCTTATAAGGCGTTCCAAGTCTGGTTGCGAGAGGTTGTAGAGGGACGGATGAGTACCTAAAGACGAAAGCAAGTCTGGTCGCTCAGGTTCGATAGACTCCGTAGCAGCGGGACTGGGCGCAGGCACCTCGGTAGAGCGAGGCAAGTTGCGTGGAACAAAAAGGGGGGGCACCATGTTACTGTTATGGTTAGCGGAATGCGGTTGCGAAGAGCTAGCGAGGGACGGATTGCTCGAATTGACAGCGCCTAATTCTTTTCGCTGGCTGTCAGGCAAGTAATGAGCTTTGGAACAGATAACGAAGCCATTATCTTCTGATGAAAGAGTAGTTGACGAGATACCAGAACTCTGCCAACCACTCCTAGTTGGTGACATCTGAATACCGGTCATACTTCGGTAGTTAGTTGCAGGTTTAAACACCGGTTCGTTTGGCGGCATTGGTCGTTCCGATGGCATGGCGTCTGAAATAGTCGAAGTTCGCCCCAAACCAGCTCTCGCGAGCATGGTCGAATTGCGGGTCATTTGGTTAGGTTGCGCATTCGGTTTACATGGACAGATTGGCTTTATCGTGTCGATAAACTGTGATGCTTCCAAAATGCTGCCAAATGTAACTTGGAAACGACGATAGACCTAATAGGGCCAGCAAGATGTGCTCTGCGCTGGCAAGAAAACACGTCTAATTACCATACTCACCGGCTGACAGCCAGGCGGAACCGTTTTGGGGTGGAGATAGCGGATGCCAACAACAGCGTCGCGGTAGACTGCTCTAAGGGGAAGTCCTTGCTCCGAGCCATTTGGTGCACGAGATGCGGATAGGGACGAGAACGACAGTAATTCCAAGTCCTCCTGCAGCAAGTTTCCTGTCGCTGAATCCCGCAAGACATCATCAACATGGGAAACACCCACAAAGACAACCTCCCTCTGATCGACTTGCGTGTCGACGGCTTGCATATCAATGCACCAAAGTATTCTAAGTCGCAGGGAGAGGAGCTCTCCGCTGGAGGGAGATTTCTTAACCTCCAAGAGTAGTTTCATGACAGGATTCGTGAAATGCTGCCATTCGTTCTCTGCAGCGAGTTGGCTGTGAGTAGCACTTCCGCCGTATGAGCGTGAGTACTTGGTCAGTGAAAATAACGCAGTGGTCGTCGTGTGCAGCGACATGGACGAGGTCGTGGTTGTTGGTACGTATTTGGCATGTAACACGAGTCTGACAAAACTAATCCTACAATATTTCCGTGCATTCTGCAGTGACCGCATCAATCGCAATATGCACCCTCGCTGGCAGGCTGGAAGAAACCACGGGTTAGTTACATGCTCAGCAGTTAGCAGACGAAACGCATACAGCCACGTCTCTCGCGTAGCGATATAATACACCTCTCCTGACTTTCAGAGCACCCTTCCCCTATGCTTCCCATTCCTTCCTTCTGGTAAGCTTCTCGCTTTCATCAATTACCCAGTCTATAGTTCGCGAGGCGGCATCGATCAGAATGCGATCGCCGTCTTTGATCAGGGCAATCGGACCCCCTAACACTGCTTCAGGCACGACATGACCTTGCAACAAGATGTTATTCTTTCTTTTCACTCTTAGACACCGCATAGGGAATCTCACCAATTATGAATCCTCTAGAGGCGCCTGAGAAACGACCATCTGTCACCAGAGCTGTAGAGTCCCCCAGGCCTGCTCCCATAAGAGCCGCTGTCGGTCCTGAAAGCGACACTTTCAAAAAAGCTTCTGGAAAAGAACCGTTTAATTAATACTTAGCATCTGCATGACGGTTCTCAACATGTCAACACTGGACTGGCTATTTAGAAACATGAATCACCTCCGGCATGCCCGGTGCCCCCTTTGGACCTTGGTACCTGAATATCAGGACCGTTCCTGGCTTTATTTCTCCTTTCTCAAGTGAGGGGTAGAAGTCACTTTCTCTACGGAACACATGAAAGGCTAAACTGATTACCACTCAAGACCAATATACTCACTTGTCAAAGCATTTCGCAATGCCCTAACAGGGAGTTAGCTGCAACGATAGACGAATGACAATGGCGAGCAACCTCAAAATGCAGTCCCTCTTTCCCCGTCAGTTTAGCGACGGCAGTTCCGGGAGCCAGCGTTCCTCGTAAAATGTTCACATGACCAGTAGTCTTAATGGGATCCTTGATACTCCTAATAACATCCTGACTTTCAAAATCGAGCTCGGCTACATCTTCGAGATTTTCTGCCAGAGTTTTGCCGGTGACAGTCATCTGGTTTCCATCTATCAGGTCAGTGTGCTTCAGAAGATACTTCAGGAGAGCCGGTATGCCGCCTATCTTGTGCACGTCTTCCATGTAGTACTTTCCAGAGGGCCTATACCTTTGGTCAGTTGGAATTGCTCTTGATCAAACCACGACCCACTTCAAATCCGCAATGTACGGCGTTCTGTCCGCTATCTCTTGGAAGTCATCAATGGTAAGAGGAATATCAGCAGCTCGAGCCATGGCAAGCAAGTGGAGAACCTTAACGGTTTAGGGTTTGACTAAATCCTGATATCGAAAAAATCTCACTGCGTTAGTAGAGCCACCGATGATGTTGACAATCGTGATTGCGTTCAAAAACGACCCCCTCGTAAGGATGTCTTTTGGTTTGAGATCAAGTTCAAGGAGGCGTTTCAAATACTTCGCAGCCTTGAAACACTCCTGTGTTTTCTCTAAGAAGAGATAAGCCAATCACAACCAACGTAGGAAGATTGATCACCTGGATACATGGCGGGGGTGCTGGAAGAGTATGGCAACGACATCCCCAAGACCTCGAGGACAGCGCTCATCGTGTTTGCTCTTTGGACGTTCAGAAACTCCAAAGGGGATGATACGACTTTCGCCTACGTATACATTCCACCACACGCGCCGGGTCCTGGGCAGGCGTGCCTCACCACATCAAGCCGCTCTTCATCATTGATGAGACCAACGGTATAAGCGCCTAGGAGGTTGCTCGTTGTCGGTGCCGAGCTATCTGAGCTAGAAACGTGCGCACCGTATGACTCAAAAGCATCGGAGATGTTCACAGGACCGCCTTTCTTGAATCCCATAGAGGGGCAATCGAGGTGGCGAGTCCCCACACCAATAGTACCACCATACACAACTATTGTGGGTCGGTTGTGACGCACAGCAGCCATCACGACTCCCGGCATGTTCTTATCGCATCCTGGGACCGCAATATTGCCGTCGTAGTATTGAGCCTGTAGAGCGTGAAATTGCGTTTGTAGTATGACGTCGCGGTTCTTACCATAGTGACCTGCTATGCTATGAATTGCAGTCAGTCAGATAGGGAACAAAAACATACAGCCTCGATGGAGTCGGCAATGAGGTCACGACTAGGTAGGCTAGAAGGCTTTATTCTCAACAGAGCTACAGGTGTCCGAAGTTTGGTGCTCACGAGTAACGCATGCCTATAACCAGCTTCAATGAGAGAACTTCAAATTTCCATTATAGCATGCAGCCTACCGTCTGTACCCATAGTTATCGCGTCACTTCATTGGAGTCGGATAACATAATGTATACCAACTTTGGACTCACCTGACTCCAATTGTATTGAAGATCAAGCCGACAAGGCCCTCTTCCTTACATCCTTCTTTGACCTTTTTGGCTAGGTCAAGCTGTATAAAATAGTCATGTACTGATGACTGACTCGTACGGATAGATCGTACGAGATGATAATTGCACGGGTTTCCTTCAGTGCAAGATTAGTAAGAGGGTACAGAGGTGCAGAGAATGCCTACCCTCCCACCAGATCGGAGAGATACCAATCTAAGAACCTTCGATGAGGACCCATAACATCGTATGACGGTGTGCCTCTTACTTGAGGCTTGTTCATGTCTTCCTCGGTTAAGCCAGTTGCATAGACTATTGTCGGTCAGCATATCTCATTGCCTACGTCCCCCAAGCCATCTGACATACGCATAGCCTGAGCTCCACCTCGTGCCTCCCCGTGAACGAATGAATCAAACCACTCTCAAGATAGGACGCTAGGCCATCCACACCTTGTCCTGAGTCAGCTGGCAAGAGATCTTGTTCAACCGGTCATTTGGAGGACCTTTGGAGGATCTGCAAACAGAATGACTAGGGGATCACAACGATCAGCAAGCGTACATCTTAGTCTCGAAGGCTCACGCACATCTCAACGCCAGACATGATTATCCCTGCGGTTGATGGTTGAAACGTTGACTCGAGATTGGTGTGACAATGATGGGGGTCATATGTCCACGAACCTATTTATGTGTGTACTAATTAATAGGTGCGCTCAAAGTTGGCGCACACGGTTTCGCTCATGCTCATCACCCCCAATTAGATATATAAGGAAACATATGTAATCATCAACATGTTGTTATCTTCTTAGTCTAGATAAAAATCACTGTAATCCAACAACTATGCCCCAGCCCAGCCTACATGAGCAGTATCTTCACTACTATATGCTCTTTATGGCCTTCAGGGACCTGCATCAACCACATATGACCATGTTGGAGATTGAATCACCCCTGTGTGATGCTTATTTTTGGTGCGCTTTTTGGTTGATTACATAAGCACTTAGAGCGCACACTTAGAGTACATTTTGGTACTGTTCCCTCAGTAGTTGAGTCACTACTGAGGGTAAGTCTACTGTTTACTTAGTATTTCCATACTTACTGATAGCCTGTAGCTGCCTACAGGTACATCTAATATAATAGTAGTTGAGTCACTACTGAGGCTGCCTACAGCCATTTTCTACAGACCATTGAAGATATTGTGCAGAGGATCTGGGGTTAAAGAAGGGCAAGGGCTGAGCACTTGCCTTAGCAGTTCAGTTGGTCTTTGGACTTGGTAGTACTCAGAGAGTAGTTCTGAGATGAGGATGAAAAATAAGAGATGAGCTCATTACATCCTGTGGTCTATCCTACAGGGTATATATATGTGAGTGGTGCACATGGACCAGGTAAACTAGCACCATGATATGAACTACCATAATTGTAAGTAAGAGGACCTGCCATATAGGTACTACTCTGTCTTTCTACTAGGAACATGGTATCTGGTCATCTGGTAGAAGAGAACACCATAGAATAGTATGGAACAACTATTCTTAGAATAACAATCACATGTAAGTGATGATAGCCAGTAATATTTTTAACACTCCCCCTTGCTCTAATTTGGTTGGTTAACCAGACCTAATGACAAGTGATTTTCTTCAAATTTTTGCCAGGTATCGGCCTCGGTCATGTAGCATCTTCCTTTGCAAGGAGCGACAGTCATCATAGTTCAGTCTCTGTGTCACGTTCAGACTTTGTGTGGGATGGCAAGATGACATCCAAACTAATGTCAGTAGTCGTGTAACTGCTTTTTCTTCTCATCTCCTCAAATTAATGTCAGATGCAGCTTCGACAATGGTCTCCTTCCCCCCTACTGCATCTCGTCTTTCCCATGCAGTTCACTCATCCAGTTTCTTGGACTGGTCAAGGACATCGGCACAAGTGAGGGTATGACCATTGACGTCAAAAGCATTGTTACAGATGTGGACTGTACCTCGGCTCTCAGAAAACATAAGTTCTGTACTACAGCAGACAGGTATGCCCTCCCTGTCATCTTGCTATGCTGTATATGCTCACACCTTTTAGCTCTCCTATGTCTACAACGTGTTCCTCTGTAGCCTCTGTAGCTGGGGGTACATGCACTCACATTATGCACCTGTCCCTGCACATCACACACCTGCTGCACAACATAGGTTTCGAGATAAAATGTACTGTGGAGGAGGACCACAGCGCTAACTCCCCCCATGATGAAGCAACCTTCTTCCTTCCATAAAGTTCTTTCACTATGTCATCTTTCGTATGTATATGTATGGAGTTACTATTCACCAGTGTGTATACTACAATTTCATACAAATCCAAGAAGTCTTTGTAACATAGTGCTGAGTATAGTTCCATGGTGCACTGTACATGGCACATACCTCATCATTGATAAGCACTTGCAGACATTGTCCTTTTTTAGTAAGTTTTCATCATCGCTACCAAATAGCATAGCAACTAGATGGTGACCTGATATGTGTACAGACCACTTTGTTTCCACAAACATTGTGGCCAGTGAGGCAGGGAGGTTGAAGTCACAGGCATCACACAGTAAGCAAGCAATAGCACTATACCTCCTGACTGCATATGCCAGTTTTTTGGTATGCCCTTTCTGCTGACTGGAACCAAGGCCAGAGAGAAACAACAGGAAGTTGGAAAGTGCATACACAGTACTTTGTTCCCTGGCATCCATCATAAAATGTATTGCATGGTCTGCCAACATGCACAAAGGCGATGTGGACAGGATCTTCTCCCACAGCAACATGGTTGGCATGAATATGCTTTCAGCATCGACAGGTGATGTTCATCACATTGGTGGGTGGTGTGTACCAGGCTACGAGCAATACTTAGTATACATTCCAGCAAGGCCATTGTCACAAAGATGTGTGCACCACCAAAAGTGATGGTACCCAAGGTGTGTATTGCGTCCAATATTTGCAAAAGATGTCCAACTCCTTATTCATGATTGTCTCTACCACATCCTTCTCCTTGCCATCCACCTCCATGCTATTGCACAATTCCCGAGGGAATCCTATGACATTTCCTCAGACACGTCTCTCCTCCCAGGGTCAACAACTTACACCTTGCACACATATGTTGTAGCAAGATGTGATGTGTAAAACTATTGCCACAGGGATGCATGGGAATTACCTCTGTGGTTTTTCCCATATCACACCTTATGTATCCAGGTTGGTGATCTTTGAAATATGTGCATAATGACGCCCTGCTCTAATCAATCACACTGCTATACAGTCATGATAATGTATTCAATCTGCTGATCGTGACGTTGACAAATGCCGAGTCTCAAGTATTCTTATACACCACAACCTGCACATCGTTGTGGCACTAAGAGCGTCTGCCATACTTCACCCAGGTATGTGTGGACTCAACTTCATCAAGAATAGTACTTAGATCCCACAGATGACAATGGAACCCCCTTCACCATGGCACATACACGCTCTCACACCCTCCCAACTAATGTGGGCAGCAGTCCATAATGGCAGATGACACGAGTGTCCCCACTGTCATATTCCCCTACTTACAGGAGAACAACCTGGCTTTTGCTGTGGTCCCAATGGATCACATCTTGGTGATGTATCCCCCCTCCTGCCTCTACCCCTGCAGATAGAGCTTCTCACAAAACATCCCTGGGTCTCCCAACTATCTCATATCCTCAACCTTATTTTCTCCTTTGCAGCCCTGGAAACGATGCACCCCTTCCCTGACGAAATGACACTACCTGGATTCTTTGCCATACAGGGTCGTGTCTACCACTGAATCCATCCTACACATCGCAATTCTGCAGTACAATGGCTGCTGTTTGATGGCTTCATGCAGAATGTACCTCATGCACAGTGGGCAGCAACACTACCTGAAGGATGGGTTGCACTCATATGTCAGGCACTATCTACTGTTAATCCCTTTGTTGGTGCACTACAACAATTCTGTTCATTTTCAGAGGAGTACCTGTCCATGACTCTTACCCTTAAGGACACTGGAGCCAGCGAGGTCACCACATTGATGTCATATGACAACACCTCATCTTCCGAAAACAAAGTGTGTCAGTTAGTAATTGGGCATCGCTCCGGTCATACACAAACTGTTCCCACAGTTAGTCACCTTTGGGAACCGCTGTCACACCCACTTTTGTTCCTGCATGGAACTCTAGGGTGGGGCCTTACGAATTCATCAGGCACTTTGGGGACAGAGGAAACTATGGAGGCAGACTATGACCACACTACCACCCAGTTATGGCACTATCGTGCATGAATACTATGGGAGTTGAGGTTCCAAGTTTTTGGCTGTCTCACAAATGAATATCTTGTAGACATGTTCAGCTGTAACCTGGAGACACGTCTCAATTTCATACGCCACAACCAGGAGCATATTCATCATGAAGATGCACAGTTAATGGACTCCAAAGACATTGTTCCATCAGAAAACATATACTTACCCACCTCCTTTCTTGGTTCATGACTTTGGGCTGCAGGACAAGTAGCAGACTCACTTGTGGTAGCCGCCGCCCTTGGAAACCCTACCTTCTTCATTACTATGACATGTAATGCAGCATGGCCAGAAATTGTATCCCAACTGTGAGCTGGACAGACATTTTGCGACGTCCCCATCATTGTCGCATGCATCTTCAAACAAAAACTATGCCTACTCCTGCAAACACTCAGGATGATGTTCATGAACTCTGGCAGAGTACTGTACTGTATTCACTCTGTCGAATTCCAGAAATGTGGTCTGCCACACATGCATATATTGGTAAAGTATTCCAGCAGCTGCGAAGTGCCCCTCAACATCGACACCATTGTTAGCACAGGAATTCCCCCTGACTCCCATGATGCACAGCTGGTACGAACATACATGACTCACAATCACCCCGCTGCCGACTGACCTCCTTCGACATACTGTCAAATCATCAAAGTGGACGGCTCTTGCACCTGCCATTTCAACTATCTGCACCCATTACAACCTAGCACAACCATTGACACTGACAGCCATGTGCACTACTGATGATGACACACTGGCAATGAAATGATCATACCCCACTGCTTACCACTACTCTGACAGTTCAAGTGTCACCTGAACTTCGAAGTCACATCAATGTCACACATCTTCCAATATCTGTTTAAATACATCCACAAGGGTGAGCAATAAGAACCCATCATGGCACTAACTTACTAAGCACTACCAGGTCCTGACTATGCGAAATACAGCCTTCAGGTTGTGGATGCATTGGCAGGAGATCCCATTGATGAAATACAGGATTACTGGAACAGCAGGTACCTTTGTGCAGGCAAGGCTGCCTGGAGGATACTAGGTTACCACATTACACACAAAGACCCTGCAGTCACCATGCTGCCCATACACTTGCCTACATCATGCTCCCACTACCAGTACCATGGGGCCTCTGGACCACATAGTACTCTGTCTCTCCTACAGAAATACTTCTCAAGACCTGTGGGCACCTTCCACAACAGCAGGGGAACACTACATAACTTCGATGAACTAACCTACATGGAGTACTTCACGCTCTTCTGCCTGACGTCACAACCTCCTGAAACCATGGAGTACTATGAAGAATGAAGAAAGACAACAGGAAGTCCCACAATGTACATCATATTATGAAGTGCAAAACATCACCATGTATGCTGTCTGCAAACTATCCATCCCTCACAGGGTGAGGTCTTCTACCTCCACACTATACTGCAAAGCCATCCTCTTCTCTCCTTTGCAGATGGCTTCTTTGCCAACCAGCAACAATTTGGTATGTACCAGGAATCCGCCATGGCACTCAGTCTCTTTGCGGAGCACGGAGAAGCCTACTATGCAATGCAAGAAGCAGTGCATACATTATACACTCCACAGCAACTATGATATCTCTTTATTCACCTTCTCATCAATGACTGTTACAGAGCCACTGAAACTATGGGAAGACTTCAAACATGACATATCTCTTGATTACGTTCTGCTGCACTGCAATGACAAAAACACAGCAAACCAACTCTCACTGGCCACAGTGGGCAAGGCACTTGGAGAACACAGTAAAAGTCTCAGCAACTTTGGTCTTCCCCAGTTCACACTGCTGTCTGCAGAGGTCCTCCATGAACAACGAAGGTGGTCACTCTGCAGTACACAACACCAGGTCGACACACACAACGCATACATACTGATGACACAAGAACAAAAGGAGGTATTCAATGCAATCATCAACACTGCACTCACACACACCCCATCGCAGATTTTTGTCAATGGCAAGGCAGGGACAGGAAAAACGTTTCTGGTGAATGCCATATGCAGCAAACTTCGCTTGCTGCGATGTATTGTTCTCCCCACTGCAACGGCAGCATCTGCCGCATTGCTCTACCCCAGAGGCAGAACCACGCACTCCACATTCAAGGTATGCACCCCTCCCCTGAGTACATTTTGGTGGCTGATCCCCACATGAACTAAACATGACAATGCACCCATACTCCTCCCAGGTACCCATAAATGAAAATAACAAATTCTGGCAGTCATCCATAGGCATAGACTCCCCCCATGTGCAACTCATCAGAGAAACATCACTCATTATCTGGGATGAAGCACCCATGGCCAACTGAGCCATACTTGCATGCATAAATGACATCTGTCAAAAGATCATGAAAAACAACATGCCCTTTGGTGGGAAAAACATAGTACTACTGGGTGACTTCCACCAGACATCCCCAGTGGTACAAGGTGGTTCCCGCCAACAAATTGTTGATGCATCAATCTGTTCGTCCCCACTGTGGAAACAATTTTTGATTATGCATCTTCAAAAGCCCATATGCAATGCACAAGACCATGCTCTTACACAATTCATAGATGCCGTTGGCAATGGTGAGGGACCCAAAATTCCCACCAGCCTCTTCCAACATGTAGACAACATCAATGAACTCATACAGTTCATCTTCCTGGAGGAAATCCTGGCCCAACCAGAAGCCTGTCTAAGATGAGCAATATTGTGTCCAACCAACAAACAAATTGACTCATATAATTCCATCATCCTTAGAAGCGTCCATGGCAATAAACAAACCTATGCCACAGCAGACTCATTAAAAGAAGCTGAGGATGCTGGCCTACTACCCCCCGAAAACATCCTTGACTATGTCACTACACACAGCCCTGCAGGTCTCCCACCCCATTCACTACTCATCCACGTCAGCAGCATCTACTGCCTAATCCACAGCTTTTCTCTCGAACGAGGCCTTGTGAAGAACTCAAGAGTCATGGTAAGTGCTGTGGGCCAATGGCTGATAGTGGTAAAAACCCTTCAAAATGACTGCGAAGCACACACTGCCAATGACATCCTCATACCCTGCATAACATTCAACACCACTCGCTCTCCTTGGGTCACACACTACTATGCTGCCAATTCCCCCTCGCCTCTGCCTACACTACCACCTTCAACAGCTGCCAAGGCCTGACCTTTGACTGTGTAGGAATCAACCTCACAAGACCATTCTTCTCCCATGGCCAACTATATACTGCCTTTTCCTGCATCTGCCATCGAGATAATGCATGCATGTTACTTAGACCACACCAGAGTACTACCATGAATGTTATGTTCCACGACTTACTACTGTAAAATAATTATCCATATAACACATGTCTCATATGACAAACATCCCCACTCAAAAGACTGCCGAAGTGAAGCAAAGGCATGTCTTGTGTCTGTCATCTAAACCCCCCATATAACTTTACAGATATATTGTCCTATGCACCCCCCATGCTTCCAAACTATCAGAATTCACACCAGAGAGAAGGATATAAGTCAGCAGGGGGAGAGAGTGAACTGATCATAACCCAAGAAGGGATGCCTGTGGGGATTTGTTATTTGGATAGATTGTAGAGATATGTCAGGGGGGCATGGCCTGAAATTCCTATGGTGATATATCCAACACTGCAGAATTGGGAGCAGATTTTGCATTTTTCCCCTATGTATTTTGACCCCCATTTAATGCCCTAAATTGGATCAGAATTGTGTGTCTATCTAAGGGGTAAAATGTCCCAGATCTATTAAGATACATTATAGCATGCTACAATGCAAGGAGGAAGTGTGGTGAGGCAGAAATGAAGCCCAGGAGACCGCTTTTTTGCTTACATAATCAAAACAGCGGAGTAGGAGGATGGGGGCGATTTAGGCATGACACAGCCACAATGTGGGGAAGGCCCAGGCTGCCGGCCACCCCTGATTACTAGTCGAGTGTACACACTCACAGCGTGTCAGTGGCACAGCCCCCTGAACTATATTCCTTATCGGGGAATAGCGGAGTTTGGCAATTTTGGTGATGCGCGCGTCAACCCACTCGAGATTCCGAGAAGGTCGCACAGCTGCAGCTGCACACCTCAGCCTTCGTGCAGGCTGTACTGAGTAGACAGGGGGCTGCTTTAACCCATTGGGATCTTTTTATTGTGTTTATTCTTTTTTTCATGAATATATGTATCATTCTTCGAGCTTCCCCTTACCGAGTGTTATGCCGCTGCACACCTCTGTCATCCCCCACCTCGCCGACTCGATATCTCGACAACCACTCATCCGTCCCTCTCGCAAACTGGGATTCTGGATGTACTCGACGATACCTTTCAAATGGTATATATTTTGTCATAATTGGCTCAGCGCATCCAGAGATATCTCCCATTCTTTGGAGAAAGGCACTGTAGGACGAAATCTGGAATATCTCTTGATTGGGTGCGCCGTTTTCCTTGTTTCCGCGTTGTCCCAACTCTCCTCGCACGTCGCTATCACCTCCTGAAGTTTCATAGAATTTCACCTGGCGGTTCCCTATCAACGCGATGCCATCCTCCCACCCCCTACCCCATTTAGATCCTAACTCGCGCAGTTCTCGCCCGAATCGCTCGCTTTTCTCAGAAGCGAATCTACTAGATGTTATCTACCAGAAGATATATAAGACATCGCGCGCGCTTTCGCGGTTCAAAACTTATTCAAGATTTTGTATTTGGACAGGGTGGCGAGGTCGGGTTTGTGTATCTCGGCCATTTTTGCGTCAAGCCTTTCGCTTTCTCGCATGGTGGTTCTACCTGTTACTGGCTACCTGGTGATGCCTTTCTCATGGCTTCGCGCTCAGCGGTTGTAGAGATATGGGTTTTCCTAGTGTACAGAGGGGTATGAGACAGTTTTGCTAATATCTCGGGAACGGGTGCGCCTTTTCCTTTCCTCATTCCCCCAACTCTCCTCGAGCATTCCTATCACCTCCCGGAGTTTCATAGATTTCCACCTAGCGGTTCCTCACCGACGCCATGCTGCCCTCTTAGCCCCCTACCTTGCTTAGGCTGTAACCCATGCAATTCCGCGCCGAATCGTTCGCTTCTTTCAGAAGTGGATTCCCTAGATGACATCTACCAGAAGATATTCGAGATGTAGCACGCGCATTCGCTGTTGCGGTGTTATTTGGGTTTTCGTGTCTGAGCAGGGTGACGAGGTTGGGATCGCACATCTCACTCATTTTGGCATCGCGCCTCTCGCTTTTTGGCATGGTGCTACTAATTGCTTATGGATACCTGGTGATACCTTTCTCATTCCTACGCACTCGACGGCTGTGGAGATATGAGAGTTTTTGCGTATGGAGGAGGTATGAGGCGACCTGGCGGATATCTCGGGACTGGGCAGGTCAATCGGTCTGGTTCCTTTTTCACCATCTCTTCCTAGGTGTCCTCTACTGTTACCTGCAGTTTCGTATCGATTGCCTCAGCGGTTGTTGCGCAGCAGCCTCCTCTTCCCACCCCTTATGCTGGCCTACACACTGTCTACATCGTATCTCCCTCAGTTCTTCGCCTCGCCTTTCCCTTTTTTGGGATATAGTACTACTGGACCAGTGCTCTCGAATGGTATACCTCGTGTCACGGTTTGTGCAGTCCTTGTCGAGAAATCTGGAATTTCATGTGCAGTGGTGTCTCGAGCCGGTTTTGCTGATATCTCGGGATGGGGTGCGCGTATTCATTCAGTTTCTTTTCCTACACCTTCCCTACACTCCCCTTTGCCATCTCCTCGAGTCTCATGAAGTTTCGCGCAGCCATCGTCCTTCGGCGAGCCCGTCCGCTACCTTTCCCCATGGGCACCTTCAAGCTCGTACTCTCAGTTTGCAACCGAGGATGGTTGAATTCTCAAGTGACCCAGGGATGTAGGGAGTGAGTACTCCCCACTAAGATATTTATTTTATTTTATAGTTTTTACTTTTACTTCTACTTTACTGCTTTTACTTTCTTTTACCTTTATTTTTGTTCATTTACTTTAGACTTTACTTAGCTTCGAGAGTAGACACATGATGTGGCTTAAGTAAGCCCATGTGCACTTACTCTCCACTGTAACTACTTACACAAAATAATAGCAAAGTTCTGAGTTATGAGTTTGAGTTCAAGTTAGAGAAGGCCTTGAGTTGCCTTCTGCTGTGTTCAGACAGATTCCAGACTGCCTCAGATGTCCTTCCTCAGACAGTTCTCTCTTCCAGGCTATAAAGGCCCCTTTGGAAGACCTCACCCCTTCAGTTGTCTCACCCATCCTCAGCATTTCATTTTCAGATTCTTCACCATTGCACCTAACCTCCTGGTTTTCTACAAGATGATTCTACTTGAATATACCTTCTGGCTGATATATTTTTTGTCACTATTGCACTGGCATGTCTAGAGGTATTGCCCTTTTTCTGGTGAAAGGTTCTGTATGATGAAATTTGGATTATATTGGAACTGGGTGTGCTGTTTTTTCTCTAATTCTTCATTAGTCCAACTCTCCTAGATGCTCTATATCATGCCCTAGAGTTTCTTATAGTTTTTCCCAGTGCACACTGAGTGCAACTTGTGTAGAAATACTTTGTATTAAATATCATTTTTGTACTGGTAAGCCATGCCCAAGCCAACAGCACCAGCTTTTGGGTGAGGCCAATCCCTCATACTGGGCTTGTAGGGCTTCATGGCCTGGCCTGAGGCTTCCCTGGCCCCAAGCCCTCAGAAGCTGGGCTGGGAAAGTACTATGTGCAGGGCACTTTTTGCCTGCCATGGAGAATCTCCAACCTGCTATGGAGAATCTCCATAGCTCCCTGGAGAATCTCCAGCATGTTATGGAGAATCCCCAAGTCACTGTGGAGAATCTCCATACCTACCATGGAGAATCTCCATACCTACCATGGAGAATCTCCATACCTACCATGGAGAATCTCCATACCTACCATGGAGAATCTCCATACCTACCATGGAGAATCTCCATACCTACCATGGAGAATCTCCATACCTACCATGGAGAATCTCCATGCCCCCCTGGGGAATCACCAACCAGTCATGGAGAATCCCCAAATCACTGTGGAGAATCTCCAAAATGACATGGAGAATCTCCAACCAGCCATGGAGAATCTCCATGCTCCCTTGGGGAATCTCCAACCTGTCATGTAGAATCCCCAAGTGACTGTGGAGAATCTCCAACCTGCCATGGAGAATCTCCATGACCCCTTGGGGAATCTCCATGACCCCTTGGGGAATCTCCAACCTGTCATGGAGAATCCCCAACTCACTGTGGAGAATCTCCAACCTGCCATGGAGAATCTCCATGACCCCTTGGGGAATCTCCAACTCACTGTGGAGAATCTCCAACCTGCCATGGGGAATCTCCATGACCCCTTGGGGAATCTCCAACCTGTCATGGAGAATCTCCAGCACACTGTGGAGAATCTCCAACCTGTCATGGAGATTCCCCAAGCCCTCCTGGAGAATCTCCAACCTGCCATGGAGAATCTCCATGCCCCCTTGGGGAATCTCCAACCAGTCATGGAGGATCTCCATGCCCCCTTGGGGAATCTCCAACCTGCCATGGGGAATCTCCAACCTGTCATGGAGAATCTCCAACCCACCGTGGAGAATCTCCAACTCACTGTGGAGAATCTCCAACTCACTGTGGAGAATCTCCAACCTGCCATGGAGAATCTCCATGCCCCCCTGGGGAATCTCCAACCAGTCATGGAGCATCTCCATGCCCCCTTGGGGAATCACCAACCAGTCATGGAGAATCCCCAATTCACTGTGGAGAATCTCCAAAATGACATGGAGAATCTCCAACCAGTCATGGAGAATCTCCAAGTCACTGTGGAGAATCTCCATGCCCCCTTGGGGAATCTCCAACCTGTCATGGAGATTCCCCAAGTCCCCCCAGAGAATCTCCAATTGGTCATGGAGAATTTCTAAGGTGCTATGCATGGTCATAGTGATGTCAATTTGGCATGGGGCTGCCAGCAATTCTTTCATCAGGGATACAGTAAGTCAAATGTGCATGGGGAATATCCAGGTGTAGCCTGTTCAATGGCCAGCTGCCACCTGGGCTAGCTCAACTTAGTATATGGCATGCCCATGTTTGCAATGGAACAAGGTTCAATTGAGCCTGGGTACAACCCAATTATCACCAGGCATAGGTCAATTCAGCCTGGGAATTCCCAGGAGAAGTCCAGTTATCACTAGGAATAGGTCAATTTTACTGGGGAATGTCCAGGTACAGACTAGAGAAGGGGTCAACCTACCCTGGGAAAGTCCCAACTGCTACCCTAGGGTAGGTCAAAAGAGGATGGGGAATGTCCAGGTTTAGCCAAGTAGGGGGGTCCATTTTAGTCTGGAGAATACCCCATTGCCTTCAAGGACTGGTCAATTTGGCATGGGAAATGGCCAGGACTGGACTGGAAGTGGGTCAATTTAGCCTGGAGAAGATCCAGTTGCCACCTGGGCTGGGTCAATTTTCCATGGGGAGTGCCCAGGGTCATACTGGGACCTTGGTCAATTTAGGCTGGAGAAGATCCAGCTGCCACTTGAGACAGGCCAATTTGGCATGGGGAAAACCATATCAGGACCCCAGCCATTCCTGCCATATGGGAGATTCCCCAGGCATGTTCTGGAGAATCCCCAGGTGTCAGGTATTCCCAACCACTTGACACCTATTAGGTCATAACATCTGTAAGAATATATGAACCTAATAGGTCCCTGTAGGGGGTTGACTGAAGTGGGAAAGTAGGTTAATTTAGCCTGGAGAAATCCCAGTTGCCACCATGGGTAGGTCAAATTGGCATGGGGAATGCTCAGAATTGAGCTGGAAAGCAGGTTAATTTAGCCTGGAGAAATCCCAGTTGCCACCCTAGGTAGGTCAAATCAGTATAGGGAATGCCCAGAATTGAACTGGCAAGCAGGTTAATTTAGCCTGGGGAAATCCCAGTTGCTACCATGGGTAGGTCAAATTGGCATGGGGAATGCCCAGAATTAAGCTGGGAAGCTGTCAAGACCAGTTCTCAACAGTCTCCAAGAGGGTCCAAGAACAGAGGAAGACTTAGAGCAAAAGTCTGGGTAGTCAGAGTTTAGCGTACAACTTAGTACACTAGTTCCTGCCAAGTCCCAGAGGTCAGAACTATCCAGAAACTGTCTGGAGTTGAGTGAGATCGATGAGTATCTTATTCAATATTCAAACTGATGTGCTACAACATATGTACAAGGCTTTTATAGTACAGAGGAAAGTCCAATGCAATGTCCGGGGTGTAGCAACTACTGGAATGCAGTACAGATGAATAACAATATTAGTGAGCTATTAGTAAGGTAAGTCAGTAGTTGCTGGATAGCCAGATGGTACGGGGATTAGTAAGACATATGGGTGTGGTAGTGTCAAGTCACTTAGAAGTGCAAGAGAAACATACTAAATATGGAAATGGAAATAGCTATAGATCATAAGTCAAATCAGAGATGGAATGGAGTTTTATGATGGGAGCCCATAGGGCCAGAATGACACCTCAGATGGTTGGACTGCAGTCTGGACCTTGTGTGTGCATCACAGATGTGACAGTATCCCCCTCTTAGGGCTGAGCCCTCAAGGCACTTGTTGTGCTCAAGCATCACTTCGGAGTTTCGAAGTCTGCATTGTCAGAGTCTGAAAAACTTCATGGTACAAAGAGCTTGATGGGGTTTTGTCAAAGTCCAGATGCCCATTCCTAAACTCCTACATGCTATGGCTCCTACTCCCTGTCTTAAGTCTTCCCTCAACCCTGCAGGCATTGCCTGGGAAGTCCTTGATGACGACTTGCTTCAAGAGTATCTGGACAACCCACCAACTAAGAAAATGGCAAAGTTCGATGAAAAACAGCATTGTCAGTGTGCTGCCATGCAGGCAGTGATTGAAGAAAAAGAACACTGGCAAGCTGAGGAGGTCTGGAAAGTGAAGGAGGCTGAGGAATGTCAGAAAGCTGAGGAGCATAGAAAGGCCGAGGAGGCTGCTCAGAGGAAAGCTGCCGAGGAGAGGAAACTCCATGAGTTGGAAGCAGAGAAAAGATGCCTTGAGGAGGAGACACATTGGGTGCAGCAGGTGGAGAGTTCAACAGTGCATAACAATATTTATCTTTCAAAAGTCCATGCTGACAAGTCCATAATAGTCTCAGTGTGTTGTGTCAGTCGGTGGAAAGTCCGCAGAGCAGGCTAAGGCTTGCTCTGCCTGTACCAAGGCCAGGGAACTGTGCATGCCAGGTACCAGGCACAACAAGTCGTGTGTCCGGTGCCAGAAAATGAAGGGCAAGTGTGACTTGAACCCAAAGGCACCAGAGTCCAAGAAGCCGGCATCGACTGCGACATCTCCCCAGGGTGGAGAAAAAAGGAAACAGAGGAAGTCTGCTCACTTCGGAGAGCCAGCCAATGACGAAGACCTGGATGACATGCTGGATGTCAAGGTCATTTCAAAACCTCACCCACCCTGTGTACAAGCTCTGCATCAAGATCTGCTGGCGGAGGTCCTGGACTGTCGGCTTGGAGAAATCATTGATGCGATCCAGAGGAACACCACAGCAGTGGAGTCCATGTCGAAGGAGGTCAAGGACCTGTCCAGAGTTCTGGAGGAATCATTTGAGGTTCTCAAGACCGTGATGACCAGCCTTGTCAACTGGGTGATGAACGATGACGACATTTAGTCATTATTTTTTTTCTTAGTTTATCTGTGTCTGTAGCATACTTCGAGTTTTCCTGTCCCCCCCCCTCCTCTCTTTTTTTCTTTTCTTTTCTGTTTTTTTGAAATATATTTTCTGTTGTGTTCATCTTAGAATTGAGTGAGTGTGAATCTTCATAGTGTACACAGAGTAAACTCTGGAAAGTCCATTTATTTCTGGGGTGGGACAGCACTCAATGGACCATCCTTGTGGGGGTATGCTCTGTGGAAATCTGTGACTAAGTCAGGGGCATTACTTAATTTGGTAGCTATGAGCCAGAACATTTCCTTGTCCATGCCTTCATAGCCAGCCCACTTGACTAGATACTGCAGCAGACATCACCTTTGGTAGTCCAGTTTAGAGTCTAGGATTTATTCTATCTCAAACTCTGGTTCCCTGTCAATTTCAATGGGTGGAGGTGGAGGTTGGACACAGTTGGGGATAGTATTCAGAGTTGCCAGTTCTAGTTGCGAGACATGGAACATGGGGTGTATGGACTTCATAGCATCAGGAAGTCAGATAGTGAAGGATAATGATCCAACATGAGCGATAATAGGGTAGGGTCCCAGGTTCTTTTCCAAGAGTTTCTTTGAAGGTTGTGTGGACCTGAAGTACTTTGCTTTGACGTATACCAAATCTCCAACCTGAAAGTCCAGAGGTGGAGATCTTTTAGTATCTGCCAGACCTTGGTACCTCTGCTGAGCTTCCTTCATTTCTTCTCATAGCAACATATGCAGGGAGTCTAAGTCCACTGCATAGTCTCTAGCTCAAGAAGATGTTAACTCTCTTTCTGGGTGTATGGTAACATTAGGATGATAACCCTTATTGGCAAAGAATGGTGAAACTCCAGTTGTAGCACTGGGAGCATTGTTGTATGCAAACTCTGCGAGTGGTAGCAACTCAGACCAGTTGTCTTGTTGGTAATTACAGTAGACCCATAGGTACTGTTCCAATGTCTGGTTAGTTCATTCGGTTTGACCATCACCTTCAGGGTGATATCCAGAAGTGAAATGGAGCTTCATATCCAGTGCTTTGCCCAGCAACCAGAAGAAGTGAGATACAAACCCTGTGCCTCTGTCAGAGGTTACATGTGAGGGAACTCCATGCTTGGAGAAGACATGGAGTAGGAGTAGTTTAGCAAGTTGTGGAGAGGTGATTGTATCTTTGGTGGGGATGAATACAGCTTGTTTCAAGAGACAGTCTACAACGACCAGTATAGTGGTATGGTTTCTGGAGTTTGGTAGTTGTTTGATGAAATCCATCAAAATGGAGTTCCAAGGTCTCTCTGGTATCAGTAGTTGCTTCAACATACCGTATGGTTTGTGTCTCGGGGTTTTAGCACACACACAGGCAGTGCAAGATTTGATGTAGTCTTTGATGAAAGTCTGAGCATTTGGCCAGACATACTCATGATGGACGAGTTTGAGTGTTCTGTTTTGTCCAAAGTGACCAGCCAAGGGGTGGTCATGCTTGTAACAGAGTACACAAAGCCTGAGGTCATTTGCTTCAGGGACATATATATGACCATCCAGACGTAAAAGTCCAGATTCATCTACCTGCCAATGATGGTTAGATGGGTCAGAGAGGTGGAGTTGACCAAGTGGGTTGGACGTTAAGGTGGACTTGATGTCTTCATGGAGTTTCTCAACATCCATGATTATACCAGCATGCAGTACCAGGCTTTCTAAGTAGGTTGCCCATAATGAATTGGATAGTTGTTCAGTGGTAAACACTGGTTGGAGGTTCTGTGGGTTAGCTTGGGCATAGCCCCTATCCCCCTCTTTGGGGTAGACATCCCATTGTCTAGTCAAGGCATTGGGCTTTGCTCTGAGCTTACCAGGGCAGAAACGAATGACCATATTGAACTGAGAAAGGTACTCAGACCAACACACTTGGTGCCTGGTGAGCACTTTCGAGGTGGAGAATTACTCGAGGTTTTTGTGGTCAGTAACGATGTCAATGGGGTGTGCAGGGCCTTCAAGGTAATGACACCAGGTCTGGAAGGCTTCATGAATTGCCAACAGCTCCTTGTTGTGTGTGTCATAGTTCAACTCTGGGGCAGTCAAAGTCCAGGAGTAAAATGCTACCAGTCGTACCTCACCATCTGGGCAAGTGATGGACAGAATGCCAGCAATGGCATAGTCCAAAGCATCCATTTCTACCATGATGGGGAGTCTGGGCTGGAAGTGAGTTAGTATTGGAGCTGTGGAGAAAGCTTCTTTGAGACGATTAAAGGACCAGCAACAATCCTCAGAGAAATTCCAAGGCACCCCCTTCCATGTGAGACATGTCAGTGGGACCATGATGTCTGAGTAATTGAAGATGAAACAACAGTAGAAGTTTGCAAAGCCAAGGAAGGACTGAATGTCCTTCACCTTGCAAGGTTCAGGCCAGTCACAGATGGCCTTTACCTTAACCTCAGACATTGACAAACCATCAGCAGATAAAAAGAAACTGAGATATTCCATGGACTTGGAGTGGAATTCGCACTTCTCTGGTTTGGCATACAAGCCATGCTCCCAGAGTCTGCAGAGTACCTCACAGACATGTTTTTTGTGACTTTCAATGTTATCAGAATAGATAAGGATGTCATCTAGGTAGACAACGATGCATACATCCAGCAGGTCTGTGAAGACAGAGTTGATGAAGCATTGGAATGCTGCAGGGGCATTGGTAAGTCCGAATGGCATCACCAGCCATTCGTAAGATCCATAATGGGTTCTGAAAGCTGTTTTCCATTCATCTCCTTCAGCAATCTGCACCAGGTGGTAAGCATGGTGCAGGTTGATTTTAGTATATACCTTAGCCTGACTAGGAGAGTCGAGTAAGTCCAAAATGAGAGGTAAAGGGTAATGGTCCTTCTTGGTGATCTTATTGAGGCCCCTAAAGTCAACACAGAGACAAAGTGATCTGTCCTTCTTTTTGACAAAAAGAACAGGTGCAGCATACAGGGATGATGTTGGATGAATAAAGCCAGTAGTGAGATTTTCGTCGATGAAGGTCTGGAGAGCAGCCCACTCAATGGATGAAAGTGAGTAGAGGGTTCCAACAGCAGGGTAGTTCCTTCCTCCAATTCTATCTTGAGGTCAAACTCCCAGTGAGGTGCAAGTGTAGCTGCCTTGGCCTTGCTGAACACATCAGCAAAGTTGTGATAGTCTGGGGGTACTGATGACAAGTCTGGGGTATTCTGTATGGTGGCAGCCTGGAGTTTGGTAATATCCTGAGGTTGGATCTGGAGGGAGAACTGGGTTGAGCCATCTAGCTTGCAAGCATGGATGAAGGCCACTGCATTGACAAGGGAGATGTTAGGTGCTTGAGTGCTGGGTGGAGAGGAGTTATCAACCGACTTGGGGAGGGTGATGTCTGGAGAGCCCAGAAGGGCATCTACAGGGTTTCTCAGAATTGACTCCAAGTCAGAGGGCGATGTTGGTGCTGGCAAATGAGATGTAAGGTTTCAGAATTTAATACTGCTCAGTACCCAATCAATTGATGGATTGTAATGGGTGAGCCAGTTATGTCTGAGAACTATCATACACTCAGAATCCAACAGAGTTACATAGAAGATCATGTCAGTGATATCTCCAGAGGGGAAATGGACTGAGAGGTTTGAGGCTTTACTGATCAATGTTGTTGTCACACCGTCAAACAGACAGAGGATGAGAGGTGGGACAGAGTAGGTTGAAAGACCATGATTGTCAAATCCGTGCCTACTCCAACGTTCCCCGACGCTCACAGAGGCCGCGGGAAGTATACGGAGCTTGGCCGATGTAGGCCGATGCTTGACCGACGGAGGCCGACGAACAGCGACGTTGGCCGAAGGTTGGCCGACGGTCACGACAGGGGTTCGGGAGAGGGCGTCGGGTTCAGCTCGTGCGCTGCCCCCTTGTACGAGCCCAGCCCTTGGATTTCAGACAGAGAGGGGAGTCGGGGAGAGTCCGACAGACGACAGAGAAGGCCGGTCGAGGACCGCAGAGGAGGGAGGACTAAGTTGATATTCGTACTGAGGAACCACCGCTGAGTGCGGCGGGCTTATATACATCAAGCGCGCCATCAAGGCGGTACGGTATCGGAAGGTCGGAACTAACATATGGAGTACAGTAAATTTTCAAGGGGCGGAAATGTCAGAAAACTTCAACCAGAGAATGGTACACACGACGGAGGTGAGGGACGGGACAAAGGAAAAATGCCTAAAAGGCATAGTACAGACGGAGGGGCTTCGGAGTGCCCGCCGATAACCAATCAGTGCACAGGCCGAAAGCCTAAACGGGTAGCGACCCTGCACCGAACCATGCGGTGCGGTAGACGTGCTGTGCCTGGGCCGGCCCGTCGACCCAGAAGGAAGGTGACCCCTAAAAGGGTGGGAGGTGTCACCTGACTGGTGAACCACAGTCACGTGGTGGGCCCGACAAAGACCGACAGTGGCCGACAGAGAACTGGGCGGGAGCGCACCGTTCGGGTGCTGAGAGGGAGCGGGCAAGTGCGGAGCGGAGCGGGGAGGGTCGGTAGTCCAGCGCAGTGGAACGGGGCGTGACAATGATCATTGATGAAAGTAGAGTCTACAAAACAATGGGTCGAGCCCAAATCTATTAATGCTGGAAAGTCTGGAATATTATATGAGTTGAGGGTGACAGAAGGTTTTAATGAATTTGGATTCGAAAGAGTGGATGTGTTGAGGCATGCCTCCGAGGGTGCACAGTCGGTATCAATGCAACTCCCAGGCTGTTTGGAGTTCTGAGAGTTGCACTCTATTTTTTTGCCTCAGAGGAGGCAGTCAGTTTGGCTTCCAACTCAGTAACCATGGTTGCATGAGCCTTAGCTGCACAAGATGTAGATTTAGGGCATTCCTTGGCCTTGTGCCTCGGGTTTCCACAGAACATACACAAATTCTGCTTGAAACATCTCTTCCACTCAGCAGGTGTCAACTTGCTGTCTTTACTGAGCTTGTTGGATAATGTGGATGGTGCTCCAGAGTTCTGATTATTTGGAGGCTTGGGGTTCGAGATGGACAGAGTTTGCTGGTTACCACCAGGCTGGAGGTTGGTGTAACCAGACTTCTGCTTGTCCCCCTTGTTTGAGTTGGCCTTACCTCTGGAGTTATTTCCAGAGTTGTTGCTGGAGGACTTTGCTTGATGAGTAATTTTGTCCTTGCACTCCCAGTAGTGCACGTCAATTTCTTGGGCTAGCACATGCAACCCATATAGTGTAGTGGGCTTCCCAACCCTACTGATTTCATCCTTAATGCAATCTGGGAGTCCAGTATAGAACAGGTGGTGGAGAGTGCCATCTCCATAACCTTGGACTTGTGATGCCAATCTGTTGAAGTCAACCACATAATGATTTACACGATGTGTCTCTTTCATGTGGAGGTGGTTGAGCTGATGTTCGGTGTCTGCAACCAGGTTGTGGGGTCCAAAGGTTGTCTGGAGATCTGCTACGAAATCCAACCAGCTGTCCATCCAAAGTGGACAGTCTGCCAGGTCTCTGGAGTTTAAAAGGTCCAGCTCAAACCATTCAAGCGCCATTCCTTTGAGGTATGATTGTGTGAATGTAACCTTGTTTCTATCAAGGCGAAAGGCCTTGGGATGATCTTGGAAGCATAGTTCGCACTGAACCAGGAACATCCAAAATTTCTTTGGGTCAGTTCTGTTGAAAGTGTCCAGCTCTTGGACTTTGGCACGTGAGGATGAAGTGTTATCAGAGCGATGGGTGGAATGTGACAGATGGTTGACAGCCATCACCAAGTTCTGCAAGACTGCCAGTTGGGGGTCTAACTGTTCTGGGGCATTGATGAAAGGATTACTGTCATCATCATCGTCATCATTGTTGTTGTTGTCATCTCTGGGACCATTGTCTCCTGGACCATCATCTCTGGGGTCATCACCTCTGAAGAGGTCTTGGGTTGGTCACACTGTGGATGAGGAACATCTGTTGGAGGAGCCGGTTCTAGGGGTCGGGGTAGCAAGGGGTTCACCCCTGGTGGAGAAACTCTGAAATTGGCTAACTGATGGTGGAGGGCATCGGCAGCTTGCTAACATGATACACTGCAAGCATTTCACAATGTTTCTTCAGAAAACATACTAGAAAAAGGAAGGAAAGAGATACTCTTTTATTTTACATGTTCAGAAAGAAAAAATGCAGAAATAATGTTTTATTTTCTTCCAGAAAACATGGATTGATGCTAATGCCAATTAGTGTGGAAGCTAATGGGCATTACCATTAATCTGTGTTTCTGCACAGAGAAGATAAAGTTTTATTTGCATTTTTTGTGACAAATTATGTGAAATAAAAGAGTATCTCTTTTCCCCATTTTTTCACCATTTTTTCTGAAGAAAAATTGTGATATGCTTGCAGTGATACATGCACTAGACTCGTGCATATCTTCGATTGTGGCTTGTTCCGAAGCTTCAACAGCCATGGAGCAGGAACAGAGTCAGGTAGTCATAGTCATTGTGTGGGGGACTTTGGTGGACTTGTGCGAGGGTTTGAGTTTGAATATACTGTCAAGACTGGTTCTCAACGGTCTCCAAGAGGGTCTGAGAGCAGAGGAAGACTTAGAGTGAAAGTCTGGGTAGTTGGAGTTTAGCATACAACTTAGTACACTAGTTCCTGCCAAGTCCCAGAGGTTGGAACTATCCAGAAACTGTCCGGAGTCAAGTGAGATTGATGAGTATCTTATTCGATATTTGAACTGATGTGCTATGATGTATGTACAAGGCTTTTATAGTACAGAGGAAAGTCCAATGCAATGTCCAGGGTGTAGTGACTACCAGAACGCAGTATGGATGAATAACAATATTAGTGAGCTATTAGTAAGGTAAGTTGGTAGTCACTGGATAGCTGGATGGTACAGGGATTAGTAAGACATATGGGTGTGGTAGTGTCGAGTCACTTGGAAGCACGAGAGAAACATACTAAATATGGAAACAGAAATAGAAATAGATCATAAGTCAAATCAGAGATGGAACAGAGTTTTACAATGGGTGCCCATAGGGCCAGAACAACACCTCAGATGGTCGGACTGCAGTCCAGACCTTGTGCATGCATCACAGATGTGACAGAAGCAGGCTAATTTAGCCTGGAGAAATCCCAGTTGCCACCCTAGGTAGGTCAAATCAGTATAGGGAATGCCCAGAATTGAACTGGCAAGCAGGTTAATTTAGCCTGGGGAAATCCCAGTTGCTACCATGGGTAGGTCAAATTGGCATGGGGAATGCCCAGAATTAAGCTGGGAAGCAGGTTAATTTAGCCTGGAGAAATCCCAGTTGCCACCATTGGTAGGTCAAATTGGCATGGGGAATGCCCAGAATTGAACTGGCAAGTAGGCTAATTTAGCCTGGAGAAATCCCAGTTACCACCATGGGTAGGTCATATCAGCATGGGGAATGCCCAGGATTGGACTGGGAAGTTGGTCAATTCAGCCTGGGGAATACCCAGAAAATGCAGGTAATATCTTGGAAAAAATCATATTTGGACCCCAGCCACTCCAATATATTGACACCCAAAATGTATTTATTCTGGAGAAATGGATTTCCCCCATTTTCTCCAGCACCTATTGCATGGCAGGCCTGGAGATTCCCCAGCCATGAGCTGGAGAATCTCCAGAGGTTGGGAATTCCCAACCAGTTGACACCTATTAGCTAATACATCTATAAGAATATATAGTCCTAATAGGTCCCCATAGGTGGTTGACTGAAGTGGTTCATCTGGCCTATGCAATAAGGGTATTCAGAGTCAGCTCAGCTGACAAATCTCAGGCACTTAACCCTAGCTAAACCCAACTTCGTCTTCAACTTTTTTTGGAGGATTCAAGCTCTGACAACTTGTCCGCATTCAGAAACATGTTAATAGTTTGAAATGCTGTGAAGGTAAATACAAAGTACAAGTGTAGTGTAGATAACTTCGTGAATAAAGTATTCTAAATACTATACATCCCAATGTCTATTGATCACCAGGATGCCCTGAAGTTCTCTTCACATAGACATATTGCAATTACTTGATGATGCTCTGCTCGCTACTGCACAGATGCGAAATGATGAAATCAGTGTGAGCCTTGGGGATGATAGTGATATGTACCTTATGGATGGGATGGACACATCATCTGGCACCTCAGGGATGTCCCCTGCCTCACTGAGCCCTATGATCTTATCCCCCCCCTCTCCAGCATCCTCATTCACCTCTACCTGGGGATCTATGTCAGTTGATTCTGAATTGACTGGCACGATCTCAATGACAGACATGATTACTGCACCATATACCCAACTGCTGCATACAATTGAAGCACTACGTGATGAGGTTGAGGCTGCATGCATTCTCGAACACCCAGATGAACCAATTCCTAAAGCTTTGCAACTCCCTCTCCTCAGTCATTTCGCAGAGCACTGCCCTTCATTATTTCACAAGAAACTTCATGTCAATCTCGAGGTGTTTGATGAGATCCTGGATCAAATCAGCAGTCATCCTGTGTTTCAAAACCAATCGAACAACAAACAGTTACCTATCTCAATACAACTTGTGATCTTCCTCTACCATGCAGGCCACTATGGGAATGCATGCTCGCCAGAAGACATAGGCCAGTGGGCTGGTGTTAGTGTTGGAACAGTGGTGAATTGTACCCACTGTGTGATCACTGCTATTTTGGATCAGCATGATGACTTCATATATATTCCAGGTGCCCACTCAGAGGAAATGAGGCATGCATGGGCATTCACTGAGTCTTGAACTTGCTGTGCTTGGAAGAATGGAGTCTTTGTGGCAGACAGTTCCACGATCAACCTGTATGCAAGGCCAGGAATGTTTGGCAACAGGCATTATGATCAAAAGGCTCATTTCTTGTTGAATTGCCAGGTAAGTGCAGAGAGCAGAGAGTAAAGTAAAACTCACCTCACCTTGAGGCAATTATCATGCCCCACAACCTAATGTTTGTTGACTATGCATTGGGCCAGCTTGGGAGTGTGCACGATGCATATGCATTCCAAGGAACATGAATATCACAAGACCCAACTAACCTGATTCCAGCTCAGCACTGGATATGGGTGGATTTGGCCTATCCTACAGAGACATGGTGTGTGGTGCCATTCAAGAAGCCACATGGGGGTCAGTTGACCCATAGGCAGAATACTTATAACTGTTATCTATCAAAGGTGCATACCAGAAAAAAATTCTTGACCATCTTGTCAGTGTATGGAAGGTCTGCGTCAGAGTTGAGCATGCATTTGCTGCCCTCAAAGGCTGTTTTCAGTTGCTGCAGGGACTCAGGTTACATATGAGCACAAGCAATGACTTACATGTTGTGGTCTATTGGGTCACCTCCTGTATGATTCTCCACAACATGATTATCTGCTTTGAAGAAAAATTAGGCAAAGAAACTATGCAGTGGGCAATAAATGAGGCAGGAGGCTGGGATGAGGAAGGGGGAAACAGCACTGGAGGTGAACAGGGAGAAGGAACACAGGGACAACATTTCCATGGGTACTTGATGGAAAGGCTGTTCAAACAATGTGGTATCTGTGTAGTTCAAATGTTTCTTAGGAAAAACACATGGCTTCATTTCCTCAGGCAAAGTGCGATACAGATTTCATGACAGCAAGGATACACAAGTACAGATGTAAATGATAGTAAAAAAAAAAAACAAATGCTGCAGACTACATGCTATCTGGATGTGTGGGGCAAGTGGCAGTAGTAGAGACAGACAAACCAGATGCATCACCTGTTTGAAGACTTTGGAACTTCACCAGTTCCAACTTGAGGCAGGTTAGTTCTGATTCTTCCTTGAGCATCTGGAGATCCAACTTCTTCTGCTCCAACATTTGGGCATGGATCTTCTCCACTTCAATATGCTCCCTTTCATGCCCTGTCTCTAGATGAGCAATCTCCTTCTCTCACATGTAAGCCTGGGTCTTCACTACCTTATGTTCATACTTGAGGGTAGCTCTGAGAAGGTGCTGGTCTTGAGAAGTCTCATTCAGTCCAGTGAGATGCCCATCAAGGTTAGCTTTGATCTGGGCAAGGATGTTTTTTCCCTTCATGAAGCTTGTCTGGGGAGTCTCAGAATTAGTGCCAACATGCTGAGTACCACTGCTGGGTGTAGACGATGTAGTGGATGTGGAGATAGTGGAGGCTGGCAGCCTTGGATATGGGGTCATGTGGAAAGCAGATCGGTTGTCCAATGACAGAGTGCGATGATATGTTGCACATGAAGGCTTTCCCAAGGGCAGAACTGTGCTAGTCAAATTTCCATACTAGAATCCTCTTGTTAGGTAGGGAAGAAACCATTTGTTAGAACATACCTCATGTTGGGGCAGCAGATGATCACCAAATGCCTGTGATTGCTCATCGACCGACATAAAATCACCACGGTTACCACCATACTCCGGAAATGACTCCGGAGCTAACACCACATTCCAACCCCCCTCCCGACCCTCATCCATTTCACCTTCCTCCTCCTCCTCTTGCTCAGACCCATCCATCAAAGTATTGGGACCAGGGTGCCAGTTAGCATTTGTAGAAGAAGCAGGAAACTTTTGGACTGAAAATACTGGCCAGACCAGGGATTGAACCTGGGTCTTCCCACTAGTGCTGGGGTGCCTTACCACTAGGCCACCTGGCCATCCCTTACCAGCCTAGAGTGTGGATTCTCATTCCAACAGAAACCCTACTGCATCACTTTGTTCTTGAACTTGAGGGTTATCACATACAGGTGGGGCAGTAGTCCCACCACTTTTGATAATAGTAAGGAAGTCACCCATACAATCAGCCCCAGGAGTCACATTGAATACCCAGGCATCATAAGTGGGATTGCCATGCCACAGCTGGTCACATTCCTCCCAGAAGGGAAATTCAGTGAGAACTTGCTCTAGAATAAAAAATTGTGAGTAAACAGGGCAACAACAACAGGACAGAGAGTACCCACCATGAAGGTTCCAGTAGTTTGGGTCATTGGGATTAATCCCCTCACCAGTGGATGTCAAGACCAGTTCTCAACAGTCTCCAAGAGGGTCCAAGGGCAGAGGGAGGCTTAGGGCGAAAGTCCAGGTAGTCAGAGTTTAGCATACAACTTAGTACACTAGTTTCCTGCCGAGTCCCAGAGGTCAGAACTATCCAGATACTGTCTGGAGTCGAGTGAGATCGATGAGTATCTTATTCGATATTCAAACTGATGTGCTACGACATATGTACAAGGCTTTTATAGTACAGAGAAAGGTCAAATGCAATGTCTGGGGTGTAGCAACTACCAGAGCGCAGTACAGATGAATAACAACATTAGTGAGCCATTAGTAAGGTAAGTCAGTAGTCACCAGATAGCCAGATGGTACGGGGATTAGTAAGACATATGGGTATGGTAGTGTGGCGAGTCACTTAGAAGTGTGAGAGAAACATACTAAATATGGAAACAGAAACAGAAATAGATCATAAGTCAAATCAACGATGGGACAGAGTTTCATGATGGAAGCCCATAGGGCTAGAATGACACCTCAGATGGTCAGGCTGCGGTCCAGACCTTATGCATGCATCACAGATGTGACAGTATCCCCCTCTTAGGGCTGAGCCCTTGAGGCACTTGTTGTGCTCAAGCGTCACTTTGGAGTTTCAAAGTCCGCATTGTTGGAGTCCGAAAAACTTCACGGTAAAAAGAGCTTGACGGGGTTTTGTCAAAGTCCAGATGCCCATCCCTAAAACTCCTAAACACTATGGCCCCTACTCAATGACTTAAGTCTTCCCTCAACCCCACAGGCATCGCCTGGGAAGTCCTTGACGACGAACTACTCTGAGAATATCTGGATGACCTGCTGATTATGAAAATGGCTAAGTTCGACGAGTGACAACGTCACCAGCGTGCTGCCATGCAGGCAGCAATTGAAGAAGAGGAACGCTGGAAAGCTGAGGAGGTCCGGAAAGCGAAGGAGGCCAAGGAGCGTCAGAAGGCCGAGGAGGCTGCTCAGAGAAAAGCAGCTGAGGAAAAGAGACTCCATGAATTGGAAGCAGAGAAGAGGCATCTTGAGGAGGAGACACGTCGGGCACAGCAGGTGGAGAGTTCCATGGTGTGTAACAACACTTATCATTCTAAAATCCATGCTGACAAGTCTGTAACAGTCTCAGTGCATCGCATCAGTCAGTGGAAAGTCCACAGAGCAGGCGAAAGCTTGCTCTGCCTGTACCAAAGCTGGCAAACTGTGGGTGCCAGGTACCAGGCATAGCAAGTCATGCGTCCAGTGCCAGAAAATGAAGGGCAAGTGTGACTTGAACCTGAAGGCACCAGAGCCCAAGAAACTGGCATCGACTGTGACATCTCCCCGGGGTGGAGAAAAAAGGAAATGGAGGAAGTCGGCACACTTCGGTGAGCCCACTGACAATGAAGATGTGGACAACACACCGGATGTTGAGGTCATGTCGAAGCCTCATGCCCCCTGCATGCAAGCTCCATGTCAAGACCCTTTGGTGGAGGTCTTGGACAGGCAGCTTGGAGAAATCGTCAAGGCGATTGAGAAAAACATGGTGGCCATTGAGACAATGTCAAGAGAGGTCCGGGACCTTTCTGGAGTTTTGGAAGAGTCATTTGAGGTTCTCAAGACCGTGATGACCACTCTCGTCAACTGGGCATTGAACAACGATGATATTTAGTCGTTACTTTAGTTTATTCATGTCCATAGCGTACTTTGAGTTTCCTGTCCCCCCCCTCCTCTTTCCTTTTTTTTTTTTTTTTTGAAATATACTTTCTGTTGTGTCCATCTTAGAACCGAGTGAGCATGAGTTTTCATAGTGTAGATGGAGTAAACTCCAAAAAGTCCATTTATTTCCGGGGTGGGACAGCACTCAACGGACCATCCTTGTGGGGGTATGCTTTGTGGAAATCCACAACTAAGTCAGGGGCATTGCTTAATTTGGTAGCTATGAGCCAGGAGGTTTCCTCATCTGTGCCTTCGTAGCCTGCCCACTTGACTAGATACTGCAGCAGACATTGCCTATGGTAGTCCAGTTTAGAGTCTAGGATTTGTTCTATCTCATACTCTGGTTCTCTGTCGATTTCAACAGGTGGAGGTGGAGGTTGGACATGGTTAGGGATAGTATTTGGAGTTGCTGGTTCTAGTTGTGAAACGTGGAATACAGGGTGTACAGACTTCATAGCATCAGGTAGTCAGATAGTGAAGGATAATGATCCAACATGAGCAATGATGGGGTATGGGCCTAGGTTCTTTTCTGAGAGTTTCTTTGAAGGTCACATGGACCTGAAGTACTTTGCTTTGATGTATACTAAATCTCCAATCTGAAAGTCCAGGGGCAGAGATCTTTTAGCATCTGCCGGACCTTGGTACCTCTGCTGAGCTCCCTTCATCTCTTCTCATAGGAATGTATGCAGGGAGTCTAAGTCCACTGTGTAGTCTCTAGCTCGAGAAGATGTTAATTCTCTTTCTGGGTGTACAGTAACATTAGGATGATAACCCTTATTGGCAAAGAACGGTGAAACTCTGGTTGTAGCACTGGGAGTGTTGTTGTATGCAAACTCTGCAAGTGGTAGCAACTTGGACCAGTTGTCCTGTTGGTAATTACAGTAGACCTGTAGGTACTGCTCCAATGTCTGGTTAGTTCGTTCGGTTTGACCATCGCCTTCAGGGTGATATCTGGAGGTGAAATGGAGCTTCATATCCAGTGCTTTGCCCAGTGACCGGAAGAAGTGAGACACAAATTCTGTGCCTCTGTCAGAGGTTACATGTGAGGGAACTCTGTGCTTGGAGAAGACATGGAGTAGGAATAGCTTAGTGAGTTGTGGAGAGGTGATTGTATCCTCGGTTGGGATGAATATGGCCTGTTTCAAGAGATGGTCTACAATGGCCAGTATAGCGGTATGGTTTCCGGAGTTTGGTAGTTGTTCGATGAAATCCATCGAAATGGAGTTCCAAGGTCTCTCTGGTATCAGTAGTTGCTTCAACATACCATATGGTTTGTGTCTCAGGGTTTTAGCACGTGCACAGGCAGTGCAAGACTTGACATAGTCTTTGATAAAAGTTCGAGCATTTGGCCAGATGTACTCACGATGGACGAGTTCAAGTGTTCTGTTTTGTCCGAAGTGACCGGCCAAGGGGTGGTCATGCTTGTAACGGAGTACGTGAAGCCTGAGGTCATTTGCTTCAGGGACATATATATGATCATCCAGACATAAAAGTCTGGATTCATCCACCTGCCAATGGGGGTTAGATGGGTCAGGGAGATGGAGTTGACCAAGTGGGTTGGATGTTAGGGTGGACTTGATATCTTCATGGAGTTTCTCAACATCCATGATTATACTAGCATGTAGTACTGGGCTTTCTAAGTAGGTCACCCATAATGAATTGGATAGTTGTTCAGTGGTGAACACCGGTCGGAGGTTCTGTGGGTTGGCTTGGGCATAGCCCCTATCCCCCTCTTTGGGGTAGACATCCCATCGTCTAGTCAAGGCATTGGGCTTTGCTCTGAGCTTACTGGGGCAGAAACAAATGACCATATTAAATTGAGAGAGGTACTCAGACCAATGTGCTTGGCGCCTGGTGAGCACTTTCGAGGTGGAGAAGTACTCAAGATTCTTGTGGTCAGTAATGACATCAATGTGGTGTGCAGGGCCTTCAAGGTAATGATGCCAGGTCCGGAAAGCTTCATGAATTGCCAACAGCTCTTTGTCATGTGTGTCATAGTTTAACTCTGGGGTGGTCAAAGTCCAGGAGTAGAATGCTACCAGTCGTACCTCACCATCCGGGCAGGTGACAGACAGGATGCCAGCGATAGCATAGTCCGAAGCATCCATTTTGACCATGATGGGAAGTCTGGGCTTGAAGTGAGTCAATATTGGAGCCATGGAGAAAGCTTCTTTGAGATGATTAAAGGACCGGCAACAATCCTCAGAGAAATTCCAAGGTGCCCCCTTCCATGTGAGACATGTCAGTGGGACCACAATGTCCGAGTAGTTGAAGATAAAATGACAGTAGAAATTTGCAAAGCTGAGGAAGGACTGAATGTCCTTCACCTTATGAGGTTCAGGCCAGTCACAGATGGCCTTTACCTTATCCTCGGACATTGACAATCTGTCGGGGGATAAGAAGAAACTGAGGTATTCCACGGACTCAGAGTGGAATTTGCACTTCTCTGGTTTGGCATACAAGCCATGCTCCCGGAGTCTGTGGAGTACCTCACAAACATGTTTTTTGTGGTTTTTGATGTTATCAGAATAAATAAGGATGTCGTCTAGGTAGACAACAATGCATACATCCAGTAGGTCTGCAAAGATGGAGTTGACAAAGCGTTGGAACGCTGCAGGGGCATTGGTGAGTCCAAATGGCATCACAAGCCACTTGTAAGATCTGTAACGGGTTCTGAAAGCTGTTTTCCATTCATCTCCTTTGGTGATCTGCACCAGGTGATAAGCGTGGCACAGATCAATTTTAGTGTATACCTTAGCCCAACTAGGTGAGTCGAGTAAGTCTGAAATGAGGGGTAATGGGTAACAGTCCTTCTTGGTGATCTTGTTGAGGCCCCTAAAGTCAACACAAAGACAAAGTGATCCGTCCTTCTTTTTGACAAAAAGGACAGGTGTGGCATATGGGGATGATGTTGGGCAAATAAAGCTGGTAGTGAGATTTTCATCGATGAAGGTCCAGAGAGCGGCAAGCTCAACAGACGAAAGCGAGTAGAGGGTTCCCAACAGTGGAGTAGTTCCTTCCTCCAATTCTATCTTGAGGTCGAACTCCCGGTGAGGTGCAAGTGTAGCTGCCTTGGCCTTGCTGAACACATCAGCGAAGTCATGATAGTCCAGGGGTACCAACAACAAGTCTGGGGTATCCTGTACAGTGGCAGCCTGGAGTTTGGTACCATCCTGAGGTTGGATCTGGAGGGAGAACTGGGTTGAGCCATCTAGCTTGCAAGTGTGGATGAAGGCCACTGCATTGACAAGGGAGATGTTTGGTGCTCGGGTGTTGGGTGGAGAGGAGTTATTGACCAACTCGGGGAGTGTGGTGTCCAGAGAGCCCAGGGGGGCATCTATGGTGTTTCTTGGAGTTGACTCCAAGTCAGAGGGCACCATCAGTGCTGGCAAATGAGATGTAAGGTTTCAGAATTTAATACTGCTCAGTACCCAATCAATTGACAGATTGTAACAGGTGAGCCAGTTATGTCCAAGAACTATCTTACACTCAGAATCCAATGGAGTTACATAGAAGGACATGTCAGTGATATCTCCGGAGGGAAAATGGACTGAGAGATTTGAGGCTTTAGTGATCAATGTCATTGTCAAACTGTTGAACAGATGGAGGATGAGAGGTGGGACGGAGTAGGTTGAAAGACCATGATTATTGACGAAAGTAGAATCTACAAAACAATGGGTCGAGCCCAAATCTATTAACACTGGAAAGTCCAGAATATTATACAAGTCAAGGGTGACAGAAGGTTTTAATGACTTAGGATTTGAAAGAGCAGATGCATTGAGGCATGCCTCTGAGGGTGCACAATTGGTATCAACGCAACTCCCAGGCTGTGCAGAGTTCTGAGAGTTGCACTCTATTTTTTTGCCTTGGAGGAGGCAGTTGGTTTGGCTTCCAACTCAGTAACCATGGTAGCACGAGCCTTAGCTGCGTGAGATGTAGATTTAGGGCACTCTTTGGCCTTGTGCCTGGGGTTTCCGCAGAACATACACAAATTCTGCTCGAAACGTCTCTTTTGCTCGGCAGGTGTCAACTTGCTGTCTTTACCGAGCTTGTTGGATAATGTGGGCAGTGCTCCAGAGTTTTGGTTGTTTGGAGGCTTGGGGTTCGAAGTAGACAGAGTTTGTTGGTTACCACCAGATTGGGGGTTGGTGTTACCAGATTTCTGCTTATCTCCTTTGTTCGAGTTGGTCTTACCTCCGGAGTTATTTCCAGAGTTGTTGCTGGAGGACCTTGCTTGACGAGAGATCTTGTCCTTGTGCTCCCAGTAGCACACATTGATTTCTTGGGTTAGCGCATGCAACCCATACAGAGTAGTGGGTTTACCAACCCTACTGATTTCGTCTTTGATGCGATCTGGGAGTCCGGTATAGAACAGATGGCAGAGAGCGCCATCTCCGTAACCTCGGACTTGTGACGCCAATCTGTTGAAGTCGACCACATAATGGTTTACACAATGTGTCTCTTTCATGTAGAGGTGGTTGAGCTGGTGCTCAGCATCTGCGACTGGATCATGGGGTCCAAAAGTTGTCTGGAGATCTGCTATGAAATCTAGCCAGCTGTCCATCCAGAGCGGACAGTCTGCCAGATCTCTGGAGTTTAGGAGGTCTGGCTTGAACCACTTGAGAGCCATCCCCTTGAGGTATGACTGGGCAAATGTAACCTTATTTCTGTCCAGGTGGAAGGCCTTGGGATGATCTTGGAAGCACAGTTCACATTGAACTAAGAATGTCCAGAGTTTCTTCGGATCAGTACCATCAAAAGTGTCCAGCTCTCAGACTTTGGCGCATGAGGACAAGGTGTCATCAGAGCGATGGGTTGATTGTGACAGACGGTCAATGGCTGTTGCCAAGTTCTGCAAGACTGCCAGTTGGGGGTCTAGCTGTTCTGGGGCATTGATGAAAGGGTTTCCTTCATCGTCGTCATCATCATCATCATTGTCGTCGTCTCTGGGACCATCATCTCCTGGACCATCATCTCTGGGGTCATTGCCTCCGAAGAGGTCTGGGGTTGGTCGTGCCATAGATGAGGAACATCTACTGGAGGAGCCGGTTCTAGGAGTCGGGGTAGCAAGAGGTTCACCCCTGGCAGAGAAACTTTGAAATTGGCTAACTGACAGTGGAGGGCATTGGCAGCTTGCTAATGCAATATGTGCACTAGACTTGTGCATATCATCGATCGTGGCTTGTTCCGAAGCTTCAACAGCCATGGAGTGGGAATGGAGTTGGGTAGTCATAGTCATTGGTATAGGGGGTTTGGTGGACTTGTGCAAGGATTTGAGTTCGAATATACTGTCAAGACCGGTTCTCAACAGTCTCTGAGAGGGTCCAAGGGCAGAGGGAGGCTTAGGGCAAAAGTCTGGGTAGTCGGAGTTTAGCATACAACTTAGTACACTAGTTTCCTGCTGAGTCCCAGAGGTCAGAACTATCCAGATACTGTCTGGAGTCAAGTGAGATCAATGAGTATCTTATTCGATATTCGAACTGATGTGCTATGACATATGTACAAGGTTTTTATAGTACAGAGAAAGGTCAAATGCAATGTCTGGGGTGTAGCAACTACCAGAGTGCAGTACAGATGAATAACAACATTAGTGAGCCATTAGTAAGGTAAGTCAGTAGTTGCTGGATAGCCGGATGGTACAGGGATTAGTAAGACATATGGGTATGGTAGTGTGGCAAGTCACTTAGAAGTGCGAGAGAAACATACTAAATATGGAAACAGAAACAGAAATAGATCATAAGTCAAATCAACGATGGGATGGAGTTTCACGACAGAAGCCCATAGGGCTAGAATGACACCTCAGATGGTCAGGCTGCGGTCCGGACCTTATGCACATGTCACAGATGTGACAGTGGACTTGAACCTTGATGCATGTTGTCAGTATTTATTCTTCAGTCTGTAAAATGAGTGTAAAGAATCAATTTGAAAGGGGGGGGGAGACATATGTTATGAGGTGGCTGGCTACTGCCAAGGCAAACCTTGCAGGCTGGGAAGCATATGATGCCCCACATTGCCTGTCCTCATGAAAAATAGCATCAGTGATGACCACATTGATTTCTTTCTTCCTCCAGGAATGGGGTTTGCCCTGAACATTTTGATCCATTGTCTCATTGAAGAGGACAGCACGATCCACAGGATGTTGTAAGATCCAAGCCAACAGGTCCCTCATAAGTTGAGGCTATGGCTCCCAGTGAATTGCCTTGCTTCCAGATCCCTCTTGAGAATCCTGATGGCACTTTCTTGGGTGCTTGGCTTGAGATCTAGCCAGGGATGGATGGGAAATGGGCTCCATGGGTGGGCCCAAAGTAGTCCTCATCTTGAGCTTGGATGGTGCCATCTGTGAGTTAGATTGAGGGACAAAAGAGTACTGGGGATAACCCCTACCACCCCCAGATGGGAGCATAATGAGTTTTGACTTCAGCTGAAGGTGGGCAGAGCATTGTAAATCTCAATGAAGAGGAGGCATCATTTCAGACTCTGCCTGAATTTTGCTTTGTTGCCCATGAGCTTAGTTAGAATTTCACACCAAGATTTGTTGGCTAGGCCCAAGCTGAACCAGCTTTGAATACCATTAATGACCATCAACTAAGCAGTGCTGATTGAAAGCCAGGATCTGCTTAATATATGTACCCCTAAAGTCTCGGAACTGCTACCGTGTTTATGAGAGCATCGAGGGTTCCTAATGTGGGATTTCAGCAAGAGTATGTAGTGTGGTGCGTCGATCACTAGAGTAAATACGCATAGTAAGGTATGCGGACAAAATAACGAGAACTATGAGCCCCAGCAATAGCATGTAAAGGAGCCGGTCTAGCCGCGGTGGATTAGTGGTGGGAACATTGCCCGTCAAGTGCTCTTTTCTGGCCTTGGTCCCCGTCTTGTGCTTATCGCTGTGTCGCTGGGGAATCTGATCAACTATGGTGTACCCAATATTTGTTAGTCAACTGCGGTGAGCAGATGCCGACCAGACCAACCAAGATAACCTCTTCGTTCCAAAAATGTCGAGTTCGCAGAAAGCATTGTCCCAAGGAGCAACGTGGTATTCCTCGTGTTTGTTCCAAACAATAGTCGACAGAGAGATGCAGCAACTCTTTTCACGTTATCAGTCCTTGGTAAGAATAACGAAAGGTATTCCGACAACTCACTCATACATGTCCCATTTCGCCGTTTTCGAAATCCATAGTTCTATACAGTCGCCTTCACGTCTCGCGACCGTCCACACATCTTTTGTTCGTTCCACGTTCACGGTCGCAAGAGTTTTGGAAACAAGGATCCTCTTGCACGCCTTGACCTTCAGGTGATCAGGGCTAGAAGGGATCTTGACTTTAGGTTTGGTATCGCTATAATTTTGCATGAACAGGGGGAGCCGTTCAAGGATCAACGATTGAACTTCTACGCAGGTTTTAGCGGATGGTATTTCGCGGAGGTCATTATATCTCTCCTTCACCACCGCGCTCAGGTAAGTGCACCCGAGCGATGCGTAGAAACCTATTGGTTTGAGCTAAGTGGATGACTGTCAAAGACTAACGTCACACTTACGTTCAAGTGTTTCCTCTTGGGGAGCGATGAAGAGGAGGTCACTAAATAGTTGGTAGTCATACATGTCGTCAACAATCGTGACCCCCTGGTGCGTCAGGAACTGATGCTCGTAACCCCATTTGCTCTTGCCATCCGTCTTCTTCCGACGCAAACCAAGTAGCGCAGGGCTACGGCTCATTTTGTGTAGGGTATGGTTCGAAATGTCTTGACTCTGGTACGCCAACTTTCGCAGCTCGACTAGATAACTAGTATTACGCAAGTGAGTGATAACTCTAGTAGAGGCCTGCTGAACCCACCCCTCATAACCACCTGCAAGGTCGAAGAACCTCCCAGGGTTTTCTATCAGCGCCTCCGCAACATCTTCAGTTGAAACTTTGTTCTTCAGGCCACAAGCGCTCAGGAACTGGGTCGCTTTGATACCGAACTTCACAAAAACGAACAGTTCTTCATGAAGTACGAGTTTGCTACCTTGGTCAAGGTAGCATTGGGTTGGAGGAAGCAATTTTAGAGCACTCGGTGGACCCGTAGGCACTATCGGCAACCCAGACAGCTTAGTGAAATCGACGGCTGAGAAAACTGGAATAATGTCTACACATGGAAAAGATGGGAAGGACCAAGGACGCACTTGCCATGTGATCAAACAAAACTTCAAACCAAAGGGAAGCAATTGATTTATCAAGCGGTGGGCTCTTTTCCAGCAGGTCCAGAAGTTCTGACGATGCAGGATGTTGCGCAACACCTAGTTGATGCAAGGGCATACTCAGATATCGATCTTGTACCACAGAAAAGCCTAGCGCTTTCCACTGAGTACAGGAGTATACCTGGAGTGGGGGTTACCAAAGAATGCAAGCACAAACAAGTCTGACCATACTTCTCCCAACTTCTTCAGGCAAGTCTGGCCCTTGCTCTCCGCAGGAATGAATTCCACGTTGCAGAAGTCCTCCGGGTTGTAATGTGAGTACTGCAAGTGAAGTTTATTGCACAGATACTCGAACGCAGTCTCCTGGACTCCAACGTCCCTTGACGAGCAAAACTCCACGATCGTTGGCAGAGGTGGAAAGCGATTCAAACCAATGCGGTACAACAATTGGGCTAAACGGCAATTTAACCATACGGAAGGAATATGTACAACATTCGGCTTACCTTCGGGCGATATGTCCATCCATTCTGATTTCCCGCTCCGTTTGATGACCGGTAGTCGGAGCCTCCGGAAAATATCCACAGGCGGGTAGAGTCCGCCAATACAGTAATAAGTATTCTCTTCTTCATTACCCTGTGAACTTTCGCTCATGAAGATTTTGGACGACTTGAGAGTAGAGAAGTCCTCGGCCGTCAACGAAGGCTCCTCTTGGACCAGATAGTCGATCAAGTTGAGCACAGTCCAGTTTCTCGTTGACGACATTCTTTATCGTTCTCGGTAAGCGCAAAAGCCAAGATATTCTGGGAGACCTACTGATGCAAAAGAAATTGGACCGGAGGGTTCATTCGAACTCCAATGAACAGAAGGCAGTTCTTCGTATCCTCGTCAAATGCAGATCCCGAACTAGGGATGACTATCGGCAAGTCAAGGTGACGGAACACCGCATTGTCTGCGACAGGAAGGTATGAATCTTCTGGGGAATACAAGCCTTTGGTTGTGGGGATACAAGTCATGTTCCTGAACACGTCCCTCGATTCATGTCGTAAATCTTTAGAAAGTTTCGGCCACACGCAACAAACTGTACTGAGTACACGGCTGGCCCAGTCGACCGACCTAGTGAAGTCGTATTTCTTATCGGCCGACATAACATCGGGATGTGATAAGTGTTGTAACCACGAAGCAACAGTGAACTCTTTCCAACCGAGACTAGCGAGTTCCTCGTAGTTGAAATGCATGCTGACACCAAGAGGGATGAGAGACGGAGGAAGTGGTCCATCGGGTGGAATGTGGAGTCCAAGAACCCTTGAATCGATGAAGTAAGTTATCGACGATAGGGGTATCGATCCCCCCGTACTGCGGAGAGTAACCACGTCCAACAGGTCAGCTGCACTCGGTGCGAAATCGTTTCGTCTTGAGGCTATCCACCAACGAAGACTTGCCAGTAGCTCGTCGACATCCAGGGCATGGCGGCGCAGGTCCTCTAAAACGTCTGATGGAGATATGGCGCGGATCTTGTGTTGGCCTGGAAGCCTTTCTATGGCATGCCCACAATCTTGTGTGACGTCTTTTGAGAGCATTGGTAAGGACTTGAGAAATTTGGCGAATACCGGGTCGAACTTTCTGACTTCAGAAACTTCGCGTACACCAGCAGACGAAAGAAGTCTTAGAGGAAGGGTAGAGCACTCAAAGAATGATTTCGATAACAAATCTGCGACTTTTGACGAGGGCGTGGAATGGTGAAACGTGAAGAACTTGAAAAGGTGGAGAAAGTGCTGATCCTGTAACGCTCGGGATAGAAGTGAATCAGTTTCACCAGCGACTGCCTCCTCCCACGACCTTTGGATCTTGGAGAGCTCCAAGCCGTACACCATCCGACATAAGAAACCTCCGACATAAAGCAACTCCTTATTCCAGACTGGTCGATGAGGATGAGTCGGTGGCCTGTCGCGACCATGTGGGACACTCACTAGAAACATTCCCGTTACTGTGATGCTAAATTAGCAGCTGTTAAAAGTCACTAATGTATAAGTTCAAACTCACACCAAATCTATGGATTCACGTTCTACAGTGGGGATAAAGTGGGATGCCATGTGACCTCCAATGCCTGTCGTTTGTGCGGTGGCATGACCCTGGTAGGGTCATCGGCAAAATTCAGGGCGAGAGTGCATAAAGACTCACAATAAAAATCCGTGTGTGGATAGCGCTGCCATTCCATCAGATGACGGGTTTCGTGAACACAAATGGCTGCTCACCCATCCAAATCGGCGCGAAGCCCCCGAAAAGCAGACGGGAACTCGGGGGTATGCTCCTGTTCCTTCATGCGGCTCTGATCATATTCATCTTTCCCGGTCTTGCGAAATGAATCCGTATGCAACCAAGAGCACAAGTCTAGTAACTTACGTAGATCAAACTGTACTTGAGGCGAGAAGGTGGATTTTTTTTCATACACCGGACCAATTCCTTGAACAAATTCTCGTCGACAGTGACGTCTACTTCTGCTGTGAACACGACGAGGTCTACTTTCATCTCAGGCATTCCCACAGAATCACACTGTGGGAGCATGCCGCTAGCTTCAATCGTGATGGCTAGTCGAGTGTAAGAATCAATACGCAGCAACATAAATACTGGAAAGACTTGCGATATTGTCGGACTGAGTTCACGGTCATGTTTTCCTCGGGGCTCTGCCGCTTTAGCTCCGTAGGAATGGGAATGACTTGGGACTGTCCCAGAGACTTGTTGATCTGCCCCACACGGTGGTGATCAAAGAATACGGTCACCTTCTTCAAATAAACCATGAAAGTGATGGATGATGCAAGAAATTGCATAAAGTCCGAAATTGGGGGCATCGGAGCCGCCTCTCGTAGGGGCATCTTGAACGTCGTCCATAGATCTCTAGGCGTTGTCACTGGGCAGTCGCCAAATTTGTAGCACAGCTAGCGATAAGGTGAAGAAGCAGAACTAGTAACAGGCTGATTGTCATACCTGATCTTCAGCGTTCCATGAGAACTCCATTTCTTTACCTGACACTGTGTAAGACTGGAAACTTCTGAAGATGTAATAGTGTCATACCCCCAGATGACACGTATGGAGTTTCTGTGACAGAAAACAGGCTATAAAATCCTAGGGATAGTCCGTGCTCAAGCATTGTTCCATTCCGAGGGATGTTTGACACACACCAACGCCGAATGCACCGACCTTCTGCGGGTCTGGGTTTCCACAGGCTGAACGACAAATTGAGATATGTGAGCAAAAGGCCACAAGAAGTAGAGCTGAAAACAAACCAATCTTCGGTAGTCGATTCCAATCTTGCGATGTGAACGGTTTCCCGTGGTTTTTGAATATCCACCCGATGACCTGGGTAAGTGTTAGCGACAGAGAACGAACAATCAAACACAGCTTTGTACATTGGTTGTCTCTAAGTCAAGTAGTATGGGCGAACCAGCATTCCTTGCTGCTTGGAGATCCAGATCTGAGAATCCAGCGGTCTCGAAGCGGATTTCGGCGGCATCACACTCAGCATCGTCCGAGTTTTGAAGCAGCTCGCGGAATACTAGCAAGTCAACGATATTACAAAGGCGGCAGTCGATGACGATATTCGCCTACCAGTGAACTCGCCAGAATAGCGGGCAAGAACTTTATCGATCAATGCACGCGTGTCGATGGTCACTGGTGCAAGTCCTTGTTGAGCCTGCCAGTGATAGGTTGAGAGTGATGAGCTACCAAATAACCGCCGAGACGACATACCATCGTGAGCCACACTTCTGGTGTTTGAAAGAATCCTTCGAGTCCGTCGTTGAGTTGACGATCCAAGAAAGTCACGGAGCACGTCAAACTTGACTGGTCCCAAAATGTCGTCGTGGAAGGGACTCCCAACTCCTGGGAGGTAGGAGAACTGTGTTTGCTGGCAGACGCGTGCCGTGTTCCGAGAATACGGTTCCGCTCACGTTCATGCTTTCGCTCGTCACCACCCCATCATTTTTTGAGTTTGGACTTAAATAATTATATAAGATACATTTCTTCCACAGCCACCATGCATATGTGCTGCCAGCACCTGGGCATAATTTAGTCACAACATGGTTAGTAATGTTTAGGCTAGGTTTAAAGGTTGTCGAGAATGTGAAGGCAATGCTTGAGGTTTAGATTGACATTGGTGCAGTGGTGATACTTGAAGTGTCATCAGAGGAAAAAATGTCAGCTAAGACTTTAAGTACATACAGATGTATGGCTGTGTCCTGAATGTCAATTTAAATAAGACCTAAGAGCCAGTTTGGAAATACAACCCCACCACAAAACCCACATGAAAACCCCTGAGAAAATACCATGTGTGTGATCACATAAGCTGCCATGTTCAGGCAGAGTTCCAACTCTCTTGACTCATACATACATGAATACCACAATATAGGTAAGCTACACAAGGCCTACCATGCTTTGCTGCAGTGGGTTGTAGTGGTTGAGCATTAAAGGGGTTGTCTGCAGATGTCATGCCAGCTTTCAATCATGTGCACAGTCATATGCTTTTGCTCTAAGAGTGTATTGCAAGGTGTAAATAAAACACATGATGAACTAAGAGGATGCAGATATTGAAGCACAACAGCTCACACATGACTCAGGATGTGATTGTGGGGGAATCCCAGTAGTCTGAGTGGTGATCAATGGGATATGGTCATGAGAGATTGATGCTTACTCAGTCATCATCAGGCATTTGGTGATGAGGGGGTTGGCAATGATGCTGTGTGGAAGAATCTCCCATGCATGTGCATAGGCTGCAAAGGCATAACAAACATGGAGGCAGGACATGTTGGCAAGCAGAGATTGTGGCCATTGCAGAGAAGGCTTCCAATTATGCATACAGAGGTGGTGCTGTGCTGAGGTCAATGATGTGGCATAACTCATGGTTGATTGCCATGGCACACAGAAGAGTGAATACATGAGTGAGGGTGGCAATGGGGGGGAAACCATTGAGAGGAATGTGGACATGAAGGGCATGAGATGCCAGGCAGTGGAATGGAGAGGATGGCAGGTTTTCCTCCCATATCAAAAGGAACTGGGGCCCTGGATGTTCTCCAAGAGGTGGTGGGGTGTACTGATGCAGGTGTGTACAATGCTACAGATAGTGCTAAGCTGCTTATGAGTACTGTAGGAATATACTCACTGCAAGCAGGAACAGTAAGCAGTGATAGTGTGCATGGTGGAATGCATCCACAGTGGCAAAGGGCCAGTTTAGGATGGTCAGTATATGTGCCCTGTTGTCCTTGTCCACATGCAAGGCATGGAGAATGAAGTGTGGCAGAGCTGGGGGGGGGGGCAGGGGAGGGGCACCAGCTGTATGAGAGAGGGCCATAAGCAAGACAATGGCATGCACATCAATGAGACACATGACACATTTGCAGAGAGTAATTGCAAGGGTCACTCATTGTGTGTATATACATGTGAGTGCAACAGCTGGCTAAATAATGACAATAAAATGTGGGTGTCAGAGACACTGTAGGGAGTGAGTACTCCCCACCATGAGATTTCTTTTATTTTATAGCTTTTACTTTTACTTTACTGTTTTTACTTTCTTTTCTTTTTATTTCTGTTCATTTACTTTACACCTTGCTTAGCTTCGAGAATAGACACGTGATATGGCTTAAGTAAGCCCACTTGCACTTACTCTCCACTGTAACTACTTACAAAAAAATAATAGTGAAGTACCCAGTTATGAGTGTTGAAATATTTACCAGCTATCATCCCTTACATGTGATTGCAGTTCTAAGAATAGTTGTTCCATACTATTCTCTGGTGTACTCTTCTAATGGATAACCAGATAACACATCCCTAGTAGAAAGATAGAGTAGTACCTATATGGAAGGTCCTCCTACTTATGATTATGGTAGTTCTTATCATGGTGCTAGTCTACCTGGTCCATGCACACCAGTTGCATATATAAACCCTCTAGGATAGACCAGAGATGTAACAAGCTTGTACTTCACCATTTATATCATCCTCTTCTCAGAACTACTCTCCAAGTACTCTCAAGACCAAGACCAACTGAACCTCTAAAGGCAAGTGCTCTGCCCTCACCCTTTTGACCCCACATCCTCTGCACAATAGGTTATGAGCCCTGAGTAACAGGTGCTTATCATCTAATGGACAATAGATCATTGAGGAAGATGTTTGTCATTGACTATGCTGTTGAACAGACCTGAAGCACTAGGTTGGGCCTTGGCCACCTTGTTGCTATCATTCATACTAGGCATTTGTCAGGCAGTATATGTTGCAAATGCAGTTGGAGGTCCTTTTACTGTAATCTTGCATTGGCACTTTCTACTGTTATGTGGGGTACTTTTTTAGGTATTCCAACCTGGCATGGCATCTACTCCTTGTATCAGGAGTATTGTATTCTCTTGGGGTGCTATCAGCAATTGCACATTTGTGTTGGTGTCCTTGTTGAGGCTAGAGATCTAGAACCTCCTCAGGGGAGAAGCTGAATGATAGGCTGGTAGAGGGGACACTGAAGTTTGGAGAAGGGTCTCTCATGGTGTGGGGCTGTATGACTTGAGAGGGTGTTGGGTATGCCACCAAGATTGATGGTAGGATGGATGGAGACCTCTACCTCCAAATTTTGAAGGATGAATTACAAGATTCCCTTCAGTATTATGGTCTTCATCCTCCTGACATCATCTTCCAGCAGGACAATGACCCCAAGCACACCTGCAAGCAGGTCAAGGAGTGGCTAGAGGAGCAGGATTTTAGGACTATGGTATGGCCTGCACAGTCCCCTGACCTCAACCCCATAGAACATTGAAAGCATGCCTAGGAGGGTTGAGGCAGTGCTTAAAGCAAAAGGAGGCTATACCAAGTACTGATATTCCCCAAATACCCCTCACTTTTCAAGAGTGAATAAATGTGTGCAATGGTGTAGCTATTTTATTATTGGCATATCTCAATGACTACTGCACCAAATCACATGACCCTGGGACCATTTTGTAGCCAGGAGCAAGTACTACCACCCATCTCCCCAAGGCTAAGCAGGATTCCCATGCCTGATTGCGCTACACCGGACTTTGTACAAAACAGCCAAACATTGCACACATTTTTTCACTCACTGTATGCCAGCACTGATATTCCCTCACCATCTATCATATTCATATCAAATTTTAATCACACACCATGTGATCAGAGGAAGGGGATTCTGAGTATGCAGTCATATTGGTTGATGTTCATGATGTTGAAGTAGGTGTCACACATGAAGGCTCCCGGACACAACCTCATCTGGGAGCCATGTGTGATCTTTGAGTGACTTCTGACACATCCCAGCTGTATGGTTAGCTGGGAGGCCGGGGTGAATGTAGGTAACTCGTGACAGTAGTGAACACAGGGCTCACAAAGTTGATTGTGCTCCCTGTGTCTATCATGGACAACACTTCACAGCCATTGACCTGGGCTTTTACTACTACACAAGCACATGCTTGTGGTGGGATTGCTGGTCTAGGGGTGGTAGTATTGTTGGCACACATTCCATATCAGAATGCATGGTTAGACTCTTCTGTCAGATGAAGCACCATTAATCATTCATTTTCATTTGAGTGTCACATCCATGATGCATGTGTAAGGTCTGGACCATAGCTGTTCTAGCCTACAGGCTTCTGTTGTGAAACTCCATTCCATCTCTGATTTGGCTTGTGATCTATTTCTGTTTCTATTTCTATATTTAGTATACTTCTCTTGTGCTCCTAGGTGACTCACCATACTAGTATATCTGACTAATCCCCATACTATCCAGCTATCTGGCAACTACCAACTTACCTTACTAATATCTCACTAATACTGTTAATCATCCATACTGCATTCTGGTAGTCACTACACCCCAGACATTGCTTTGGACTTTTCTCTGTAGTATAAAAGCCTTGTACATATGTTGTAGCACCTCAGTTCAAATATTGAATAAGATACTCATTGATCTCACTCAACTCCAGATAGTCTCTGGATAGTTCTGACTCTTGGGACTCAGCAAGAACTAGTGTACTAAGTTGTATGCTAAACTCCAACTACCCAGACTTTTGCTATAACTTCCCTCTGCCCTCAGACCCTCCTGGAGACCATTGAGAACTGGTCTTGACAGTATATTTGAACTCAAATCTTGCACAAGTTCATCCAACCACTAAGCAATGACTATGACCACTCAACTCCACTCACACTCCATGGCTGCTGAAGCCTTGGAACAAGCCACAATCAGTGACACACATGAATCTAGTGGACATATTGTGCTAGCAAGCTGCCAATTCCCACCACCATCAGTCAGCCAGTTCTGAAGCTCCTCCACCAGGGGTGAACCCCTCACTACCCTGACCCCCAGAATGAGCTCTTCTGACAGACATTCCACTTCCACTGCATGACCATCCCCAGACCTCTTTGGAGGCAATGACCCTGGAGATGATGGTCCTGGAGATGATGGACCCAGAGATGAAGACAATGATGACAATGACAATGACAATGATGGCAATCCATTCATCAATGCCCCAGAGCAGCTAGACCCCCAGCTGGCAGTCTTGCAAAATCTGGCAACAGCTGTCAACCATCTGTTGTGTTTGACTTGTTGATCTGAAAATACTTCATCTCATGTGCCAAAGTCCAAGAGCCAGACACCTTTGACAAGACTGATCCAACAAAACTTTGAACCTTCCTGGTCCAATGTGAACTTTGTTTCCAAGATCACCCCAAGGCCTTTTGCCTTGATAGAAACAAGGTTACATTTTCCCAATCATATTTCAAAGGAATGGCCCTTGGGTAGTTTGAGCCAGACCTTCCAAACTCCAGAGACCTGGCAGACTACCCACTCTGGATGGATAGCTGGCTGGACTTCATGGTGGACCTCCAGACAACCTTTGGACCACATGATCCAGTTGCAGATGCCAAACACCAGCTTGACCACCTCCACATGAAAGATATGCATTGTATGAATCATTATGTGGTCAACTTCAATAGACTGGCATCACAAGTCCAAGGTTATGGAGTTCTACACCAGACTCCCAGATCCCATTAAGGATGAAATCAGTAGGGTTGGGAAACCCACCACCTTGTATGGGTTGTGCACCCTAGCCCAAGAGATTGACACACACTACTGGGAGCACAAGGACAAGATCTCTCATCAAGCAAAGTCCTCTGGCAATGACTCCAGAAACAACTCCAGAGGTAAAGCCACCTTGAACAAAGGGGACAAGCAAAAGTCAAGTAATGCCAATCCCCAGTCTGGTAGTAACCAACAAACTCTGTCTACCTTGAACCCAAACCTCTCAATAACCAGAACTCTGGAACATCATCCACACTATCTAACAAGCTTGGTAAAGATGGAAAATTGACATCTGCCAAGTGTAAGAGACATTTCAAACAGAACTCATGTATGTTCTGCAAAAACCCTGGGCACAAGGCAAAAGAATGCCCCAAGTCTACCTCCCACACAGCCAAGGCTCATGCAGCCATGACTGCTGAGTCAGAAGCCAAACCAACTGCCTCTGCTGAAGCAAAAAAATAGTGTGCAACTCTCAGAACTCCACACAGCCTGGGAGTTGCATTGATACTGACTGTGCACCCTTGGAGGCATGCCTCAATGCATCTGCTCTTTCAAACCCTAATCCACTAAAGCCTTCTGTCACTCTTGATTTGTATAATATCCTGGACTTTCCAGCTTTAATAGATTCAGGTTCAACCCATTGTTTTGTAGATTCCACTTTTGTCAATAATCATGGTCTTTCAACCTACTCCATCCCACCTCTTGTCCTCTGTCTGTTCAACAGTGTGACAATGACATCTATCAGTAAAGCCTTGAATCTCTCAGTCTGCTTCCCCTCTGAAGATGTCACTGACATGACCTTCTATGTAACTCCAATGGATTCTGAGTGTAAGATCATTCTTGGACATAACTGGCTCACCCATTACAATCTGTCAATTGATTGGGTATTGAGCAGTATTAAATTCCAAAGCCTTACATCTTGCTTGCCAGTGCTGATGTCACCCTCTGACTTGGAGTCAACTCCAAGAAACCCTGAAGATGCCCCTCTGGGCTCTCCAATCACCACCCTCCTCAAATCAGTTGATGACTCCTCTCCACCCAGCATCTGAGCACCTAACATCACCCTTGTCAATACAGCAGCCTTTGTCCACACTTGCAAGTTAGATGGCTCACTCCAGTTCTCCCTCCTCCAACCTCAGCACAGTACTAAATTCTGGGCTGCCACCATGCAAGACACCCCAGACTTGTCATCAGTACCCCTGGGCTATCATGACTTTGCTGATGTGTTCAGCAAGTCCAAGGCATCAACACTTGCACCTCACAGAGAGTTTGACCTCAAGATAGATTTGGAAGAAGGAACTATTCCACCACTGGGAACCCTCTACTCACTTTCTTCCATTGAACTCACTGCTCTCCAGACTTTCATCAATGAGAACCTGACCACCAGCTTTATTTGTCCAACATCATCCCTGTATGTCACACCTGTCCTTTTTGTCAAAAAGAAGGACAGATCACTACATCTCTGTGTTGACTTCAGGGGCCTTAACAAGATCACCAAGAAGGATCAATATTCACTTCCTCTCATTTTGGACTTACTTGACTTGCCTAGTTGAGCTAAAGTTTATACTAAGATTGATCTGCACCACACTTACCACCTAGTGCACATTACTGAAGGAGATGAATTTTGATGGATGTTTGCAGAGTGGGACCTTGAGTCTAAGGAGTGTGAACTCAGTCTTTGAGTTAGGATGAAGCCTATATCTATCAACAAACCTAAGGAGTGTGAACTACCCAAAGGATAAGTGAGAATAGGCTACAGTATACAAGAAGGAACATTACCTCAGTCTTTGAGTTAGGACAGAGTCTGAGGTGTAAGGGAAAAAGATGAAGCTATGAGTATGGCATATTATGTAAGCGGTGCTTGCTGTACTTGGAAGTCACAAAACTCCAACAATGAATGGAAAATGGCCTTCAGAACTTGTTATGGATCTTACAAGTGGCTGGTGATGCCATTCAGACTTACCAATGCCCCTGCAGTATTTCAACACTTCATCAACTCCATCCTTGCAGACTTACTGGATGTATGCATCATTGTCTACCTAGACAACATTCTCAATTATTCTGATAATGTCAAAAATCATAAAAAAACATGTTCATGAGGTACTCCACAGGCTCTGGGAACATGGCTTGTATGCCAAATCAGAGAAATGTGAGTTCCACTCAGAGTCTGTGGAATACCTTGGATTCTTCTTGTCTCCTGATGGGTTGTCAATGTCCAAGGATAAGGTAAGGGCCATTCATGACTGGCCTGAACCTTGTTAGGTGAAGGACATCCAGTCCTTCCTTGGCTTTGCAAACTTCTACCATTGTTTTATCTTCAACTACTTGGACATCATGGTCCCACTAACACATCTCACACAAAAGGGGGCACCTTGGAGAATTTTCCAAGAACTGTCACCAGGCTTTTAATTGCCTCAAAGAAGCTTTCTCCATGGCTCCAATATTAACTCACTTCCAACCCAGACTTCCCATCATGGTCAAAATGGATGCTTTGGACTCTGCTATCACTGGAATCTTGTCCATTACTTGTCCAGATGGTGAGGTACAACCAGTAGTGTTCTACTCCCAGACTTTGACTGCTCTGGAGTTGAACTATGATACACATGATAAAGAGCTGTTGGTGAACCATGAAGCTTTCCAGACCTGGCACCATTACCTTGAAGGCCCTGCTGTAGGGAGCCTAGGCTCCCTGAGGCTGCAAAGCACCTTCAGCAGCAATCCTTACTCTTGCTAATCACCAGATCACATGTCCCTTATGATCATGAGACAGCCTATAAATACATTGCCCACCTTGCTTCCTCATCATTATGTGCCTGCTGCTACACCTATTGCCCCTATCACTGCCAGCATCATTGCTGCCTACTTTGGTACCCAGTGAGTCAAGCTGTCCCCCTGGTGCCAGTCTCTACCTTTGTGACCCTTGTCAAACATTGTCAGTGACCCTCACTGATCTGTCATGTGTCACCTTTCTTGAAATATGTCTGTAGGCTACCTCAGTAGACTGTGAGCTATTAAGTAGAATACTGTACCTGTAGGCTACTACAGGATGTCAGTAAGTAATGTACTGTGAAATATATGAGTGCTTACCCTCAGTAGACTGTGAGCTACTGAGGGAACTCTATGAAATGTACTGCTAAGTCCGCTCTAAGGTGATTATGTAAGCACCCAAACATCGCACCTAGGACCTGCAATACAGGGGAGGTTTATATGCTCCAACAACCTTGACACCCTCAGCACCTTTGCCTCTCTACAAGCACCAAGGCCATCCTCTCCCTTAGTAGTGCCACTGCTCCTGCACTCCAGACCAGTTGGGGAAACTGCTGCAAGCACTCAGCACATGCCTTCTCTACCCAGGCATGTCTTCTTACCACCTCTCCCTTACTTAACTCTTCTTTCTGCCTTTTACTTGTTTATCCTGCCTCTGACACTGCTGCATGCATGCCTACTGTCACATCCATGACATGCACACAAGGTCCAGACTGAGTTCCAACCATCTGAGGTGTTGTTCTAGCCCTATGGGCTTCCATTGAGAAACTCCATCCCATCTTTGATTTGACTTATGATCTATTTCTGTTTCTGTTTCCATATTTAGTATGTTCCTCTTGCACTTCTAAGTGACTCACTACACTACCATACCAGTATGTCTTACTAATCCCTGTACCATCCGGCTATCCAGCAACTACCAACTTACCTTACTAATAGCTCACTAATATTGTTATTCATCTGTACTGTGTTCCAGTAGTCACTACACCCCAGACATTGCATTGGACTTTCCTCTGTACTATAAAAGCCTTGTACATACATCATAGCACATCAATTTGAATATCAAATAAGATACTCATCAATCTCACTCGACTCCAGACAATTCCTGGATAGCTCTGACCTCTGGGACTTGTCAGGAAACTAGTGTACTAAGTTGTATGCTAAACTCTGACTACCCAGACTTTTGCTCTAGCCTTCCTCTGCCCTTGGACCCTCTCAGAGACTGTTGAGAACTGGTCTTGACAGTATATTTGAACTCAAATCCCTGCATGAGTCCACCTAACCCCTATACCAATGACCATGACTACCCAACTCCATTCCCACTCCATGGCTGTTGAAGCTTCAGAACAAGCTGCAATTGATGATATGCATGAGTCTAGTGCATGTATCACATTAGCAAGCCACTGATGCCCTCCACTGTTGGTTAGCCAATTTCAAAGTTTCTCCACCAGGGGTGAACCCCTTGCTACCCTGACCCCCAGAACTGGCTCCCCCAGTAGACATTCCTCATCCATGGCATGACCAACCCCAGACCTCTTTGGAGGTGATGACCCTGGAGATGACAGTCCAGGAGATGATGGTCCCAGAGACAATGACAACAATAATGATGACAATGATGATGACAGCAACCCTTTCATCGATGCCCTGGAACAGTTAGACCCCCAACTGGCAGTACTGCAAAATTTGGCAATGTTACACCTCGACCCAGCTCCTTCCATTTCTGGACTGGAGCTCTGGATACATGCCTTTGGTCCCACCATCTTTATCGTCATTGGCTGCAGTGTTGTCGTGATACTTATCAGCATTCACATAATACTTCCTGACTGGCCTGCCAGCCTCTATCTTTGGTAACTGATGTCTGATCGGTTACCTGTCATCTTCTTTCTGTTGGGTGTAACCCCAACTCCTTATCAAGATATGCTTCAGGCCCTTCAATGGGCCTTTGTCTCATTTCTATGTCTGTGCCTCCGTTTCCTTCTTTGACTCATCTTTGTGTCCATGACCCATTGTACTATAGCTGCGCACCTGCTGCGCATTGTTGCCTTCCTGTCACAAGCCCACTCTGTGTGCTCGCTCTCATTGGTCTCTTTATCCATACATACCTTATGACTGATGCCTGTTCACCTTAATCGGAAATGCCCATGTCCCATCCTTACTGTATGTGTTACAAGCCCATTCATAGTGGGCCATGGACACCATTTCCTTTGGGCACTATGCCCAGTACAGCTGCCATATATATAGAGTCACTGTACCACTGTACTTCCTTAACTTTTTGCTACCTTGCAATGACCCACATTTATCACCATTCTTTGGAAAATACGAGTGTGTGTCCCAAGGGTGCTCAAAGTCATTATGCACTGAGGTACCCCACTATTTCACATAACAGTTCTTACACTGTTTTTCGGTGCTTTGAAGAACTCGCAGCTTAGTGTTCATTATACTGCTCTTATGTTGCTACACCTTTCTTAGGTGCTTCGAGCAACCTGTGGCATAACAAAAGTGAAAAGTTCAACTCACAGCTGTGACCATTGTTTGGACACGACACCTGCTATTCCCCTCTCCATCTCAGAACTGCACCTTTGCTAGTCTGGCTATTGTTTAGCCTGCAGGACTAGTGTCTTACATCGTTCCATTTATAATGAACTAACCTTTTTTAGGTTTGCTGACTTGTTGGAACCTGTAGCTCCTCATGCTTCTGCTGTTTTGCTGGACTATCCATTATTTGGATCAATGACCTGGCAAATCTAACATTACTCATTGACTGACCATTTTTTGGTGTTGTCAACTTACCCCTCTACTTTTTCAAGTGTGCCTTACTGTTTTCCCAAGGTGTCTTCAAGACCACCTCCACCGCCTCCACCAGATTCGATGAGTGCTTTCTCTTTAAGCAAAGGCAAATGTTGCACCCTGCCTCAACCTCTACCCTGATGGTATACTCCATGTAAACCTACTGGAACCCCATACGAATACTGTTACCCCAATCAACCTCGCTCCTTGACTCCTCTGTCCTCCCTTCGCAACCCAGCTATCTTGGGTGCTTACCAAGAAAATGAGCCGGAGTCTGAAACCAACATTGAACCATTAACCTTTGACGATAAGTCTGACCTAGGATCTGTTGTCAGAGATACTCACATTCCAGACATTGACAAAGAGAATCTTATCCATGTCATGTCTCATGCTACCAAAGGATTAAATCTCAGATCAGGATCTGGATCTGGGCAGGAAGCCATGAAGCCCTCTTCCGATCAAACCCTGCTGTTTAATTGAGAACCGACCACTAGGGAAATTGAAGAACTTTGTGCCAAGTTTGCCTCTACAATGATCATTGATGTCCACATGTTGAAGCCAAATGGAGGATGTGAGTTTAATCTTAACAAGCCATGTGTCTATAACAGCAATCATGATCTGGTCTTTACCTGGATCACTCAGGTTAAGGGGTATCTTCAAATAAACCAACACATGTATACTTCCGATCACCTTCAGATCAGGTTAACCCTGTCTTTTATGACAGAAGGATCTGCTGTGGCGTTTGCTGAGGTCTATATTAATGAACATGACTGAAGTGGCCACTTCAAATATAAGGATGACTGGGAACAATTTGAAGCTCATCTTTGTGCAACCTTTGTATCCAGTAACCCAGAGCATAAAGCCCAGATCAAACTTGTTATGCTAATGCAAGGAAGTGATCCATTTGAAACTTATGTCTCTCAATTCCTCTCTGTTTTCAACTGCATTGGCTACAATGATGACAATTTTAATGGTGCTATATTCTTTGGACAGGGATTGAAGAAGGAAATCCATGACTGGGTCCTTGATCATAAGGAACCCTGTACCGTCTCGGACTGGATCACATATGCTGGCCAAGCCATAAGCAAGATCAAACAAAAACATACCCTCAACAAGAAGAAAGCTGGAGAAACTCACCTGTCTCCATGTTACCACTATCCCTCCCATCCTACTCAGGATCCTAATGCTATGGATGTCGACAAGAGATGTCAAAACAACAAAGAAAAGGGCAGAAGCCATGTTCGATTGGTGTGCTGTTTCAATTGTGCTGAAGAAGGGCACTTCAGCAAGGACTGTCCAAAGCTGAAGAAAAGGAGCATTAAGGAAGTAGATGTGGAAGAAGAAGAAGTCAAACAAGATTCGAAACCTTCCAAAGAGAAGGGTTTTTAAAGGGGTGTTCTGAGTGTTCCTCATGCAGTTCACCCAGATCTAAAAATGTTTTGAGTGCTTGTGTTTCCTGTAATAGTATCACTGATGAATCAGAAATGTGCGCCTGGTCAATCTACAGAACACTTGAGCTTCTCAATTACAAAAATGCGAGGGTACCTGCCACAATCGATAGTGGCACCAAAGTTAATCTCATCAGAGCCAGGCTGGTCTCCAAGTTGAAGTTATGCACCTACCCAGTGAAGAAAACTTGGGACATTACTGCCTTTGATGGACGAGTTCACTATATGGTAAAGAAGAAGGTCTTTTTGAAATGCTTCAATCTGGTGAAACTGGTCCATGAGTTTCAGGTTCTGTGTTACATAGGACTGATGGAAAAAGACCACCTAATCTTAGGAATGCTGTGGCTGAAAAAGGAGATGCCAATAGTAAATTGTTGGATGCATAGGGTGGTTGGATGGGGTGGTTCCCCAGATGAGCAACTGCCAAAGAAGACTGAAGCCAATGTGCATGAGGTCAAGAATGCCTCTGTAAATCGCACCACTATCTCAACTCAACTTGAGATGAATGCAAAACCAGCCGAGATTCCGGATCTCCCAGAACAGTATGCTGACTTCACCAAAGTCTTTTCCGAAACAGACATTCTGTTGCCTCACTTCCAAGAGGGGCTTGATCACGAAATAAAGACCAAGGAAGAATTTCGGAAGGACAACAAAAAACTAATCAAGAAGGCCACATTATATCCCATGTCACCCAAAGAACTCAAGATCTTGGATGAGTTCATCAATGAAAACTTACAATGCAGAAAAATAGTGCCTTCAAATTCACCTGTGTCAGCCCTGGTATTTTTCATAGCCAAGAAGGATGGCAAGAAGTGATTGGTCCAAGACTACCAGTATTTGAACTCCCATACGGTTCATGATTCATACCCCTTACCAAATATCCCTCAAATGGTTGATGAACTTTGCGAGTCAAAATACTTTGCTAAGTTTGACATTAGGTGGGGTTTCATGAATGTCAGAGTAAAACCAGAGGACCAGTGGAAGGCTGCCTTTTTAACCCCTTGAGGATTGTTTGAGCCCACTGTTATGTTCTTTGGGCAGTGTAACTCTCCACCAACCTTCCAACGCTTTATGGACACTACATTTGCTGACCAGCTTCACAAACAGCAGTAATGCAGATATATGGATGACATTGTTGTCCATGCCAAAACCATCCCAGAGTTATGCAAATATGTAAGGGAGTTTCTGGAAATATGCAAGAAGGAGTGACTCTGCCTAAAAATTTTGAAATGTGTCTTCAAAGCCAAGGAAATCAAGTTCTTGGGGATGAAGATCTCCAAAGGGAATGTCCAAACCATATTGGTCAAGACCAACGCTGTCAAAAGCTGGCCAACCCTGCACAACCTAAAGGATGTGTGTTCATTTTTGGGCTTTTGTAACTTCTATTGCAGGTTTATCCCATCCTTCTTGCAAATCACGAGACCACTTCACAACCTGTCAAAGAAAGACACCAGGTGGAGGTGGGGAAGCAATGAAAATGGTGCCTTCGAGAAAATAAAGTCTCTGTTATGTTCAGCACTGGTGTTACAAATCCCTGACTTTCACAAGCCTTTTGCTCTCTTTATGGACGCCTCTAAAGTAGGAACTGGTGTGGTGCTGGCACAAAAGGGACCTGACGATGAGTGGCATCCTTGCCATTTCCTCTCTGTGTCATTGAAGGGAGCTGAACAATGCTACCAAGTCTTTGACTTAGAGATGTTGGCTGTCATTTGTGCGTTGGATGCTTTCTGACATTACTTAATCTTGCCAGTTGAACCAACAGTAATTTTCATGGATCACAAGAATCTTACATACTGGCGCCACCTGCAGAAGTTAACCCCCTGACAAGCAAGGTGGCTCGATATGCTTCAAGGTTACCCAGTCCTTTTCTCACACAAGCCTGGCAAATTGATGGGGGTTCCTGATGCTCTCTCTCTCCAACCTGATTATGGTGACAAACCCACCATCACAGCTGCTGCCCTTCCTGATGCCATGTGGCTTGAGGGGGGGGTGAATTCTGACACTTCCAACAAACTCTGTTCCAACAAACTGATAAATGCTGACATGGCCTCGGATCAACACTGCATGATGGATGTGAAAAAGGTTGATCATCACCAAAAGGGGATATATGTCATCTCAAGGGAGGTATATGATCACGCCATGAGCAAAACACCAAAGGATGTTACCCTCTCTGGAGAAAATCCTGAAGTTCAAACAGCGTCGGATGGAATGAAACATTACAAGCAATGATTGTATATACTGCTGAAGACAAGAAAACAGTGCCTCCATGACTACCACAATCACCTGGCTGCCAGTTATCCTGGCATTAAAGCAATGTTGAAGAAAATGGTTAAAGAGGTTTGGTGGCCTGGAATGTGGAAGTTGATATGTGACTATGTCAAGGGCTGTCCTGTTTGTCAGGCCAACAAGGTCATTACCCATCCAGTTACGCTGCCTGTCACTCCCAACAATACACCCAAAAATCCTCTTCCTTTCCAACAGATATCAATGGATCTCATCACTGACTTACCTGAATCAGAAGGCTATGACTTGGTTCTGATGGTAGTGGATCAAGGGCTAATGAAAGCGGCAGTGTTTGTGCCTACAAACAAAACCATTGATTCAGTGGGCCTTGCTCACCTGTTTCAACAATATATCTATCAACAGTATGGACTTCCCAAATTGGTCATATCTGATTGAGGCCTGCAGTTTGCTTCAGTGTTTACAAAAGAGCTATACAAGTCCCTCAGAGTTAAGACAAAGCTGTCCTCTGCTTACCACCCTCAAACAAATGGTGAAAGCAAACATGTTACTGTAATCAAGAACTCGAAATGTACTTATGGTGCTACTTCACCAAGTTGCCCAATTCATGGGCCCAAAAGCTTCCTGATGTGGAGTTTGCCCATAACTCATGTGTTCATTTGGTACATGGGCAGATCCTGTTTTCGCTACTCTACAGATTTGACCCTTCCCCTTATCCTGTCGCCTGTACCACCACTGCACTGTCAGTCGATGATTGGCTTCAATCCCTTGTGATCAATCATGACATCGCCCAGCTTAGCCATGAGTGGGCCCAAGACGTGATGCAATCAAGATTGAAGGGAATATACACTGAACCCAAGAAGGGTGACCAAGTATGGTTAGACTCAGGCAACCTATGCACTCAAGGCCAGTTGTCAAAGATAGAACCATGACATTTGGGCCCATTCCCCATTGTTGAGGTAATATCACCAGTGGCTGTCAGGTTGGGACTACCACCCACCTGGAAGGTACACCCAGTCTTCCATACTTCCTGGATCTATCTGTTCACCAAAACTGCCAAATATGGCAATGTGCCTCCACCTCCTCTTCTGGATCTGGTGGATGATGAAGTAAAGTGGGAAGTGGAGATGATACTCAACCACTGCAGCAAGGGGTGCGGAAAGGGTCATGAGTACCTTGTGAAGTGGGTTGGTTTCCCACATTTGTCTAACACATGGGAGCCCAAAGAGAATATAAAAGAGCACACCGAAGAAGTGCTTGAGCAGTACAAGCTTGCTCATCGCCTCAACTAAATGGCCAGCCCCCACTCTGTTAATACCGAAAACCCTGGTTCTGATTATTTTGACTATGACAATGCTACCCTTGCCTCCAATTTCGCCAACAACTACATGGAGATCTCCACAACCTCTCCCTCGCACTCCCCCTCCAGTTCATTTCCCCTCCCACATGAACTACTCAGTTATCTGCTTGCCAGAAAGGCCTCATTGACTGACAACGAGACCACTACCTCCTTCGAACCCCTTTCTGATGCCACCAGCTTCCACCCACTCAGAAGCCTCATGCTCCATCACGCAAAGCCCAACAAGGGTAAAGCCCAACTTCAACCACTGATGCCAATGCCTTCCATCCCCCTCATTGATTGACTCTCAGCCACGCCCTACGACGATGAACCCTTTGGTAATGCAAGTGAAGCCAACCACCGACCGTTACCTGCTTTACCCCTCTCCGAGCCCATTCCATGCCAGCATGTACCAGCCAGTTCAGGGCCTCCCATCCCTCCTGCTGAATCAGCAACCCCTGTCGTCATCATGGAACCCATGACAGCACAGTTCTTCGACTATTGTTGTTTGCTTATGAAGTACAACCCAGGGGACCCACTTGTCAGCGTCACATGAGAACAGGAGCAACGTCTATGGCTGCTGTGTCAGATCTTCTGAGGATCAGATGTAGTGGCATCTTACATTCCCAAGTTCCTTGATGTCACTGTTAAAACCCCTGACTCCACTGGTGATGCCATGTTCCTTGAAAACACCCTTTGCACTGCTATCTCCGCTATGGGCAAGGTGCAGTATGACCTTGTTCAGATCCTTCATCAAGATCTCAGACCCACCATTGCCAATTCCTTTCGGTGTGCTACATCTGATTGACTTGGAAGAACTGGTTTGGATGTGCTATGCCAAGTGGCTGCTGCAGCAGAGAGAGGAGGATCGGGGTTTCATAAGGTACAGTCAGTACCGGCAGATGACTGGCAGTCCTTCCAGTCATTGCCATGGAACGCTAAACCCACAGGAGAGCCTTCGACTGGAGGAGTTGACCCAACAAGGCTATCTGTCCCTCTGGTTAAGGTCGAGATGCCTCCTCTGGCCCCAGTGAAGAGAAATAAGTGAGAGGACTCATGGATAGCTTCTGAAGGCTAGTTAGACCCTAAAGGGAATCCTGTTGAAGAGAAGAACTAGTAGGAAAAGAAAACAGAAAAAGAGCTGAACACTTAGCCTGAACAACTGAACTGAAAACTCTGCTGCACCACCACCTTAGGACTTCCCTAAGGCTGCTCAGACCTCACTCTCAAGGGCTGTAGCAGTAAGAGACTGCCACAGACTGGTCCCACCAGTCTGTGATCCCCAGCCTCTATAGTGGTAGCTTGTTCTCGTAGCTAGTACAAATTCTGTGGGAGATTGAATCACCCCTGTGTGATACTTATTTTTGGTGCGCTTTTTGGTTGATTACATAAGCACTTAGAGCGCACACTTAGAGTACATTTGGTACTGTTCCCTCAGTAGTTGAGTCACTACTGAGGGTAAGTCTACTATTTACTTAGTATTTCCATACTTACTGATAGCCTGTAGCTGCCTACAGGTACATCTAATATAATAGTAGTTGAGTCACTACTGAGGCTGCCTACAGCCATTTTCTACAAATTCAAAGTCAAGACTGCATGTGCTTACTAATCACCTCTTGCCTCACCACTAAGTCCCCATCCCACTTACAAATTGGGGATCAAGCCCCTTAGAAAAGTAAATAAAATCCTCCACACCTCAAACCTCTCATATCCATCTATTCCCTTACCAGGGAGCTCCCACTCCCTACACCAGAATTGGAAGAACAAACAAAACAAAGGGTCTTCCAGCAAGCCACTGTAATCTTAGCCAAGAGTTCGACCACTGGTGCCACTGTCTTCAACTGGGAAGTGTTCCTTGATAAAGCATGCGAAAGTGCCTGGGGAATCACTGATCAAAAACCTTACAATGCAATTCACATGCTTAATGTTTTCCCACCCTTGCCTTTCATCGTGCTCGAGCTCAAAGATAAATTATGCTTCTACCTCAGTGGTCGTATTCAAGTCCCCTCTGACCACCCCCTTCGTATCTATATGTGCTACGACTGTGGCTATATTGGCCATTGGTCCTGTGGTCATGGGGCAGGCTCTCACTGGTTGGATCCTCAATATGCACCAACCTTCCTCTCCCACCTTGTCTCCTGACACGCCCTCCTCCAGCTGTTGTTTGACCTTGCCATGCACCCTCTGAACTTGTTGACCAGGAGCTTGCCGCCCTTGAGGGGGGGGTGATGTTATGCCTTGACCCAGCTCCTTCCATTTCTGGACTGGAGCTCTGGATATGCACCTTCAGTCCTGCCATCTTTATCGTCATTGGCTGCAGCATTGTCATGATACTTACTGGCATTTGCATAATACTTCCTGACCGGCCTGCTGTAGGGAGTGGGAGCTCCCTGGTAAGGGAAAAGATGGATATGAGAGGTTTGAGGTGTGGAGGATTTTTATTTACTTTTCTAAGGGGCTTGATCCCCGTTTTGTAAGTGGGATGGGGACTTAGTGGTGAGGCGAGAGGTTGCTTAGTAAGCACACATGGACTTGACTTTGAATTTGTACTAGCTATGAAAACAAGCTACCACTATAGAGGCTGGAGATCACAGACTGGTGGGACCAGTCTGTGGCAGCTCCCTTACTGCTACAGCCCTTGAGAGTGAGGTCTGAGCAGCCTTAGGGAAGTCCTAAGGTGGTGGTGCAGCAGAGTTTCAGTTCAGTTTTTCAGGCTAAGTGTTCAGTTCTGTTTTCTGTTTTCTTTTCCTACTAGTTCTTCTCTTCAACAGGATTCCCTACAGGGTCTAACTAGCCTTCAGAAGCTATCCCTGTGATCTCTCACTTCTTTCTCTTCACCACTGGCCTCTATCTTTGGTAACTGATGTCTGATTGGTTACCTGTCATCTTCTTTCCATTGGGCATAACCCCAACTCCTTATCAAGATATGCTTCAGGCCCTTCAATGGGCCTTTGTCTCATTTCTATGTCTGTGCCTCTGTTTCCTTCTTTGACTCATCTTTGTGTCCATGACCCATTGTACTATAGCTGTGCACCTGCTGCACATTGTTGCCTTCCTGTTGCGAGCCCACTCTGTGTGCTCACTCTCATTGGTCTCTTTATCCATACATACCTTACAACTGATGCCTGTTCACCTTAATCAGATATGCCCATGTCCTGTCCTTACTGTATGTGTTATGAGCCCATTCATAGTGGGCCATGGACACCATTTCCTTCAGGCACTATGCCCAGTACAGCTGCCATATATATAGAGTCACTGTACTGCTGTACTTCCTTAACTTTTCACTACCTTGCAATGACCCACATTTATCACTGTTCTTCAGAAGATACAAGTGTGTGTCCCAAGGGTGCTCAAAGTCATTATGCACTGAGGTACCCTGCTATTTCGTGTAACAATTCTTACACCATTTTTCAGTGCTTCGAAGAACTCACAGCTTAGTGTTTATTATACTGCTCTTATGTTGCTACACCTTTCTTAGGTGCTTTGAGCAACCTGCAGCATAACAGGCAACAGCTGTCAACTGTCTGTCATGTTGAAGAGAAATAAGAGAGATAACCCAGGGAGTGACACCAAAGGCTAGTTAGACCCTGTAGGGAATCCTGTTGAAGAGAAGAACCAGTAGAGGAAATGAATGAAAAAGAACTGAAACACTTAGCCTGAATAACTGAACTGAAAACTCTGCTGCACCACCACCTTAGGACTTCCCTAAGGCTGCCCAGACCTCACTCTCAAGGGCTGTAGCAGTAAGAGAGCTGCCACAGACTGGTCCCACCAGTCTGTGATCCCCAGCCTCTATAGTGGTAGCTTGTTCTCATAGCTAGTACAGTTTCAAAGTCAAGTCCATGTGTGCTTACTAAGCAACCTCTCGCCTCGCCACTAAGTCCCCATCCCACTTACAAAATGGGGATCAAGCCCCTTAGAAAAGTAAATAAACTCCTCCACACCTCAAACCTCTCATTTCCAACTATTCCCTTACCAGGGAGCTCCCACTCCCTACAACGTTCCACCTGTTGCTCCGATGACACCTCATCCTCATGCACTAAAGTCTGAGAGCTGGACACCTTCAATGGTATGGATCCAAAGAAACTTTGGATGTTCCTAGTTCAGTGTGAGCTATGCTTCCAAGATTGTCCCAAGGCCTTCTGCCTGGACAGAAATAAGGTTACATTCACCCAGTCATACCTCAAAGTGATGGCTCTTGAGTGGTTCGAGCCAGACCTTTTAAACTCCAGAGACCTGGCAGACTGTCCACTTTGGATGGACAGCTGGCTGGACTTTGTGGCAGACCTTCAGACAACTTTCAGACCCCATGACCTGGTCGCAGATGCCAAACACCAACTCAACCACCTCCACATGAAAGAGACACATTGTGTAAACCACTATGTGGTCGACTTCAACAGATTGGCATCACAAGTCTGAGGTTATGGAGATGGCACTCTCTGCCACCTGTTCTACACCAGGCTCCCAGATTGCATTAAGGACAAAATCAGTAGGGTTGGGAAACCCACTACACTATATGGGTTGCATGTGCTAGCCCAAGAAATCAACATGCACTACTGGGAGCACAAGGATGAAATTGCTCATCAAGCAAAGTCCTCCAGCAACAACTCCAGAAATAACTCTGGAGGTAAGGCCAACTCAAACAAGGGGGACAAGCAGAAATCTGGTAACACCAACCCCCAGTCTGGTAGTAACCAGCAAACTTCATCTACCTCAAACCCCAAGCCTCTGATTAATCAGAACTCTGGAGCACCATCCATGTTATCCAACAAGCTTGGTAAAGACAGCAAGTTGACACCTGCCAAGCAAAAGAGACATTTCAAGCAGAACCTGTGTATGTTCTGTGGAAACCCTGGGCACAAGGCCAAAGAATGCCCTAAGTCTACATCTCATGTGGCTAAGGCTTGTGCAGCCACAGTTACTGAGTCGGAAGCCAAACCAACTGCCTCCTCTGAGGCAAAAAAATAGAGTGCAACTCTCAGAACTCCAAACAGCCTGGGAGTTGCATTGATACTGACTGTGCACCCTCAGAGGCATGCCTCAATGCATCTGCTCTTTTAAATCCTAACTCATTAAAGCCTTCTGTCACCTTTGACTCATGTAATATTCTGGACTTTCCAGCATTAATAGATTTGGGCTTGACCCACTGTTTTGTAGATTCTAGTTTCGTCAATAATCATGGTCTTTCAACCTACTCTGTCCCACCTCTCATCCACTGTCTGTTTGATGGTGTGACAACAACATCAATCACTAAAGCCTCAAATCTTTCAGTCCATTTTCCCTCTGGAGATATCACTGACATGATCTTCTATGTAACTCTGTTGGATTCTGAGTGTAAGATTGTTCTTGGACATAACTGGCTCACCCACTACAATCTGTTGATTGATTGGGTACTGAGCAATATTAAGTTCTGAAACCTTACATCTTGTTTGCCAGCACTGACATTGCCCTCTGACTTGGAGTCAACTCTGAGAACCCCCATAGATGCCCCCCTGGGCTCTCCAGACATCACCCTTCCCAAGTCAGTTGATAACTCCTCTCCACCCAGCACTCAAGCACCTAACATCTCCCTTGTCAATGCAGCAGCCTTTGTCTGTGCTTGCAAGCTAGATGGCTCAATCCAGTTCTCCCTCCAGGTTTGACCTCAGAATAATACCAAACTCTGGGCTGCCACTGTATGGGATACCCCAGACTTGTCATCAGTACCCCCAGACTATCATGACTTTGCTGATGTGTTCAGCAAGGCCAAGGCAGCTACACTTGTGCCTCACTGGGAGTTCAACCTCAAGATAGAATTGGAGGAAGGAACTACTCTGCCATTGGGAACCCTCTACTTGCTTTCATCTGTTGAGCTTGCCACTCTCTGGACCTTCATCAATGAAAATCTCACTACTGGCTTTATTCATCCAACATCATCCCCATATGCTGCACCTGTCCTCTTTGTCAAAAAGAAGGATGGATCACTGTGCCTTTGTGTTGACTTTAGGGGCCTCAACAAGATCACCAAGAAGGACCATTACCCATTGCCTCTCATTTTGGACTTACTTGACTCACCTAGTTGGGCTAAGGTATATACTAAAATTGATCTGTGCCATGCTTACCACCTGGTGTGCATTGCCAAAGGAGATGAATGGAAAATGGCTTTCAGAACCAATTATGGATCTTATGAGTTGCTGGTGATGCCATTCAGACTTACCAATGCCCCTGCAGCATTTCAGTGCTTCGTCAACTCCATCTTCATGGACCTACTGGATGTATGTGTCGTTGTCTACCTAGATGACATCCTTATCTATTCTGATAGCATCAAAAACCATAAAAAACATGTCTGTGAGGTACTCTGCAGACTCCAGGAGCATGGCTTGTATGAAAAACCAGAGAAATGTGAATTCCACTCCAAGTCTGTGGAATACCTCGGTTTCTTCTTATCCCCTGATGGTTTTTCAATGTCCGAGGATAAGGTAAAGGCTGTCTGTGACTGGCCTGAACCTTGCAAGGTGAAGGACATCCAATCCTTCCTTGGCTTTGCAAATTTCTACTGTTGTTTCATCTTCAACTACTTGGACATCATGGTCCCACTAACATGTCTCACACAGAAGGGGGCACCTTGGAATTTCTCTGAGGATTGTCACTGGTCCTTTAATCATCTCAAAGAAGCTTTCTCCATGGCTCCAATATTGACTCACTTCCAGCCTGGACTTCCCATCACAGTTGAAACAGATGCTTCAGACTATGCTATCGCCAGCATTCTGTCTGTCACTTGCCTGGATGGTGAGGTATGACTGGTAGCTTTCTACTCCCATACTCTGACCACCCCAGAGTTGAACTATGACACACATGACAAGGAGCTGTTGGTGATCCATGAAGTCTTCCAGACCTGGCACCATTACCTTGAAGGCCCCACACACCCCATTGACATCATTACTGACCACAAGAACCTCAAGTATATCTCTACCTCAAAAGTGCTCACCAGGTGCCAAGCATGTTGGTCTGAGTATCTTTCTCAATTCAATATGGTCATTTGTTTCCACCCTGGTAAGCTCAGAGCAAAGCCCGGTGCCTTGACTAGATGATGGGATGTCTACCCCAAAGAGGGGGATAGGGGCTATGCCCAAGCTAACCCACAGAACCTCTGACCAGTGTTTACCACTGAACAATTGTCCAATTTGTTATGGGTGACCTACTTAGAAAGCCCAGTACTACATGCTAGTATAATCATGGATGTTGAGAAACTCCATGAAGATATCAAGTCTGCCTTAACATCTGACCCACTCAGTCAACTCCACCTCTCTGACCCATCTAACCCTTGTTGGCAGGTAGATGAATCCAGACTTCTATGTCTGGATGGTCGCATATATGTTCCTGACTCAAATGACCTCAGACTCCATGTACTCCACTACAAGCATGACCACCCCTTGGCTGGTCTCAGACAAAACAGTGAACACTCAAACTTGTCCATCATGAGTATGTCTGGCCAAATGCTCGGACTTTCATCAAAGACTATGTCAAATCTTGCACTGCCTGTGCACATGCTAAAACCCCAAGACACAAACCATATGGTATGTCGAAGCAACTACCAATACTGGAGAGACCATGGAACTCCATTTTGATGGATTTCATTGAACAACTACCAAACTCTGGAACCCATACTGCTATACTGGTCATTGTAGACTGTCTCTTGAAACAAGCTGTATTCATCCCCACCGAAGATACAATCACCTCTCCACAACTCACTAAACTGTTCCTACTCCATGTCTTCTCCAAGCATGGAGTTCCCTCACACATAACCTCTGACAGAGGCACAGAGTTTGTGTCTCACTTCTTCCAGTTGCTAGGCAAGGCACTGGATATGAAGCTCCATTTCACTTCTGGATATCACCCTGAAGGTGACAGTCAAACTGAACAAACTAACCAGACATTGGAGCAGTACCTATGGGTCTACTGTAATTACCAACAAGACAACTGGTTTGAGTTGCTACCACTCACAGAGTTTGCATACAACAATGCTCCCAGTGCTACAACTGGAGTTTCACTGTTCTTTGCCAATAAGGGTTATCATCCCAATGTTACCATACACCCAGAAAGAGAATTGACATCCTCCTGAGCTAGAGACTATGCAGTGGACTTAGACTCCCTGCATATGTTCCTACAAGAAGTAATGAAGGAAGCTCAGCACAGATACCCAGGTCTGGCAGATGCTAAAAGATCTCTGCCTCCAGACTTTCAGATTGGAGATTTGGTATACATCAAAGCAAAGTACTTCAGGTCCATGTGACCTTCAAAGAAACTCTCAGAAAAGAACCTAGGCCCATACCCTATCATTGCTCATGTTGGATCATTATCCTTCACTATCTGACTACCTAACACTATGAAGTCCATACACCCCATGTTCCATGTCTCGCAGCTAGAACCAGCAACCCCAAATACTATCCCCAACCATGTCCAACCTCCACCTCCACCCATTGAAGTCAATGGAGAACCAGAGTATGAGATAGAACAAATCCTAGACTCTAAAGTGGACTACTGTAGGTGATGTCCACTGCAGTATCTAGTCAAGTGGGCTGGCTACAAAGGCATGGACGAGGAAATGTCCTGGCTCATAGCTACCAAATTAAGCAATGCCCCTGACTTAGTTGCAGATTTCCACCGAGTGTACCCCCACAAGGATGGTCCATTGAGCACTGTCCCACCCCAGGAATAAATGGACTTTTTGGAGTTTACTCTGTCTATGCTATGAAGACTCACACTCACTTGATTCTAAAATGGACATGATGGAAAATATATTTCAAAAAAAAAAAAGAAAAGAGGAGGGGGGGGGACAGGAAAACCCAAAGTATGATACAGACATGGATAAACTAAAATAACAACTAAATGTCATCATTGTTCATTGCCTGGTTGACAAGGCTGGTCATCATGGTCTTGAGAATCTCAAATGATTCCTCCAACACCCTGGACAGGTCCTTGACCTCCTTCGACATTGTCTCCACTGCTGCAGTATTCCTCTGGATCACATTGATGATCTCTCCAAGCCAACAGTCCAGGACCTCTGCCAAAGGATCTGGATGTGGGGCTTGCATGTGGGGTGGGTGGGGTTTCGAGATGACCTCAATGTCTGGCATGTCATCCAGATCTTTGTCGTCAGCTGGCTCTCTGAAATGAGCAGACTTCCTCCACTTCCTTTTTTCTCCACCTTGGGGAGATGTCATGGTCGATGCCAGCTTCTCAGACTCTGGTGCCTTTGGATTCAAGTTGCATTTGCCCTTTGTTTTCTGACACTGGATGCATGGTTCACTAGCCTTGATGCAGGCAGAGCAAGCTTTCACCTGCTCTGCAGACTTTCCACTGACTGATGCAACATGCTGAGACTAGTATGACTTGTCAGTACAGAGTTTAGAATGATAAATGTTGTTACACACCATTGAGCTCTCCACCTGCTGCACCCGACATGTCTCCTCAAGCATCTCTTCTCCACATCCAACTCATGGAGTTTCCTCTCCTCAGCTGTTTTCCTCTGAGCAGCCTCCTTGGCTTTCCTATGCTCCTTGGCCTTTCGACATTCCTTGGCCTCCTTCGCTTTCGGGACCTCCTCAGCTTGCCAGCACTCCTCTTCTTGAATTGCTGCCTGCATGGCAGCACACTGACAATGCTGTCGTTCATTGAATTTTGCCATCTTCATGGTAGGTGGGTTGTCTGGATACTCCTGAAGCAACTCCTCATCAAGGACTTCCCAGGCAATGCCTGTGGGGTTGAGAGAAGGTTTGAGTCAGGGAGTGGGAGCCATAGTGTTTAGGGATTTAGAGATGGGCATCTGGACTTTGACAAAACCCTGTCAAGTTCTTTTTACTGTGAAACCTTTCAGACTCTGACAATGTGGACTTTGAAACTCTGAAGCGACACTTGAGCACAACAAGTGCCTTGAGGGCTCAGCCCTAAGAGGGGGATACTGTCACATCTGTGACACACATGCAAGGTCCAGACCAAGTTCCAACCATCTGAGGTGTTATTCTAGCCCTATGGGCTTCCATTGAGAAACTCTGTTCTGTCTTTGATTTGACTTATGATCTATTTCTGCTTCTGTTTCCATATTTAGTATGTTCCTCTCATGCTTCTAAGTGACTCACTACACTACTGTACCAGTATGTCTTACTAATCCCCATACCATCCAGCTATCCAGTGACTACTGACTTACCTTACTAATAGCTCACTAATATTGTTATTCATCCATACTGTGTTCCAGTAGTCACTACACCCTGGAAATTGCATTGGACTTTCCTCTGTACTATAAAAGCCTTGTACATACATCATAGCACATCAGTTCAAATATCAAATAAGATACTCATCAATCTCACTTGACTCCAGACAATTTCTGGATAGCTCCAACCTCTGGGACTCAGCAGGAAACTAGTGTACTAAGTTGTACACTAAACTCTGACTACCCAGACTTTTGCTCTAGCCTTCCTCTGCCCTCAGACCCTCTCAGAGACTGTTGAGAACCAGTCTTGACACCTACCCTAGAGTTGGACTTTACATTTTTTTTTACTTTGACATGTGACAGATCTGAAATATGCTGAATTTTACCTTAGAAACACTGTCCTTATGATACAAAAACCTGAAGTACTTAGAAAAATATACCACCCACCTTTTGGCATCACTTTGTGTGCATCTGAGAGTTCCTTTGAGTCAAGAGAGCATTTCCAGAGTCACTTTTGAGTTTTCAGAGCACCCTGAGACCCAGAATTCCCTTTGCCACCCATTTGCCACCATTGAGTCCCAAGCAACTAGATCATTGCCTTTCTAGCTATCTTTTGCCACCTCTCAAGTCCCAAAGAGCTCTCAAGTTTCTCCTTCATATAATTCCTGCTTTACCACTTAGAATCCCCCTCTTCTGTCTCCTTCTGACTCAAGACCCCTTAGGACAAGCCTAGGTTTTACCTACAGCTGTCCCCCTTTTATCCCCTCCAGCACTCTCACAAGAAGAGTCACCCACACTGCTCACCCCATTGATGTCATTACTGACCACAAGAACATCAAATACTTCTCCACCTCTAAGGTGCTCACCAGGCACCAAGCACATTGGTCTGAGTATCTTTCCCAATTCAATATGGTCATTCATTTCCACCCTGGTAAGCATGGAGCAAAGCCCAATGCCTTGACTAGATAATGGGATGTCTACCCCAAAGAGGGGGATAGGGGCTATGCCCAAGCTAACCCTCAGAACCTCCAACCAGTGTTTACCACCAAGCAGTTATCCAATTCACTACAGGTGACCTACCTAGAAAGCCCAGCACTACACACTATCATAATCATGGACATTGAGAAACTCCATGAAAACATCAAGTCTGCCCTAATGTCTGACCCACTTAGTCAACTCCACCTCTCTGACTCATCTAACCCTCATTAGTGGGTAGATGAGTCTGGACTTTTACACCTGGATGGTCACATATACATCCCTGACACAAATGACCTCAGACTTCATGTATTTTGCTACAAGTACAATCACCCTTTTGCTGGTCACTTTGGAGAAAACAGAACACTTGAACTCATCTGTTGTGAGTATGTCTGGCCAAATGTTTGGACTTTCATCAAAGACTATGTCAAATCTTGCACTGCCTGTGTCCATGCTAAAACTCTGAGACATGAGCCATATGGTATGTTGAAGCAACTACTGATACCAGAGAGACCTTGGAACTCCATTTTGATGGGTTTCATTTGAACAACTACCAAACTCCAGAGGTCATACCCCCATATTGGTCATTGTAGACTGCCTCTCAAAACAAGCTATATTCATCCCCACTGAAGACACAATCACTTCTCCACAACTCACTAAACTGTTCTTACTCCACATCTTCTCTAAGCATGGAGTCCCCTCACATGTAACCTCCAACCAAGGCATGGAGTTCATGTCACACTTCTTCCAATCACTAGGCAAAGCACTAGACATGAAACTCCACTTCACCTCCAGATATCACCCTGAAGGTGACAGTCAAACTGAATGAACTAACCAGATGTTGGAGCAGTACCTATGGGTCTACTGTAATTACCAACAAGAAAACTGGTCTGAGTTGTTGCCACTTGCACAGTTTGCACACAACAATGCTCCAAGTGCCACCACTGGAGTTTTGCCATTCTTCACCAATAAGGGTTATCACCCCAATATTACTGTACACCCAGAAAGAGATTCAACATCTTCTTGAGCTAGAGACTATGCAGTGGACTTAGACTCCCTGCATACATTCCTATGAGAAGAAATGAAAGAAGCTCAGCAGAGATACCAAGGTCCAGCAGATGCTAAGAGATCTCCACCCCTGGACTTTCAGATTGGAGATTTTGTATACATCAATGCAAAGTACTTCAGGTCCATGTGACCTTCAAAGAAGCTCTCAGAAAAGAACCTAGGCCTGTACCCCATTATTGCATGTGTTGGATCATTATCCTTCACTATCTGACTACCCAACACTATGAAGTCCATACACCCTGTGTTCCATGTCTCCCAGCTAGAACCAGCAACTCTGAATACTATCCCCAACTGTGTTCAACCTCCACCTCCACCTGTTGAAATTGATGGTGAACCAGAGTATGAGATAGCAGAAATCCTAGATTCTAAGGTGGACTACCATAGGCAGTGCCTGCTACAGTACCTAGTCAGGTGGGCTGGCTACAAAGGCATGGACAAAGAAACATCCTGGCTTATACATAGCTACTGAATTGAGTAACACCCCCAACCTAGTTGCAGACTTCCACAGAGCATACCCAGACAAGGATGGTCCATTGAGTGCTGTCCCACTCTGAAAATAAGTGGACCTTTTTGGAGTTCACTCCCTCTATGCTATGAAGACTCACACTCACTCGATTCCAAGATGGACACATGGGAAATATATTTCAAAAAAACAAAAAAGGAGATAGAGAAAAGGGGGGGGAACAGACAACTTGTGTATGCTACAGACACAAATAAACTAAAAAATCAATGACTAAACATTGTCCTCACTCATGGCCCAGCTGACTAGCACAGTTGTTGCAGTCTTGAGAACCTCAAACAACTCCTCCAAGACCCTGGACAAGTCCTGGACTTCCCTCAACATTGTCTCTACAGCTGCAGTATTTTTCTCAATTGCCTTGATGATTTCTCCAAGGCGCCCATCAAGAACCTCTGTCAGACTTATGAAAACCCCAATGAGTTCTTTTTACTATGAAAATTTTTGGACTCTGACAATGCAGGCTTCAAAACTCCAAAGCAATGCTTGAGCATGACAAGTGCCTTGAGGGCTTGGCCCTAAGAGGGGGATACTGTCACATCCATGATGCACATGTAAGGTCCAGACCATAGCCAGACCATCTCAAGCATTGTTTTAGCCTACAGGCTTCTGTTGTGAAACTCCATTCCATCTCTGATTTGACTTGTGATCTATTTCTGTTTCTATTTCAATATTTAGTATACTTCTCTCACACTGCTAGGTGACTCACTGTACCAGTATATCTGACTAATCCCTGTACTATCTGGCTATCCAGCAACTACTGACTTACCTTACTAATATCTCACTAGTACTGTTAATCATCCATACTGCATTCTGGTAGTTGCTACACCCCAGACATTGCTCTGGACTTTTCTCCATAGTATAAAAGCCTTGTACATACACCATAGCACCTCAGTTCAAATATCAAATAAGATACTCATCAATCTCACTTGACTCCAGATAGTCTCTGGAAAGCTCTGACTCTTGGGACTCAGCAAGAACTAGTGTACTAAGTTGTATGCTAAACTCTGACTACCTGGACTTTTGCTATAACTTCCCTCTGCCCTTGGACCCTCCTGGAGACTGTTGAGAACCAGTCTTGACATTGAGCTAGGGCACATTGGCCTCCTGATGGTCATTTGGTCTGGGATGGTTGGGGTCTCTACTTCAATGTACAAGTGTGGTTCCCCCCCAAAGCTCTTGCATGCCTGTGAGAGCCTGTCGGCCAACCTTCACAGGTCTCCTTGAAGGTGATTGCTTTCTTGCTGTGCCTGTTGCATTCACTGTTCATTCTGGGTCATTGCTCCCCAGATCCCTTGGATGAGTTCTCCCATCCTATTGATATCTGCTCTTGCTGTCCTCATCTGCCTTGATGAGGGTAGTGCACTTGTTGAGGCGTCATCCTCCCTGGGATGTATTGCCTGGTGCATTCTCACTGCCAGGTGCCCCAGACTGAGCAGGGTCTGGTGTATCCTATTGATGCTGATTGTTGGCCATCTTCCATCCATTGTGCCCTCTACATGTTCAAGGATGAGGTCTATTATGTTCTTGGCAGCATTCATATCTGCCAGTACATGCCCCACATGGGGAGTTAAGGTTTCACCTGCCGCTTCTTCTCATGCATCCCATCCCTTGTCATATGCCCTTTGTCTCAATTGCTGCAGTACTGCTCAGGCTGCTATCAGGGATGGTACCTCTGCAAGCTCATCTTCTATGATATGAGCTCTGTGAATTTAGCACATCTGGCAATTGTCCATATGTGTCAGGCCAAATCTTTCCAAATAGTGCCATGTATGGTCATCTGTCTTAGGTGGCATGGCCTCATTTTCCATCACATCTACTATCCCCCATGGGTTATCCATGACCTCTTCAACTTCATTCCTGCCAGGCAATGTCTCCTCATTGTCTGGCTTGGTCTCTTCCATTGGGTCACCTTCCACTGTGGACTCCTTGGCACCCATTTGGGCATAGTAAATTGGCTCACCCTTGGTGTTGCTATGGGTGTCCATTGATCCAAGATATGCAACAGGTTCCCCATCATCATTGCTATCATAGTGCTTGCCATAGATATTGATGACCTCATCATCACCATCTACTTCCTCTTCTGGGAGCACTTCCTGGTTGCCTTTGTCATAAGAAGCTGCTGTGGTTTCTTGAGTTTCTGGAGTCTTGTCAGCATCATCATCCTCAATCACCTTGGCAGAAAATAGTCTGGCCTTGCCAGTCTTGTTGTCCTTTGAGGTGACATTTTTTTGGTTGCACTCATTGGCATATTGCTCTTCTTTTCCACAGTGGTAGCACTTAACATTTTGGCATGGTGGGCCAGAGTCTTTCTTCAGACTCTGGCCTACAGATCTGCTCCTTTTCTCATGACTGGCTCTAGTCATATGTTGCCCCTGTGGCTTGGAGGCCTCTTGTCTCTGCTTGTGTGTGTTGTCCAGTGCCCTCCTATGGAGGATGTTGCCCTTCTGTGTATACCTGTATTTGCTGTCAGTGTACTGCCTATTGCCAATCCTGTTGTCAGAATTGGTGGGACACATCCCAGTTTGCTTGGCTTGTTGGACATGAGTGTGATTGTTGATGAGCTTCAGTGCACTCTCCATCCTTTGCCCCCCAATCAGGATCTGGTCCATTGGCATATGTGCTGCTGATATGCCTCTTGATTTGAGGACTCCTTCTGTGATTGGCAGAGGGAGTCCATTGATGAATTTCCTTCTCATGAAGTATTTGTCTGGTGGCTGGACCATCCTGGATGCCCTGCACTTCAGATCATTATAAAATGTAAGTACTCCCTTAGCAGGGGAGTACTTGGTGTTGTCATATCTCTCAGCAGCATTCTGCAGACACTTTGTGTATGAATCAGGTGAAAATGGCACATATGATGTCTTCAAACATACAGTTGTGGATTGTGTGATCTGGGCTGTTGACCTCTTGGTCAAACCATTGCACAGCCATTCCTTCCAGACAGGTCCCAGCATACATGATGTGATCCACATCATGGGCTGGGCCTGTCACTTTGTATATCTTCAACCAGCACAAAGTCTGGTTGATCTGTTCATCAAAGGTGTCGATGTTGTCTTGGCCTTTATAGTACTTTGGTTGTGCAATCTTTATTGCTTTTACTTCTGGGCCTGCAGGAGCCATGTGACAGCCTACTGCTTTGTATATTCTCTGATGATATTTTTCTAGGAGAAATTCAGTATATCCACTCATGCCAGGGGTCTGCCCTTGGTATGATTGTACTCCTTGCAATCATCTGTGATATCAGTGATCATGTTCCTCTTCAGCATCCCTTTGGTTTTGATGAAGGGGGGCTATAGGTTCAGGTCCTTTTCTCCTGCAATCATTGTCCCAATTGTCATGATTATTTCTGTGGTGGTGGTCATCATCTGGATCATGGTCTGGGTTGTCATCTGGGTCATCATCCAGGTCATTACCTGGATGTCCAGCACTGGTTCTCCAAATGTAGATTCCTTCTTCCTTGAAACCCTTCTCCAGGTGGGGAGGGATCTCATGATCTGGCCAGTCTCTCATAGGTTGGTATCTGGCTGCCCTCACTCCTTGAGATGTATCTTCTCATGGAGTGTCTTCATGTTTGTGATCACCTCTTGTAGGCTCATCTTTGTAGTGGATCTCCCTTTGTACACTGTGCATAGTGGCTCACCCCTCTTCACCAGTCCCATTGTGTGTGCTCTCAATGTTGGGCATGTCCACTAAGTCATATAGTTTTCTGAAAGTATGTACTTGGTCACCAAAGTTCTCCCATTGGGTGGTGCATTCTGCCACTATGTCTTTCAGTTCTCAGATGAACTCAGGGAATGCGGATGGCTCTCTTCTATTGTCAGATTTTTCTTTTCCTTTTCCTGATCCTTCTGCTCTCATATTTTCTATGAGAGCAGTCTCCATAGTTAGGTCAGTTAGAGCACTTGGCCCTTCATCTAAGATTATGGCATGATTGGTGTCATTGGTAGTTTCTCATGTGATTGTCTCAGATGATCACACTTGAGGGTAGTTTTTGTTTCTCTCTGATGGTGGTAGATCATCACCATCACCATCCTCTCAAATCCTATCAGGTTCAAGAGGTTTTGATGTGCCACAAGAATTTTTCTTCTGCAGTGTGAGAATCTTGTTAGACTTGGGGCCCATAACATGTTCAGGTGTTTAAAAAACATAAAGTTTTCAGTTCTTCTCATTTACTTGTATACTTAGTCACTCGAATATAAACATGACCAGTGTTATACTGGAGTGCATAGAGTATGGTAAAAAAGAAGTCCTTCTACTTATGTAATGGGTGCCCATTTATATATGGGCACCCTTGTTTATGTAATATATCTATAAATGACACTGGAGTTCAACCACTAATGAACTCCATGCCTGTCTTAGTGTAGAAGTCTAGGGCATCCTTACATTATGCCATACACCTCTGCACACAGGATACATACCAAAAGTCCATGAGGAAGATTTGGTGGAGGTGGTACTGAGGCTTGTGGGTAACAGTGTTGGGGAGGAGAGTCTAGAGCACATTGGTTACACTCAGACTGGCAAGCAGCATCATGTGCTCACTGAGGGGATGTGGGAGGGGTAGCCCTAATGTGATGAAGAGATTAGAAATGATCAGAAACCTAAGAAACATATGTAATAACTCACATGAAGGATAGGGGGTACAGGGCTGGGTACAGTAAGCCAAGGGTGGGAATCCAGGGAAATCCAGGGGAAAGATCCAATCCAAGTCCAAGGGTATAGGGGAATCCAAGAGAAACCCAAAGGAAAGGGCCACAGGGGGGAAAGATCCAATCCAAGGCCAAGGGAAAGGTGCAAAGTGGACAGTGCTTTACTATCTGTATGTCATATCCATGTATTTAGGTTATGCTACTAGTAAGTACCCTACTGGTAAATGGCTATTTTCCAGTAGTAGTGTGCACAAACCCTGGACTGGTGCCCACTCTTGGATCTTCCAGTCTGAATCTTTGTTCTTTGTTTAGTCTAGTACTACCCCATTCCTTAGTATGATTACTTATTACTGTGCATTTGTCAGACCTGTGTCTACTACTGGTAGACCAGTCCCCAGACTGTCCTTAGTCACTCTCTTACTAACATTTACACATATCCTCTTAGTTATTACCAAGACTACCAGAGCACCAGTAGTGCTCCCTCCAGACTAGTAGTATAAATACTTAGTTAGATCTGTACTGTAGGGGCAGTCAGATAATCAACCTAGAACCTGGAGTAAATCAGTACCTGACCACTACCCAGACCTGTCCAAGGGCACAGTTAACAAGCTGAGGCTGATTTGGGTAGTGGACCCCTGTCAAGCCTGGGCTTCAACCCCCATGGGCCATGTGCCACCCAACCCCAGCTTATATGAGCTCCAGCACAGTAGTTCAGCTCTGGACATACCAGAACTATGAATCCTGGCTTATCTCAACTTCGGAAGAAATGTTCTTAACACTGTGACTGACACTACTTTGCTGGAACTCAACAGATGACAGAGGCAGAAGCACAAAGTGCCCAAGACAAAAATGATTGGTAACCATAAGTGAGATTGAACCCACTTAGCCTTGACAGGCCACACCAATCATGTCTCTACTCTGTAGTATCTTCAGTGGTCCCAGCCTCAAAAGGGCCTCAGCAACTGGCAGACACCTGGAGTTGAATCTTTGAAGCCAGGTAGTAGGGACTTGAGGAGACACTCATTTTGGTCTACAACTTTTGCTCAATCATCTACAGTACAGCAAGCAGCCACTTGCAAGGGATAGCTCCAGAGCAAGTTCCAGGAAAAGTCTGAAGACTATATTAAAACATAAGTGCTGCAGCAAAGACACAAAACTACCCTGAAGGACTGAAGAAGATACAAAACTGTGATCAGTCAATCATGTCCTTCCAGCGGGAGAGCAGTGCTCACCAAGTTTGGGTCAGATTGCCAAAGAAAACCAAAGAAAACGACCAAAGATGAGGGTAATACAGCTGGCTGATGAAAGTAGAGTGGTGCAAAAGACCCAGTTGTTCATCAGAGCAGGCACAGCAGAAGTAAAGTGGGAGATGTCTCACCAGTCAAGTAGAGAAACTTGGCCACAAAATGCAAAGACTGGGCAAGAACAGGCTTATCTGTGCAGACAAGCAATTTTGCCTTGGTTTTACTGGGTCACTGAGGCTTACAGAATGCTAATAGCCCTATCTAAGGTGTATTATTGACATGGAAACAATCTATGACTATTTCCAGACAGTGTGGAGTGAGGGACAGAGTGAGGGAAAGGAAGAAAGAGTGGTTGGTCACATGCACCAATGTATACTGAACTGAGTGTAGCTGAGTTTCAATTCCACATCCTTTTGTTCAACTTACCAAAATAGATGAAATAGCTGAAGTACATTGATCAAGCACTGGGTAAGTGCATGCAAAAAAAACAGTTCTCCCTTTAACTTATGATGTCATTTAGTTGAAAGGACAAGTGGTAGCAGTGCCAACAATAACCCAGGCATCTGATCTGCTTTTTGATTACATAGGTGTGCATTCAAGGGAGAGTGGCTGTGCAAAAAAGCAAAGACTTGTGAAAATGTTAGTATTCTACTTGTATCTCATCCAAAAATAAAGATCTTTCTGACATAAGCATACTTCTGTGATCCTCTCAACCAGGGATACAACTTTGGACATCAGTGTGGCTGTGCAACACCCCTAATATATGGCTGTGCAGCAGCCTTCATTGGGTGGCTGTCAACCCCCCTCTCTCTGTGTGGCTGGGCAACACCCCTGCATGTGTGGCTGTGTCAACCCCTCTCCCTGTGGCTGTACAGCACCCCCTACTCTGTGGCTGTGCAACTCCCCTATCTCTGTGGTTGTGTTCCAAACTTGGCTGTGTGGCTGTATGACACCCCCCTCACTGTAGGCTGGTAATGTGGCTGTGGCAAAATCCATGTTGTCTGCAAAGTGGGTAACCTGGAACAACCCATGATCATTCAGTCAAAAACAGCTGCTAAGGCTCACTAACCTTCCCAGAGCAATTGTTAATTGTGCATCTGTACCCACACATACAGTATATGTATGTTTTCAAGTTGTTCCCAAAGTGGCAGGCAGGGGCACCCAACCTGGCCTCAATGCAAAATTCTATGAGAGGCAACATTAGCACATATGACCACAACATGGACACCATTGTGGACATGTTGGAAGGCAACCTGATGCCATCCCCTGCTACCATACTTGCCTCCATGGTGTCCATTACTTTCATTGGACTGGGCCCTCTACCAAAGGATTGGCTTTGCTCCACATTCCATGTATGCTGGCATGCAGTGTGGGATGCCCTGCAGTGGCTGCAGCAGACCAATGCTAAATATTATGGCAGCATCAAAATTGATGCATCACACATTGAGGATCTGCCAGTGGATGATGTCCCAATTGAGATTAGCAGTGTCATAAGGCAATCAGAGGAAATGAGCACCATAGAACAGGGGAGTGATGGATCTGCACTGGTGGATGATGATGAAGGCAGGTATATCAGGCTGTGGAGGCTGGGAGCAGGCTAATGTGTAAATGTGAACAGTTACAGCACACTCACATAAGGACAACATGGCCAGTGCTGCAGAGAGTGCAGAAGGAAAGCATGAATGTTGTTGCAAAGTAACATGTCTGATGGATTGCCTACAGGAGAGCCTGGCTACTGAGGAAAAGGCAGCACTTCAGTCAACCACCTATGGGGACCTATTAGGTCTATATATTCTTATAGATGTATTGGCCTAATAGGTGTCAACCGGTTGGGAATTCCCAACCTCTGGAGATTCTCCAGCTCATGGCTGGGGAATCTCCAGGCCTGCCATGCAATAGGTGCTGGAGAAAATGGGGGAAATCCATTTCTTCAGAATAAATACATTTTGAGTGTCAATATATTGGAGTGGCTGGGGTCCAAATATGATTTTTTCCGAGATATTACCTGCATTTTCTGGGTATTCCCCAGGCTGAATTGACCAACTTCCCAGTCCAATCCTGGGCATTCCCCATGCCAATTTGACCTACCAATGGTGGCAACTGGGATTTCTCCAGGCTAAATTGGCCTACCTGCCAGTTCAATTCTGGGCATTCCCCATGCCAATTTGACCTACCCATGGTAGCAACTGGGATTTCTCCAGGCTAAATTAACCTACTTTCCCACTTCAGTCAACCCCCTACAGGGACCTATTAGGTTCATATATTCTTACAGATGTTATGACCTAATAGGTGTCAAGTGGTTGGGAATACCTGACACCTGGGGATTCTCCAGAACATGCCTGGGGAATCTCCCATATGGCAGGAATGGCTGGGGTCCTGATATGACTTCCCCATGCCAAATTGGCCTGTCTCAAGTGGCACCTGGATCTTCTCCAGCCTAAATTGACCAAGGTCCCAGTATGACCCTGGGCACTCCCCATGGAAAATTGACCTGGCCCAGGTGGCAACTGGATCTTCTCCAGGCTAAATTGACCCACTTCCAGTCCAGTCCTGGCCATTTCCCATGCCAAATTGACCAGTCCTTGAAGGCAATGGGGTATTCTCCAGACTAAAATGGACCCCCCTACTTGGCTAAACCTGGGCATTCCCCATCCTCTTTTGACCTACCCTAGGGTAGCAGTTGGGACTTTCCCAGGGTAGGTTGACCCCTTCTCTAGTCTGTACCTGGACATTCCCCAGTAAAATTGACCTATTCCTAGTGATAACTGGACTTCTCCTGGGAATTCCCAGGCTGAATTGACCTATGCCTGGTGATAATTGGGTTGTACCCAGGCTCAATTGAACCTTGTTCCATTGCAAACATGGGCATGCCATATACTAAGTTGAGCTAGCCCAGGTGGCAGCTGGCCATTGAACAGGCTACGCCTGGATATTCCCCATGCACATTTGACTTACTGTATCCCTGATGAAAGAATTGCTGGCAGCCCCATGCCAAATTGACATCACTATGACCATGCATAGCACCTTAGAAATTCTCCATGACCAATTGGAGATTCTTCAGGGGGGCTTGGGGAATCTCCATGACAGGTTGGAGATTCCCCAAGGGGGCATGGAGAATCTCATTGGAGATGCTCCACATCTCCAACCAGTCATGGAGAATCTCCATGCCCCCTTGGGGAATCTCCAACCTGTCATGGAGATTCCCCAAGCCCCCCTGAAGAATCTCCAATTGGTCATGGAGAATTTCTAAGGTGCTATGCATGGTCATAGTGATGTCAATTTGGCATGGCACTGCCAGCAATTCTTTCACCAGGGATACAGTAAGTCAAATGTGCATGGGGAATATCCAGGCGTAGCCTGTTCAATGGCCAGCTGCCACCTGGGCTAGCTCAACTTAGTATATGGCATGCCCATGTTTGCAATGGAACAAGGTTCAATTGAGCCTGGGTACAACCCAATTATCACCAGGCATAGGTCAATTCAGCCTGGGAATTCCCAGGAGAAGTCCAGTTATCACTAGGAATAGGTCAATTTTACTGGGGAATGTCCAGGTACAGACTAGAGAAGGGGTCAACCTACCCTGGGAAAGTCCCAACTGCTACCCTAGGGTAGGTCAAAAGAGGATGGGGAATGCCCAGGTTTAGCCAAGTAGGGGGGTCCATTTTAGTCTGGAGAATACCCCATTGCCTTCAAGGACTGGTCAATTTGGCATGGGAAATGGCCAGGACTGGACTGGAAGTGGGTCAATTTAGCCTGGAGAAGATCCAGTTGCCACCTGGGCCAGGTCAATTTTCCATGGGGAGTGCCCAGGGTCATACTGGGACCTTGGTCAATTTAGGCTGGAGAAGATCCAGGTGCCACTTGAGACAGGCCAATTTGGCATGGGGAAGTCATATCAGGACCCCAGCCATTCCTGCCATATGGGAGATTCCCCAGGCATGTTCTGGAGAATCCCCAGGTGTCAGGTATTCCCAACCACTTGACACCTATTAGGTCATAACATCTGTAAGAATATATGAACCTAATAGGTCCCTGTAGGGGGTTGACTGAAGTGGGAAAGTAGGTTAATTTAGCCTGGAGAAATCCCAGTTGCTACCATGGGTAGGTCAAATTGGCATGGGGAATGCCCAGAATTGAACTGGCAGGTAGGCCAATTTAGCCTGGAGAAATCCCAGTTGCCACCATTGGTAGGTCAAATTGGCATGGGGAATGCCCAGAATTGAGCTGGCAAGTAGGCCAATTTAGCCTGGAGAAATCCCAGTTGCCACCATTGGTAGGTCAAATTGGCATGGGGAATGCCCAGAATTGAGCTGGCAAGTAGGCCAATTTAGCCTGGAGAAATCCCACTTGCCACCATTGGTAGGTCAAATTGGCATGGGGAATGCCCAGGATTGGACTGGGAAGTTGGTCAATTCAGCCTGGGGAATACCCAGAAAATGCAGGTAATATCTTGGAAAAAATCATATTTGGACCCCAGCCACTCCAATATATTGACACCCAAAATGTATACATTCTGGAGAAATGGATTTCCCCCATTTTCTCCAGCACCTATTACATGGCAGGCCTGGAGATTCCCCAGCCATGAGCTGGAGAATCTCCAGAGGTTGGGAATTCCCAACCAGTTGACACCTATTAGGCCAATACATCTATAAGAATATATAGACCTAATAGGTCCCTGTAGGTGGTTGACTGAAGTGAAGGCAGAGTGTGAATGGAAGGAGCATGACGAGCATGAGAGGAGGGAGGTGATACAGTAGGAGCGGTAAGGTGCACAGTGGCAGCAGAGGTGGAGGCTGCTTGCCAGAGTGCCAACAAGGAGAAGGGTAGAGTAGGAGAGTTAAGGACCCAGAGCAGGGGGTCTCCAATGCCCAGGTGAGTACAACCCACAAGCTCTTTGTACAGCACCACTAAGGGGGGCTTGTAGCCTGCAGCCCATGCTGATGTACAGCCTCACCACTGGGGTTCATATCAGGATGATGATGGTCCTAATGATAACACCAGTACCAGAAAGGGGGGTGTGTGATGGGTGCAGGCAGTGAGGCAAGGTGGAGGAGTGCAGAGCAGTGGCTGGTGGGCACTCATGTGGCCTGTGCAGGTAGAGGAGAAAGGAGTGCAGCTGGGCAGCTGCAGAGGAGAGTGAGGTGGCAGCTGGAATGGGAGGATTGTGGGGAGGTGAGAGAAAGATGGGTTGGAGTGATGACAACAACAAAGATGAGGATGACATGGTCAAGGAGGTCCCAGCACCACTGTCAAGTCATTTCCAGGCAGCAAGGATGCACCTGGTCAAAGCTGAGGTGGACAGGGGTGTGCCTGAGCGGGAGTACTAGGGGAGGGTCATTGCTGCACAGGAGAGGCAAGCAACAGTGCTGGAGAGGCAGGCAATGGTGATGGAGAGAATTGTGGGGGCCATGGAGGCACAGGCCCTTCCTGCACAGGTCTATGTGCAGAGCCTGACCACACCCCCACCTCATCCCCCAGCTGGAGGGATAGGGGCCCCCCAGGATGAAGGTGAGTCTGGCATGGGGGGGAGCAGGTTGGGTGCAGGCAGTAGTAGGTCAGATGTTGAGCAGGGTGAGTTGGCAGTGAGCAGGGGAGTTGAGCAAAGCAAGGAGAAGGGTGACAAAGATGCAGATGCAGAGGCAGAGGCAGATGACAAGGGTATGTGGGAGTAGTAATACATATATTTTTTGTGCTTTGCTTTTTTTTTTGGAATTCATGTACAGAGATTGAAAACTTAGACATTTCATGTCAAGAAAAAAAGGGAACATAAGTGCTGAAAGTGACTTAGAAAAAGAACAGAGAGAAAAATGGAGGGGAGGTCAGATAAATCAGGCAAGTAGTGGTGGGTACAGAAGGTGGATGGAGATGTAGTGGAGGAGAGTTGGTGCTGTTGGTGGTCAAGTTGGGGTTGTGTATGGAACATCCTTGTAGGGGTATGATTCATGGAAGGCAGCAACAAGTTCAAACACATGCTCCAACTCAGTTGCTAGGAGCCATGAGGTTTCTTCATTGGTACCTTCATAACCAGCCCAGCAAATGTTGTAACTTAACCAATGATGGTGATGGTGGTCTATCTTCAAGTCAAAAATCTCTGATATTTCATATGCAAGTTCACTGTCAACATTGACCAGCAGAGGTGGCAGCTGGTGCTGATTTAGGAAGGGGTTGGCCAGGGCAGGTTCTGACTGTGATACATGGAACACTGGGTGTACAGAGCACATGCTGTCAGGTAGGTTTAGGGTGACAGAGTGCATACCAGGTCAGGCAATGATGCCAAAGGGACCTAGATACTTCCTGGATAGTTTATTGGATGGTTGAGTAGAGTGGAAGTGCTTGGCTTTCATGAAGGCTTGGTCACCAACATTGAATTTGGGTGGAGGTAGGCACTTAGCATTGGTGGGACCTTGGTAGTGCTGCTGCACTGTGGCCATTTTGGAGCAGAGGAAGTCATGGAGGGTGGAGAGGTCCATGACATAGTCACAGGCCTTTGCACAGGTGAAGTTGTGGTCAGCAGTGACTGACAAGTTGGGGTGGTAGCCCTTATTAGTGAAGAAGGGTGAGACTCCAGTGGTTGCACTAGGTGCATTGTTGAATGCAAACTCAGCCAGTGGTAGTAGTTCAGCCCAGTTGTCTTGCTGGTAGTTGCAGTACACATGAAGGTATTGCTCAAGTGTCTGGTTCATGCACTTGGTTTGGCTGTCACCTTCAGGGGGGTAGCCTGAGGTGAAGTGGAGGTGCATATCTAGTGCCTTACAGAGGGAGCAGAAGAAGTGGGACATGAACTCAGGACCTCAGTCAGGGGTGACACAAGCAGGGACTCCATACTTGGAGAAGACATGGGCAAGGAAGGGCTTGGCAAGGTTGGTGGAGGTGATGGAGTCATGTGTTGGGATGAAGACTGCTTTCTTGGAAAGGTGATCCATGATGATGAGGATGGTGGTGTAGCCATCAGAGGTGGGGAGATGTTTGGTGAAGTCCATTGAGGTGGAGTTCCATGGCCTTTTGGAGACAGAGAGTTGCTTCAGCAGGCCATATGGGCAGTGATGCTGAGCTTTGCTGCAGCCATGTATCAAGGTTGGGCCATATGTAGTTGCCACAGATAAGCTTGAGGGTGTGGTTCTGCCTGATGTGGCCAGCAAGAGGGTGGTCATGTTTGAACTGAAGCACTCTAAGGTGCAAATCCTCAATGTTGGGGATGAAGATGTGGCTGTTGAGGTGCAGGAGTGTCACATCCATGATGCATGCACAAGGTCTGGACTGAGTTCTGACCATCTGAGGTGTTGTTCTAGCTCTACAGGCTCCTGTCGTGAAACTCCATTCCATCTCTGATTTGACTTATGATCTATTTCTATTTCTGTTTCCATATTTAGTATGTTTCTCTCACACTTCTAAGTGACTCACTACACTACTGTACCAGTATGTCTTACTAATCCCTGTACCATCTGGCTATCTGGTGACTACTGACTTACCTTACTAATAGTTCACTAATATTGTTACTCATCCATACTGTGTTCCGGTAGTTGCTACACCCTGGACATTGCATTGGACTTTCCTCTGTACTATAAAAGCCTTGTACATACATCATAGCACATCAGTTCAAATATCAAATAAGATACTCATCAATCTCACTGGACTCCAGACAGTTTCTGGATAGTTCTGACCTCTGGGACTCAGCAGGAAACTAGTGTACTAAGTTGTACACTAAACTCCGACTATCCAGACTTTTGCTCTAGCCATCCTCTGCCCTCAGACCCTCTCAGAGACCATTGAGAACCAGTCTTGACAGTATATTTGAACTCAATCCCTGCATGAGCCCACCAAACTCCCCATGCCATGACTATGACTACCCAACTCTGTTCCCACTCCATGGCTGTTGAAGCTTCAGAACAAGCCATGATCAATGATATGCATGAGTCTAGTGCACATATCACATTAGCAAGCCACCAACATCCTCCACCATTGGTGAGCCAATTTTGGAGTTTCTCTGCCAGGGGTGAACCCCTTGCTACCCTGACCCCTAGAACTGGATCCTCCAATAGACATTCCTCATCCACAGCATGACTAACCCCAGACCTCTTCGGAGGTGATGACCCTGGAGATGGCAATCCAGGAGATGATGGTCCCAGAGATGATGACAACAATGATGATGATGATGACAATGATGGCAACCCTTTTGTTGACACCCCAAAGCAGCTAGACCCCCAACTGGTGGTCTTGCAGAACCTGGTGATGGCTGTCGACCATCTGTCATGTTCAACCCATCACTCTGACAATACCTCATCCTCACATGCCAAAGTCTGAGAGCCAGACACTTTCGATGGAACTGACCCAAAGAAACTCTGGACATTCTTAGTTCAATGCAAGCTCTGCTTTCAAGATCATCCCAAGGCCTTCCACCTGGACAGAAATAAAGTCATGTTTGCCCAATCATATCTCAAAGGGATGGCTCTCAAATGGTTTGAGCCAGACCTTTTAAACTCCAGAGACCTGGCAGACCATCCCCTTTGGATGGACAGCTGGTTGGATTTCATAGCAGATCTCCAGACAACCTTCGGACCCCACAACCCAGTTGCAGATGCCAAACATCAGCTCAACCACCTCCACATGAAAGAGACACATTGTGTAAATCATTATGTGGTCAACTTCAACAGATTGGCATTGATGAGACTGATAAAGTGTGACTGAGGATGGGAAAAGGAGATCTGAAGGTGAGAGGTCTTCCAAAGGGGCTTCTATAGCCTGGAAGAGAGTGCTGTCTGAAGAGAAGATGTCTGAGACAGTCTGAGGTCTGTCTGATCACTGAAGGCAACTCGCAATGGCCTTCACTAACTCGAACTCGAACTTGTAACTTGGTACTTCATTGTTATATCTTTGTAAGTAGTTACAGAGGAGTGTAGGTGCACGCAGGCTTATGTAAGCTACCTCACGTGCCTAAACTCGAAGCTAAGTGAAGTCTAAGGTAAAAGAATAAAAACAAAAGAAAAGAAAAGAAAAGAGTAAAGTAAAAGTAAAAGTAAAAGCTATAAAACCAAAAGAATATCATAGTGGGGAGTACTCACTCCCTACAGCATCACAAGTCCGAGGATACAGAGATGGTGCTCTCCACCACCTGTTCTACACTGGGCTCCCAGACTGCATCAAAGATGAAATCAGTAGGGTTGGGAAACCCACTACACTATATGGGTTGCATGTGCTAGCCCAAGAAATTGATGCATGCTACTGGGAGTGCAAGGACGAGATCTCTTGTCAAGCAAAGTCCTCTGGCAACAACTCTGGAAATAACTCTGGAGGTAAGGCCAACTCAAACAAGGGGGACAAGCAGAAATCTGGTAACACCAACCCCCAGTCTGGTAGTAACCAGCAAACTCCATCTACCTTGAACCCCAAGCCTCTGAATAATCAGAACTCCAGAGCACCATCCACACTGTCCAACAAGCTCAGTAAAGACAGCAAGTTGACACCTGCTGAGCAAAAGAGACATTTTCAGCAGAACCTGTGTATGTTCTGTGGAAACCCTGGGCACAAGGCCAAAGAATGCCCTAAGTCTACATCTCGTGCAGCTAAGGCTCGTGCTACCATGGTTACTGAGTCAGAAGCCAAACTGACTGCCTCCACTGAGGCAAAAAAATAGAGTGCAACTCTCAGAACTCCACACAGCCTGGGAGTTGCATTGATACCAACTGTGCACCCTTGGAGGCACACCTCAATGCATCTGCTCTTTCGAATCCTAATTCATTAAAGCCTTCTGTCACCCTCGACTTGTATAATATTCCAGACTTTCCAGTGTTAATAGATTCAGGCTCGACCCATTGTTTTGTAGACTCTACTTTTGTCAATGATCATGGTCTCTCAAGCTACTCTGTCCCACCTCTCGTCCTCTGTCTGTTCAATGGTGTGACAATGACATCGATCAGTAAACCCTCAAACCTCTCAGTCTGCTTTCCCTCCAGAGATATCACTGACATGACCTTCTATGTAACTCTGTCGGATTCTGAGTGTAAGATTGTTCTTGGACATAACTGGCTCACCTGTTACAATCCATTGATTGATTGGGTACTGAGCAGTATGAAATTCCAAAACCTTACATCTCATTTGCCAGTGCTGATGTCACCCTCTGACTTGGATTCAATTCCAAGAAACCCTGTAGATGCCCCCCTGGGCTCTCTGGACACCACCCTCCCCAAGTCAGTTGATAACTCCTCTCCACCCAGCACCTGAGCACCTAACATCTCCCTTGTCAATGCAGCAGCCTTCTTCCATGCTTGCAAGCTAGATGGCTCAACCCAGTTCTCCCTCCAAGTCTGACCTCAGGATGGTGCCAAACTCTGGGCTGCCACCATACAGGATACCCCAGACTTGTCATTGGTACTCCTGGACTATCATGACTTTGCTGATGTGTTCAGCAAGGCCAAGGCAGCTACACTTGCACCTCACTGGGAGTTCAACCTCAAGATAGAATTGGAGGAAGGAACTACTCTGCTGTTGGGAAACCTCTACTCACTTTCGTCCATTGAGCTTGCCACTCTCCAGACCTTCATCGATGAAAATCTCACTACTGGCTTTATTTGTCCAACATCGTCCCCATATGCCACACCTGTCCTCTTTGTCAAAAAGAAGGACAGATCACTTCATCTTTGTGTTGACTTTAGGGGCCTCAATAAGATCACCAAGAAGGACCATTACCCTCTACCTCTCATTTCAGACTTACTTGACTTGCCTAGTCAGGCTAAGGTATATACTAAAATCGATCTGTGCCATGCTTATCACCTGGTGTGGACCACCAAAGGAGATGAATGGAAAATGGCTTTCAGAACCTGTTATGGATCTTATGAGTTGCTGGTGATGCCATTCAGACTTACCAATGCCCCTGCAGTGTTCCAATGCTTTGTCAACTCTGTCTTCACAGACCTACTGGATGTATGTGTCATTGTCTACCTAGATGACATCCTTATCTATTCTGATAACATCAAAAACCATAAAAAACATGTCCGTGAGGTACTCCACAGACTCTGGGAGCATGGCTTGTATGCCAAACCAGAGAAATGCAAATTCCACTCCAAGTCCATGGAATACCTCAGTTTCTTCTTATCCCCCAACAGTTTGTCAATGTCCAAGTACAAGGTAAAGGCCATCCATGACTGGCCTGAACCTCACAAGGTGAAGGACATTCAGTCCTTCCTTGGCTTTGCAAACTTCTACTGTCATTTCATCTTCAATTACTTGGACATCATGGTCCCACTGACATGTCTCACACAGAAGGGGGCACCTTGGAATTTCTCTGAGGATTGTTGCTGGTCTTTTAATCGTCTTAAGGAAGCTTTCTCCACAGCTCCAATATTGACTCACTTCCAGCCCAGACTTCCCATCATGGTAGAAATGGATGCTTTGGACTATGCTATCGCTGGCATTCTGTCCATCACTTGCCCAGATGGTAAGGTACGACTGGTAGCATTCTACTCCTGGACTTTGACCACCCTGGAGTTGAACTATGACACACACGACAAAGAGCTGTTGGCAATTCATGAAGCCTTCTGGACCTGGTGCCATTACCTTGAAGGCCCTGCACACCCCATTGATGTCATTACTGACCACAAGAATCTCAAATACTTCTCCACCTCGAAAGTGCTCACCAGACACCAAGTGCATTGGTCTGACTACCTTTCTCAATTCAATATGGTCATTTGTTTCCGCCCTGGTAAGCTCGGAACAAAGCCCAACACCTTGACTAGACGATGGGACATCTACCCCAAAGAGGGGGATAGGGGCTATGCCCATGCTAACCCACAAAACCTCTGACCAGTGTTTACCACTGAACAGCTATCCAATTCATTATGGGTGACCTACTTAGAAACCCTGGTACTACATGCTAGTATAATCATGGACATTGAGAAACTCCATGAAGACATCAAGTCTGCCTTAGCATCCAACCCACTCAGTCAACTCCACCTCTCTGACCCATCCAACCCTCATTGGCAGGTAGATGAATCTGGACTTTTACATCTGGATGATCATATATATGTCCCCAAAGCAAATGACCTCAGGCTTCGCATACTCCATTACAAGCATGACCACCCCTTGGCCAGTCACTTTGGACAAAACAGAACACTCAAACTTGTCTGTCGTGAGTATGTCTGGCCAAATGCTTGGACTTATATCAAAGACTATGTCAAGTCTTGCACTGCCTGTGCATGTGCTAAAACTCTGAGACACAAACCATACAGTATGTTGAAACAGTTACCAATACTGGAGAGACCTTGGAACTCCATCTTGATGGATTTCATCAAACAACTACCAAACTCCAGAAACCATACTGCTCTACTGGTCGTTGTAGACCATCTCTTGAAACAAGCTGTATTCATCCCCACTGAAGATACAATCACCTCTCCACAACTTGCTACACTATTCCTACTCCACATCTTCTCCAAGCATGGAGTTCCCTCACACATAACCTCCAACAGAGGCTCGGAGTTCGTGTCTCACTTCTTCTGGTCACTGGGCATGGCACTGGACATGAAGCTCCATTTCACTTCTGGATATCACCCTGAAGGCGACAGTCAAACCGAATGAACTAACCAGACATTGGAGCAGTACCTATGGGTTTACTGTAATTACCAACAAGACAACTGGTCCAAGTTGCTACCACAATCCAGTGCTACAACTGGAGTTTCACCATTTTTCACCAATAAGGGTTATCATCCCAATGTTACCATACACCCAGAAAGAGAGTTAACATCTTCTCGAGCTAGAGACTATGCAGTGGATTTAGACTCCCTGCATACATTCCTATGAGAAGAAATGAAGGAAGCTCAGCAGAGATACCAAGGTCTGGCAGATGCTAAAAGATCTCCACCTCCAGACTTTCAGATTGGATATTTGGTATATGTCAAAGCAAAGTACTTCAGGTCCATGCAACCTTCAAAGAAACTCTTGGAAAAGAACCTAGGCCCATACCCCATCATTGCACATGTTGGATCATTATCCTTCATGATCTGACTACCTGATGCTATGAAGTCCATACACCCCATGTTCCACATCTTGCAGCTAGAACCAGCAACTCCAAATACTATCCCCAACCATGTCCAACCTCCACCTCCACCCATTGAAATTGATGGAGAACCAGAGTATGAAATAGAACAAATCCTAGACTCTAAAGTGGACTACTGTAGGTGATGTCCACTGCAGTACCTAGTCAAGTGGGCTGGCTACAAAGACATGGATGAGGAAACATCCTGGCTCATAGCTACCAAATTAAGCAATGCCCCTGACTTAGTCATGGATTTCCACAGAGTGTACCCCCACAAGGATGGTCTGTTGAGCACTGTCCCACCCCAGAAATAAATGGACTTTCTGGAGTTTACTCCATCTACACTATGAAGATTCACACTCACTCGATTCTAAGATGGACACAACAGAAAATATATTTCAAAAAAAAAAAAAGAAGGAGAAAAAAGAGAGGAGGGGGGGGACAGGAAACTCAAAGTATGCTAAGAACATGGATAAACTAAAAGTAATGACTAAATGTCATCATCGTTCATCGCCCAGTTGACAAGAGTGGTCGTTGCAGTCTTCAGAACCTCGAAAGATTCCTCCAAAACTCTGGATAGGTCCTGGACCTCTCTCGACATTGTCTCAATGGCTGCCATGTTCTTCTCAATTGCCTTGACAATCTCTCTGAGCCACCTGTCTAAGACCTCTGCCAAAGGGTCTTGATGCAGAGCTTGCACACAGGGGGCATGGGGCTTTGAGACAACCTCAACACCCAGCACACCACCCACACCCCCACCACCAGCAGCCCCACCAAAGTGTGCCAACTTTCTCCATTTCCTTTTTTCTCCACCACAAGGAGATGGAACAGTTGATGCTGGCTTCTTGGACTCTGGCACCTTCGGGTTCAAGTCACACTTGCCCTTAGTTTTCTGACACTGGACACATGACTTGCTACATCCAGTACCCAGAATGCACAGTTCCCTGGCCTTGGTACAGGCAGAGCAAGCCTTAGCCTGCTCTGCAGGCCTTCCACCAACTGACACAACATGCTGAGACTGGTATGGACTTGTCAGCATGGATTTTTGAAAGATAAGTATTATTATGCACCATGGAGCTCTCCACCTGCTGTGCCTGATGCATCTCCTCCTCAAGACACCTCTTCTCTGCTTCCAACTCACAGAGTTTCCTCTCCTTGGCTGCTTTCCTCTGAGCAGCCTCCTCAGCTTTCCTACACTCCTCAGCCTTTCGACGTTCCTTGGCCTCCTTCGCTTTCTGGACCTCCTCAGCTTGCTGGTGTTCTTCTTCTTCAATTGCTGCCTGCATGGCAGCATGCTGATGACACTGTCTTTCATTGAATTTCACCATCTTCATGATAGGTGGGTTGTCCGGATACTCTTGAAGCAGTTCATTGTCAAGGATGTCCCAGGCAATGCCTGCAGGGTTGAGGGAAGATTTAAGTCAGGAAGGGGGAGCCATAGCATTTAGGAGTTTAGGAATGGGCATCTGGACTTTGACAAAACCCCAATGAGCTCTTTTTACTGTGAAGTTTTTCGGACTCTGACAATGCAGACTTCGAAACTCTGAAACGACACTTGAGCACAACAAGTGCCTCAAGGGCTCAGCCCTAAGAGGGGGATACTGTCACATCCGTGATGCATGCGCAAGGTCTGGACTGAGTTCTGACCATCTGAGGTGTTGTTCTAGCCCTATGGGCTCCCATCATGAAACTCCATTCCATCTCTGATTTGACTTATGATCTATTTCTATTTCTGTTTCCATATTTAGTATGTTTCTCTCATGCTTCTAAGTGACTCGCTACACTACTGTACCCATATGTCTTACTAATCCCCATACCATCCAGCTATCCGGCAACTACCAACTTACCTTACTAATAGCTCACTAATATTGTTACTCATCCATACTGCATTCCGGTAGTTGCTACACCCCAGACATTGCATTGGACTTTCCTCTGTACTATAAAAGCCTTGTACATACATTGTAGCACATCAGTTTGAATATCAAATAAGATACTCATTGATCTCACTCAACTCCAGACAGTTTCTGGATAGTTCTGACCTCTGGGACTCAGCAGGAAACTAGTGTACTAAGTTGTATGCTAAACTCCAACTATCTGGACTTTCGCTCTAGCCATCCTCTGCCCTTGGACCCTCTCAGAGACTGTTGAGAACTGGTCTTGACAAGGAGACTGTTGGGGTCAATGGACCATCTTGGAGTGGATGGTGCCAGGAGGTGAGTGATTGATGTGGGGTTGTCAGGGAGAGCAGAGATGATGTCAGAGTGAAGTTTCTCAACATCAAAGACCATGGTGGCTCACATGACAGGGGGCCATGAGGTGGGTGGGTGGTATGGAGGGATGACACAAGCTGTTCTTGGGTGAATGTGACACAAAGGTTATGTGGGTTCACTTGTGTGTAGTCCCTATCCCCCCTTTTGGGTAGACATCCCACCAGCAGGTGAGCATGTCAGGCTTGGCCCCCAAGCAGCCAGGCCAAAATGGATGGCAAGGTTGAACTGGGAGAGGTACTCAGACCAGCAAGCCTGTCAGTGGGTCAAAACCTTAGATGTGGAGAAGTACTCAAGGTTTTTGTGGTTGGTGAAGATTCTGAAAAAGAGATGCTGAGGATGGGGGTGAGTGATCTGAAGGGGGGAGTCTTCCAAAGGGGCCTCTATAGCCTGGAAGAGAGAACTGTCTGAGGAAGGACATCAGAGGCAGTCTGAGATCTGTCTGAACACAGCAGAAGGCAACTTGAGGCCTCCTCTAACTCAAACTTGAACTTGGAACTTGGAACTTCATTATTTTTTTTTGGTCAGTAGCTACAGTGGAGGGTAAGTGTGTGCAGGCTTACTTAAGCCACATCATGTGTCTACTCTCAAAGCTAAGTAAAGTCTGAAGTAAATGAACAGAAATAAAAGTAAAAGAAAGTAAAAGTAAAAGTAGAAACTATAAAATAAAAGAAATATCCTAGTGGGAAGGAAGTACTCACTCCCTACATCAGTGACCATGTCAACAGGGGCAGCTGAGCCCTCAAGATAGTGTCACCAATGTCAGGAGGTCTCGTAGATAGCTAATGGCTCCTTGTCATGGGCACTGTAGTTGAGTTTGGGAGCAGTGAGGGTGTGGGAGTAGAACATGACTGGACACAGCTCACCATTGGGGCAAGTGATGGAGAGGATGCCAGTGATGGCATAGCCAGAGGTGTCAGTCTTGACAGTAATCAGTGCATCAGGAACCCAGTTAGTGAGGACAGGAGTGGAGGTGAAGGTGTCTTTGAGGCAGAGAAAGGCAGAGCAGCACTCCTCAGAAAAGTTCCAAGGAGTGTATCCACCCCCTACAATGGAGTGGCTTTAGAGCACTCACTGATAGCCAATCAGAAAGTAGGCCAAAAGCCTAAACAGGTATCAACCCTGTGCCATACCATGTAGTGTGGCAGCTGCACCATGCCTAGACCAGGCCATTGACCAAAAAGGAAAACTGACCCCTAAGTAGAGAGAGGATGTCACCTGGCCAAGAGACAATGTTCATGTTGTGCTGCCAATAGAGGCTGATGGGGTCTGACAAGAAATGAAGTGGGAGAGCATCATACAAGTGCTAGAGCAAGTGGACAGGTGTGGAGTGGAGTGGAGAGGGGCCATTGGTACAGATAGAGGTGAGGAGTAGCTCAGGACAGAGGCATGGGCATGACAGTTGCAGTGTACCTTCATCAGCTTTCTTTGCAAATGCAATAGCACCAAGATCATAGTAGTGTTGTGAAAATGTGACTAAGTCCCTAAATAACTGCATAAGAGGCTTTGCTTTGTGTAGGGTAACATGGCTGCATGGTCTAATGGTAAACTATGCATGTTGTAAGTTCTGTTTGCTAATGGGGTTTGCTAGTTAAACTTAGTAAGTCACAAGTTCAAATCTGTGCCCCTGCAAAAAAATAGTTACTATCATAGTTAATATTAGTATATGAGTACACTAGTACTAGTACTAATACTAATACAATGTGTATACAGAAGATAAGATAATGCAGTGTGATTGATCAACATCAGATGACAAAGTGTAATCAGATGATAATTGGCAATAAAGATAAGATAATGTAATGTGATAAATGCTGTTATATTATGCTTACAATTTTAGTCACCATCTCATTGCAATGACATTGCAATGCTACTGTAATAACAATTATAATATGCATGACAGCACCATGTCACATTGGGATCCAGTTGTTTTACATATTGCCAAAGATGGCAAACCCTGACTATGTCATGAGATGATTGTAATGTGATTATCACATGAGGGTGTCAACCTGTATTTAGTGACATGACTCTGACAACCTCAGTATAATGACTAATGCAATTGCCATTGCAATCACATGCCAACAGCAAAATGAAGTGAATCCCAATTGAAACTTTGCCATTGCATTAACATCATAAGCATTTCATTTTAAGTGTTATAACTACTTGCAATGCATTTAAATGATTTTATGGATTTTCTGACACAGTATGCAATTTTTGTTGTGATCAGGTCCAGTGCCCTTTGAATGTATGGAAGTAATTTAGTATCTGGCCCAGCCAGTCATCAAATTATCCAGGTCATCTTGACCTCTGTACTTGCCAGGCTTTGGGAGATTCATTGCTTTTACCTCAGGCCCAACCTGTCCTGTCAGTAAACTGACTCATTCCCAGATATGCTGGGCATATGTATCTGTTCTGCATGAAATCTATGTATCTTGTGTTTCCTGGGATAAATCCTCTCAGGTAGTTAGGTCTATTCCCTTGTCCAATGCATTGTTGACTGCTGGTTGAGTCTTAACTGGAGTCTGGGGGTTATTAGAATTATTGGAGAACACTGGGTGGTCTTGAATCAAATCCAGGATAATTTCAAAGACAGTAGGTGAAACATGCAGCATGTTGGTGTAGCAATGATAGTCAGAAGGGCTCTGTGCATACTCCCAAGCAACATGAAAGTTCCCCACCCTAGGAACAGAGGATCAACCTTGGAGATAATGAGTTTGCTGGATAGCAAGAATACAGGAAATGTCTAGATTAAACTGCTGAGCTGCCTCTTCAATGGTCATATGTGGTTGATGCAGGTCCCTGAAGGCCATAAAGAGCATATAATACTGAAGATACTGTTGAGAATATTTGGTTAGCTCAGGGAGGGCTTGTTGGAGTTTTGTGACTTCCAAGTACAGTGAGCACCGCTTACATAATATGCCATACTCATAGCTTCATCTTTTTCCCTTACACCTCAGACTTCATCCTAACTTGAAGACTGAGGTAATGTTCCTTCTTGTATACTGTAGCCTATTCTTACTTATCCTTTGAGTAGTTCACACTCCTTAGGTTTGTTGATAGATATAGACTTCATCCTAACTCAAAGACTGAGTTCACACTCCTTAGACTCAAGGTCCCACTCTGCAAACATCCATCAAAAGGTTATGAGCCCTGCCTGTGTGGAACTATAGTCAAGAGTACACCAGTCTATCTAAGCCTACAGAATGTCCAACCCTTCTGCTTCAACTGTGATCCCTACTTGGGCATCAGCATCTACGGCACCTACCTCCACACTTACTACTGCCTTGTCAGTGAAATCCAAGCAGGCCTCAAGTCGCCTCTATGACATTCCATCACTAGAAGACGATGGCTCAAACTTCCACACATGGAAGGTCAGGATCTGCATGATACTTGATGTACAAGACCTGTGGGATGTCATTGGAGGAAACATGACTACTGCACTGGACCTGTCAACTGATCCCACAGGCCATGCTGACTGGATGATCAAAGACAAGGAAGCCTGAGCCCAGATAATACTCACATTGAAGGACAAACCCCTCACCAGAGTTCTCCATGCACCAATGGCAGCAGAGATCTGGACAAAGTTGTGTCAGTGGTATGAAGGGCACAGCAAGCAGACCATTGCCTATCTCATAGGTGAGCTCTCCTGTGGTACACTCTTGGTGGATGATCCAATGCACAACCAGCTAAACACTATGTGGAAAAAAGTGCACATACTAAAGTCACTTGGTCAACCCCTTGATGACTCCCTTGTAGCCATCACTATGGTAATTTCCCTACCACCTTCCTATGCAATGCTCCATACCATCCTGATGTCCTCAAATGACAAACTTTTGATCAACTCCATAATATCCCAAGTGCTTGTTGAAGAGAAGTCACAGCAGCTAGCCTCCAGTGGGCAAAGTGCACTTGTTGCATGAACATATGGACATTCAAAGTCAAACATGAAAGATGATAAGAGGAAACTGAAATGTGGGTACTGCAAAAAGAAAGGGCACAGCGAAGATGAATGTTGAAAGAAGAAAGCTGATGAGGCTGGGTCAAACTCGACACCTGACCACAAGGGAAAATCAGGAGACAAGGAGAAAGATGAGCATTCAGCAAGTCTCACTCACATATCTTCTGTGCACAATGCACCACTCCACCTCCTCGTGGCCCAAACACACAGCCACATCCCTCGCATGCACTGGATACTAGACCCTGGAGCCTCTGTACACATGTGCTGTCAATACAGTTGGTTCACCACCTTCAAATGGCTCATACCTACACAGCCTATCACAGTTGGAAACAGAAACACTGTGTCTGCAGTTGTAGTCAGCCAAATAGTCCTTGATACAGATCTGGGGAATGAGGGAGAAGACCACATCATCTTACATGATGTCTACTATGTGCCAAACCTTACCTCAAACTTGCTCTTGATTGCATGCCTTGCCAGCCAAGGAATAAGAACCACCTTTGAATGGAACAAGTGCAGCTTAACTGCTGGACTGACAACTGTTGGAGTAGCCCATCAGTACAACACCCTGTACAAGCTTGCCACCAGAATGCATACTCAAAAGCCTGCCATGCACACATTGCATAGCCCTATTGGGGGCCACATACAATGTTCAAGCATAGTGTGCCAACCAAACTTCAAAGGGAAACTACCAAATGAGACAAACCCATCTACATCCTATTCTGATGACTCCCATGTGCTCAATCGGCCCTACTCAGCTATGAGCAAAGACCTACAACTAGTATCTCAGACACACTGCTGGCTAGGCAACAAGAGGCCTGGCCTGACTGAACAAGTCTTCACCCAGACTGAAATTGGCACCAATGAAGGTCCTGGGATCCCTATTACCAAAGGCAGCAGTGAATATGGCTCGATGGAGTCAAACACCCACCTTGCATACAAGGGGAACCACCACAAGAACCCAAAGGCAAGAATGCGAAGCAACATAGTCAAATGCACCACCTGCATGTATGCTCTGCCTGACAAGCTCTGGGGGCACAACATAATACACACAGGTCAAACCCAAAACCATCTATGAAATAATTCTAAACTTGACACTGAGCCAAATGAGGCTGTCACTGGAGGAACACAATCAGTGCTCTGCTCACAGATGATCACACACTCCATACACATACCTTTGTCTGAGCCTCAACTCCCTACTGCTGCTATGCCACTCAAGGACCCACAGGTCACATTAACAATGACCCTGCATGCACCCAAATGCATGTATGCCTGAGGCAAAACTGGGACACTTCAGGCCTAGCACCCAGTATCCAAGTCCCAAAAAGTGATACTACAGACCCTATACAAGTGATAACAAGTGCACCACCTGTAAACACTCAGGATATGACCAGTGAAGCAGAGCTGAAGTCTCCAAACTCACCAGTTACCCCTGCAGCTGCAGCTGCAGGCAGCATGCACACAGAAATGGACCAAATGAGCCCAGATCTTAAATTGGGCACTCGAAATGTTGAGGAGGGACACAGGAATGTTCAAGACGACCCAAACGAGCCACTCATCAACTTCAATTGGCCTCTGATGCCATCCAACAAGCCTGAGAAGTGCTCAGTTCATTTTGAGGCTCTCACCTCAAAATTCAAAGAAACCATGGTTGCAAACCCACCTGCCAGTCCATCAGAATGTTCTCACACCCACTCCGAAGCCAGAGAATGGTTACATCGCCTGCAACAACTGAGTTCTCACCTGAAATTGCCCAATCAGTCAAAACCAGCACCCCAGCAGCTCAAGCCTCTGTATCTTACCCAAAATGGCTCCATTCTTGAATCTAACAGTGTCAGAGTGACACTATGGACCCACAGTCATGGAACAAGAGACGACACGAGTGGAGGGAGTGTGGTGACAGGGGTAGAAGGAAAACAAGCCCACTGCGAGGCTGTGGAGCCATGTCACAATAACCAACAACAGGTTGCTTACAAATCACGCATGCACAGCAACAACCTTGAAATACCAGACAAGGGTAATCAACACCTTAATGGGACACCTCAGGGCCACTGCCATCGCAAATATATATCTACTTTATAGCTACAACAAAGAGGGCTAACATGGTATGGTTTATTCCTCAACTGGAGACTTGCTGAGGGAGCATGTTGGAGTTTTGTGACTTCCAAGTACAGCGAGCACTGCTTACATAATATGTCATACTTGTAGCTTCATCTTTTTCCCTTACACCTCAGACTTCATCCTAACTTGAAGACTGAGGTGATGTTCCTTCTTGTATACTGTAGCCTATTCTTACTTATCCTTTGGGTAGTTCACACTCCTTAGGTTTGTTAATAGATATAGACTTCATTTTAACTTGAAGACTGAGTTCACACTCCTTAGACTCAAGGTCCCACTCTGCAAACATCCATCAAAAGGGCTCAGTCTGCACTCCTAGGGACAGGGCCAAGATCAGGGATAATTCAAAGGAGAGCTTGTCTCCATTGTCCCTGGCATTAAACATAAGCATTATCTAGATAAGAGCAATACATGCACACATATACAATGTCATAGATAAGCTATCTTACAAGCCCTCACTGCCACCAGATAACTAGCACCACTATTATTCCAACAGATACTGCTTGTGTAGGCTGGGCTGGGGCAAGTTGTTGGATTACAGTGATTTTTATCTAGATTATGATGATAACAACATGTTGATGATTATGTAAGTTTCCTTATATATCTAATTGGGGGGATGAGTGGAAGCATGAGCATGAGTGAAACCATGTGTGCTGACTTTGAGCACAGCTTTAATAGGTGCACTCAAAGTTGGTGCACACAATTTCACTCATGCTCACACTTTCACTCATTACCCCCCACTTGGATATATAAGGAAACTTACATAATTGTCGATATATTGGTATCTTCATATTCTACATAAAAATCACTGAATCCAACAACTAGGCTTTGTCACACTGTTACCACCTCTGTTACCTGTTTCATCTTGCCACCACCTCATGTCTTAGCAACCACTGCTGTCATTCCCATTCCTGTGCTCTGGCAGTGCCTTGCTCACTGACCTCTGTCCCCCCCAGGACAAGTCTGTGGACTTTACTATATGATGCATGATACACTTATGGTACATTTCCTTTTTGAGTTTTACCTTTCTTTCATTTCCCATGCAAAGTGAGATCCCTATCAGGATTGTCAGCTTCTTTTACTTTACTGTTTTGGTTTCTCATGCATGTGACTTGGTTGCATTGCATAGCCATGTCCACTGACACCTCGATGTAAGATGGAGAACATCTTACATCGAGCTGAGTCATCCTTACTCAACATGTCTGCAACATCCCAGCTTTCTTGTTTATGTGTTGAATAGGTAACAGCCCTGCTCTCCAGTTTACTTTACCAGTTATGGTAGTATTGTACTTACATGAGCCAGTTGCCTGTAGGGTATATAATACCCTCCAGATGTGACTGAGTTGCCTTGTACTTTACTCTACCAAATATCCCACCTGGTAAAGGTTGAGGGCCTTACCTCTGTAAATTCCCCTTCACCTCTGTTCAATCTCTTGCTCTCTTGGCAAAACTCTGGTTCTGCCCCTTGGCAGGTAATTCCACCTTCATGTACAAGGTTACAAGACTTTGACTATTGCAGATATAAATGGTGTCCCTGTTGGGGAGGCTTTGGCATTACCCAGCATATTAGGAAGAGGCCCACAAGGCTCATACCCCTGCTTGCCTATTCCCTCCATCTGGTTCTGGTTAGCTGTAAGGCAATTGATACTGTAAGTGCACATCGACCCATGCCTTGGAACAGTGCATTATCAGTCGTCACCATGCGACAAAAGAGTAGAGTACCTTCCTTTGCTCACTGTCTGACCCAACTGTCCCAGAAGCCATCTGCTTGTGGTTCTGAAGGACTACTCATGCAAGTTGAAATAGCCAAAGGTTACTCAAATCTCATTGCATATCAGTAGAGCAAGATACAGCTCCCCTTGAGGTAGCAGCTGAAAATCCACCGCCCTGACAGTGTTCCAACAAATGAGAATCCCCAATCATCATCACTTTCCCTTTGCAAGCATCAGCCAACTAGAAGAGTAAGGCCTAGAAACAGAGGAGTAACTTGTGTTGCAGACAGGTCTGCTACCTGTGCCTAAAGACCAAGCAAATACCTGTTAAGGCATCTTGTTGGTAGCTCTTGATAACACTGTGCTGGAGGAAGAGTCCCCTGGAAAACCCATAACCAGTCAAGGCCACAGCAAGATCAAGAGCCCTCAAAGTGTGTATTTGTGAAAGGCTTCGCAACCCTTCACATATATACACATACTCATGTAAAGAAGCCTGGACTCATATAACCAAAAATCTGCAATGGTGTCTTCTGAAGTGGGATCAAGCAAGTTTTGTCCTTGTGGACAGCCACCCAAAGTACCCCCACATTCTTCAAACACCACCACAGCCCCAAAAAAGCTTGAGAGAACCTCATCTGCTCAATGCTTCCAGCCATATCCAGTTACAAGTCCAACTAAATCAGAAGGAGGAGAGGGTAGCCAAGCCCAGACCTCACAAGAAGCTTCAGTCCTACAAACCCCAAGTTCATTCGTGCATATCTGAGAACCAGAGCCCTTAGCTGGATGAAAGATCAATGAGGAAGAGACACACACAGCTCCAGAAACCAAGTCATCAACCTTGCTTGACCTTGGAATGGCCAGACAAGGAGAACAAGAACAAATCACCATGCTCGCAGAACAGCTGCAACAGTTTGCTCATACAACTGACTCCTTTGCTGGGTGTGCCATTGGAAATGTCAAAGAGTTGGTGCAGTGGTATGAAAGCTTGACTGGTCATTCAGGCCTCGCTTTCCCCACCTACCCCATTCCCAGGTCAATGGTAGCCGAAGAAAAACAACCTGAAGGAAAAGGAGTTGATTGAAAGGAACTAGGCTTGGGAAAGCCACTCCCTTTTGATGGAACTAGCAGCAAGTTCAAGTCATGGATCATGTCCATCAACAATTACCTCAACCTCAATCACCATGTGTATGACACTGATGAATAAAAGATTGGGTTTGCCCTTTCTTTCATGAGTCAGGGGTCCACTGTACCTTTTGCTGAAAACTACCTCAAAGAACATACAATGGTAGCTGGAGAGGTGTTCTTATACAACAGCTGGATGACCTTCCTCATCAAACTCAGAAAGATCTTCAAGGTCAGTGACACAGAGGCATTAGCCTTCCTCAAGATGGCAGAGATACAACAAGGAGACACATCCCTTGTGACCTACATCAGCAAATTCCTAGATCTGATCACTTGTGCTTTGATCTCTCATGATGATCAACAGGCCAGAGTCTATTTTGGGAAAGGTCTCAACAACAAGACTACCAAATGGATCCTGCAGTCCAGAAAAATTCCCTAGACTGTTCAAGAATGGATCAACACCGCCATCAACGCACAAACTGACAAAGCAAGCCTTGGCATGTACAACAAGTGTCTCACCAAGGAAGATTGCACCATTCTCCACATGCATCAAAATGAAAACCCATCTCATGGCAAGCATCAAACACATGACCCTTATGCAATGGATGTTGATTGGCAATCAAAGAAGCCAGCCTATCAAATCCCACAGAAGCAGAGGCCTACCCCATATAGGCTCCAAGAAGTGCATAATGGCAATCCAAGAGGCTGCTTCTGCTGTGGAGAAAAGGGACATCTTATAAGGGACTGCAAGAAGCCAGAAGAACATCATGTCCTCTGAGAAATCAAGTCCACCTACACCATGCAGGAGTTTATTGAACTCAATAAGGCACTGAAGGGTGAGGAGGATTTTTGAAGTCCTCTCCTCGTTCTGCCCCAACAGAGGAGAGTAGAAGTACATTTCATTCATTTAGTGCCCCCAAGCTAATTTCTCTTGTACATGTAAATGAATATCCTTCTGTGAAGGCTATTACCAGCACACTCTTTCTTACTGAATGAAATGAGGGAGCAAAAAGAGCAGTCATTGATAGCAGTGCTGAATGCAATGCTATTTGTAAGAAGCTGGATGTCTTTTGCCTTATGATCACACTTGTGAACTGTACTGTTTGGTATTTGCAAAGATATGATATGTAAAGACAAGAAAGATCCCTTGTTGTAAATTTTCGAGATGCTATATATACAGTAGGCTGCCAGGCATGTGATACTGAAGTACCACATGCCCATGATTGATAATAAGCACCATAATCAGTGCACCCCTAACACCCTCCCCCTGTAGAGCCTGCAACAGCTCGGAAACAAAAGGAAAAGAGAAGTAAGAAGGAAAAAAAGAAAAGAAAGGAAAGCAGGCAAATATATACAAGTGAGATGTTGAACCTCACGAACCACTGGAGAGGGTTATGCCTCGGACTGTGGGTTAGTCTGTATGCAGAGGGGTTGTGACCTTGCACAGTGTGACTGCTTTTCTCTTCATGGAGGGTTGGGCCTCTGAGAGGGGACTGCCCCAAAAACTACATTGGTCTCAAGTCATCCTCCATCTCACCCTCCTCGAGGGTATTAGCAGGGACTGGTAGAGCCCCCCCTGCATTGTTACCTTCCCCACTAGCATGGTGGGGAAGGGCATAGAGGGCTGCTGACTTAGTGAACTCCCTGAGAACATACAGGTCCCTTTCCTTGATGAGATGTGCCTCATAGGGTGCAATACTTTCAGAAGAGACCCCCAACACATGAGCCTGGAGGTCAACCCACTCAAGGGAGTGGTGTTCGCCCATGGGAAGCAGCTCATTCAAGGTGGCCCTCATGTGATCAATGATTGCCTTGGTGTTGGGGTCTTTATCCCCTCCATTGCTGATTATTTGAGCAATGTACTCGTTGCCCACCCTCTGTGCCCATTTGAGGGCATTGTCAGCATCATGATACATGACACCATTGGCCACCAAGTATGCAGCAACATCAGCCATAGTGGCCACATGGGAGAATCCCCCTTCCCAAGGGGCAGGGGGACCATCAGCAGGAGCAACCTCAGCCCACTCCAGAAGGGCCCTATACTGGCCCTTCACTGTGAGGAGATGGATTAGTTCATGGAGCCAGACATTCTGATCATGGTCTCTTTGAGGGATTGGTGCTAACTGCTCATAAAGGAGGAATCCTCACATGTCCTGTCATGATGGAGGGTTAACCTCTGCCTTGTCATCATCAGGACATGAGCTGAAGCCCAGGGCTCTGGGGAACATTCTTGACAGCTCAGAGCTCTTGTCAGAGTTATCAGATTGACTCTGATATTGATGGATAAATTTCACCCAGTCATCAACTGGGGTGTGAACTGGTGGGGCCCCATGTGGAAGCTTGGGAATGGCCCCTCTTGTCTTTTTTCCAGAGGGGTGAGCCCCTCCTTGTGGCTGAGACAGTTCTGGAGGTCTCTGATACTGATTGGGGGGAGGTCCCCCTGGTGACTGTGTTGCAATGCAGAGTGTGAGCAGCACAGTGGGTCTTGGTTCCTCCACAGCTGGTGCAGGGGGGACAGGAGGGGCATCCACAAGCCATCCTTGTAGGGTCAGTCAGCCACCGATCAGTTCAGATCTGGAGGGTCCACCCTCCCTTGCCTATGCTCGAGATGCTCTCTCCTTATCTCGGAGCACCTCTCTTTTCTGACACACCTTTTGGGAGGCCCAAGCGGGTGGCCTCCATTCCTTCAGTGTGAGGTTCATGACCTCATTCATTTCTAACCTGCATCTCTTCCACAGGTTGAGGTACATAACTAATTCCTGTGCCTTATGGACACAGGGAGCCTTATCCTCAGGCTCTTTGTATGCTGTCACATACAGTTTGCAGATTTCCTCCACAGTGTTGTAAAGGCTGATGGGGCCCATCATATCCCTCTCCCATCAGGCTGCCTGACCTACTGATCATTTGTGGGTTGAGACAGGAGGGGGGACCCTTTTGTTCATATTTCTGATGACCTTACTGATCATCTCATCGCCATAGGTGTACAGGTTGTTGTTGATCCTCATGAAGAGGATTGACCTGACACTGTCATTGCCTTGTCCAAGGTGAAGTACTCTGTATGGGAACTTGGCTCCATTGAAATTAGGGAACATAGTTCCCTGGACAACCAATTCATCAGCAGTCATAGGTATGTCAGTGTAGAGGTCGGTGGGTGTGATTTCATCCTCCATAGGGGGACAGGCAGGCTCTACCTGCGGGGATGAGGGTTGCTTTTGCTTCCCTTTATGATCTGCAGGCTGCTCACCCTGCAACAAGGGTACAGCAGGCATTACCTGTGCCCTCCCCCTCGAAGAAAAAGTGTTTGGTGGGGGTGCATCCTGCACAGCTGAGGAAGTGCCAATGCCAGGTTGGTTACAATGGGACTTGCCACTGAGGGAAGTGATTCAAGCTCACTCAAAATCATGAGCAAATTGTTCATCTGAAGAGATGGGGGCATGGAGGAGACAGATGGTCAGGATGGTGCATCCCCCAGTCATTTATGGAGGTCTTTGATCTCCACTTGGAGATCATTGTTGACCTCCCAGGCTTCAGCCAGCTTCCTCTTGTAGGATCAAAGTTGATGACATATGTCATATAAGGCTAGCTGCAAGGTCAGCCAACTGGCTCATGGAGGACATAATACTGTCCTCATTAAGAGCTACTGCTAACCCATAGTGTTGTGCATAGGAGTTGCACTCTGAACATGTGCCATGATGGCACAGGAATGGCATGGTGGGGTGGCACTCCCACTGGTGATGATGTGAGCATTTGCTCCTATGAGACGTATGCTCTGGTGATGGAGAACATGAGGGGGAATGTGGCCATTTGTGGCCACTACTGACTGTGCATGTGCTACATTGGCCAGTGGGGGATGGCAAGTGAGGGACCTTGTCATCAGAGTATGCATCATAATGTGCAGGGGACCTGCCATGGTCAGATGTAGCAGATCCCATGGAATGGGAATGAGAATGAGAACAAGACAAGCTGTTTAGGCTCAGACTGCAATGGTGATTGTGGTGGGACATTGTATGTAGGTTACTACTAGAACATGATGAGCATTAAGAAAGAAGGGGTGAGGCATGCAGTAGTGATGTAAAACTTTAGTGACAAAAAAGGAAGGTACAGACATGTGAAAATGGAAGTACAGAACAGTGGTAGTCAAGATACTAAGTACATTACTCTACTTGGCAGAATGCTGTGCTATGTACTTGACAGTTTTATTTTGGTTTTTGTTTTTATTAACTGTTTGTTTTTGTTTTGACTATACTCGTAGTGTCTGTTTCATTAGTAGTCTATGACAACATTGCAACCACTATGTGGTTACTGTACACTTATGTGTACTTTGTGCCTTTCGAGGCAATTGGCATATTGTTTGTACACCCTGGAGTTCAAGGTACCTATCTAGGGCCTCAAGGTCTTTACAGAGGGCCACCAGCTCCCATGTGGAGTCTCCCAGATTCCACTTAACCAGGAATTTGATCCTGTTATCTGTCCATCAGTGAGTGATTATTGTGTCTACTAACCATTCTTCTTTGTCAGTCATACCAACATCATAGAATGCTTGGGCATCACACCTCAGGAACAGGACATCATCGTTCTGTTTGTATCTGCATAGTAGCCTGATGTGAAATGTTGGGTGAATACACCTTGATTTCAGCTGGTCTGGTAGTTTGAGTGTATATGTATCACTTTCATCATCATGGCACAACACCTTCATTGGACCAATGTATTTTGGCATGAGCTTTCATGCATGTCCCTTTGGGACGTTCAGGTTTTTTGTCAAGAGATATACCAAATCTCCAACCTGAAGGTCATTTCCTTCCCTTCATTTCTTATTAGCATGGTATGTCTGTACTACTCTGCTTTCTATGATGGCATCATGAGCCATCTCTAGGTTCCCCAACACCTGCCTTACAAACATCTTCACTCCTGGTGTGATCAAGGGTTCTCCCTCAGTGATGTGTTGCATCATAGCAGGCATGTACCTGTAATTCAGCCGAAAGGGTGCAAATCCTGTTGAGCTGCTTATGCTGGAGTTGATCACAAATTCAATCATCAGTAACTTGGGCATCCAGTCCTTTTGGTCTGGTCAGACCATTGCCTGCAGCATCTGGGCTACACTTCATATTGCTCGCTCAGATGCACCATCCATCTGTGGATGGAATGCTGTGGACATATGGAGCTTTGTCCCCAACATTCTGTGCATTTCGTGCCAAAATGTCGATGTGAACTTCACATCTCTGTCTGAGACAATTGTCTCTGGTAGTCCATGTAGATGGACTACTTCTTTTACAAACATTCCTGCAAGCTCTGAAGCTCACACTGTCATGGTTACAGGGATGAGATGTATCATCGATGTCAGGTGGCATAGGACTACCCAGAGGTAGTCATATCCATTACTCAGCAGGAATGGTCCCACAAAATCCATTGTGATGGACCCCCAGGGCCTTTGCAGTATGGGTAAGCTGTGCAGTAGGCCCTTCAGTCGTTGGTTGTTGGTCTTCATGGTTTGGCATATCAGACAGGTTTGACAAAACTTGTTTACTTCCTGGCCAAGTTTCAGCCACCAAAACGACCTGCAGATGTAATCTGCTGTTTGTTGGGTTCCAAAGTGCCCTAGCATTTTATGCGCTTGGTCAACTACTCTTGCAATAATATCATCACCCTTGTATTTAGTATGTGGGAGGCATAACACCTCCTCTCCTCCACAATTTTTCATGTATAAGAGACCATCCCTCTCTTCGAATTGAGGGTGGTGCTTTGGTTGCACCAGTACCTTTGTGAGCATAGGTTTGCTCTTGTATCCTTTCCATATGGCATCCAGGAAATCTGGTGCACTGTCATACATGATTGGAGAGGCTCTCGAGACCTCTGTGGATTCGAGAATCATTGGGTCTCCTTCCACACTTGTGTGAGGGGTGTCCTTGGTACTCCAGTCCATGGCTGAGGCCATTTCTTGAGCCTCAAGGTGTCAGCTCTCTTCTTTCTCCTTTAGCCAATTACTCTTTCAAGGAGCACCATCCTCTCTTATTGCAGACAGTCTGACTTCCTGCCATCTATTGTGAGGGAGGTTGTCTCCCTCTGGGTCCAACCATACATCTGCATTGGCCCAGTCCACCTCTTCATTGGAGGAATTATCCCCTCCTTCCCTTTTGTAGTAATGAGATAAGCAGTCTGCTACACAGTTCTCAGTTCCTTTGGCATAGATGATATTTGCATCGAAACAGGACATATAGTCCAGCCATCATATTTGTCTACTCAACAATTTTTTCTGAGTTTTGAGGTAGCCCAGTGCCTCATGATCAGTAATGATCATAAATTTGAAGCCGAGGAGTTTATCCTCCCACTTAAGTAGTGCTTTGATGATTGCAAGAGTTTCTCATTCAAATGTCCTGTAGTTTTGCTGGGCATCACTTAATTTTTTGGACATGAAACCTGCTGGTTGGCAGGTTTTCCATTCAGACCCTTGTCTGTATAGTGCACCTACTCCATAGAGTGATGCATTACAAATGAGCCATATGGGCTCATCCTTTTTTGGTGAAGAGAAATAAAAGAGAGATCACAGGGGTAGCTTCTGAAAGCTAGTTAGACCCTGTAGGGAATCCTGTTGAAGAGAAGAACTAGTAGGAAAAGAAAACAGAAAAAGAACTGAAACACTTAGCCTGAATAACTGAACTGAAAACTCTGCTGCACCACCACCTTAGGACTTCCCTAAGGCTGCTCAGACCTCACTCTCAAGGGCTGTAGCAGTAAGAGAGCTGCCACAGACTGGTCCCACCAGTCTGTGATCCCCAGTCTCCATAGTGGTAGCTTGTTCTTGTAGCTAGTACAAATTCAAAGTCAAGACCACACATGCTTACTAATCACCTCTCGCCTTGCCACTAAGTCCCCATCCCACTTACAAAATGGGGATCAAGCCCCTTAGAAAAGTAAATAAATTCCTCCACACCTCAAACCTCTCATTTCCATCTATTCCCTTACCAGGAAGCTCCCACTCCCTACAGCAGGTCAATAGGCCACAATACCAGATACTTGCATGCTAGATCTTTTATCATCTGGAAACATCTATTGTGGATTTCCCTCCACTGGAATGGGTGTTTGTTCCATTGTATTCCTGTCAGTGGCATTGTATATGCCAATATATCTGGCATAAATTGTGCCAAGTATTCTATGAGGCCAACAAACCATTGTACCTCATTCAAGGATTTAGGGGTCCTCCACCCCCTTATATGAGACATCTTGTCTCTGTTGGCATGTATGCCTTTTTTGTCAATAATATGGCCAAGGCAGTCTAGTCCTTCAGCATGCAAATCGCACTTCTCCTTTTTGAGATAGAAGTCAGCCTTTTCTAAGATCTCAAACACAACATGCAAGTGTTGTTCATGGTCTTCCAGCATGTCACTATAGACAAATATGTCATCAAGGTAGACATATACAAAGCATCCTATGTGGTCTCTAAAGATCACTGTCATCAGGCATTGGGATGTCGCAGGGGTGTTGCAATCTCCCTGTTGCATGACCTGACTTAGGAAGGTCCTGTATATCATTGAGAAGGCTGTCTTCCAAATGTCTTCAGGTTCAATACAGACCTGTTCATACACAATAGACAGGTCAATTTTTGAATGGTATTTCACTTGTGCTATGTCCATCCTGATCTGGTCTTGGTCTGGGAAGGGTGTGATATCCTTCACAGTGTTGTCATTTCTTTTGCAGCAGTCTATGACTGTCTGCAGTTTCCCACTTTTCTTTGGGATGCACAACATTGGTGCTGCCTGGGATATGCTCTTCAGCACCCACCATTTTGCATTGGTGTACAGTCAGATTTTCTCTGACAGTTGTTGTTTTAACACATCTGCACAATGCAGCAGGTGATAAGAGTATTGTTTGTTTTTATCAATCAGGGGAATCTTGTGGTTCACCTCCCACAGTGGAGGCAATTTAGGGACTACCCCGCTAAGCCTATGTCTATATCTATGGAACCACTGTTCCTTCAGACAAGGTATATCCTCTTTCATTATTACCTTCTTTATGGGTTTTATCATTGTGAGACATGTCACACTTTTTACTTCCAGTCTCCCCTCCCCCTGTAAGCCCTCCCAAGACCAGTGTGGCCTCATAGGGCATGCAAGTCAGATAGAGGGAGGTACCTTCATACCAGAGTGTGATGGCCCTGCTACTCTGGCTTCCAGCTCAGCCAGCAAAGGGATGTGCTCCTCTGTGATGATAATCATTTGTGTAGCAAAATGTAGCACAACTTTGTGCTGCCTTAGGAATGGGATTCCTAATATACAATCTTAGCAATCAATATTTGCTATGTCAAAGTATGAAGGTACTTCATATTGGCCCACACATATTGATGCATTCCCTCCATGTGTGATTTTGGATCAGCTACCAATGCATCCTAGTTGCAGCATTAGCTGCTGTTCAAGAGGGAAGGTCCTCATTTTCGTGACCTTGGTGTAAGCTGGGGTCACGAAATTTCCAGTACCACCAGTGTCAATCATTGTGTACACCTTGCAGCCATTTATGACTGCCTCTATTGTCATGCACATGCACAGTTCTGGTGCAATGCATGGGTGAGAGCCTACAGTTTGATTATCTGTGGAGGTCATGGCATATCTAAATGTGCAAGTAATTGTTTTGGCCAGTGGTTTGGCCTTCTTTGTGATTTTCATTGCTGCCATGTATAATTCACAGGCATCAGGAACATCATCTTGCATGATCATTAGTTCACCATGAGGTGTTTCAATCATAGTGTTGTCAGGATACACCCTGATACCATTGTTTTCCATACTGTGTCGTCTCAGATGGTTTTCCATCCTATTTATGTTATTTTCTAACTCCTGGCAAGTAACACTGGGGTCTTGCACCATTCTCCTCAGTTCATTTACATCCTGCAATGTCTGCAGTTGGCTAGTCTCATTGGACCATATTTGGTCAGCCATTGCATGAAGTGCACATTGATGTCTATTGACATTCAATCCGTAGCCCTCCATTTGGGCTCAGTCACATTCATCCCATCCTTGATTAAACTCTCAGAAGGCAAATTGTTCCGGATACCTCAGAGCTATGTTCAGCAACATATTCCCATCAATAGCAGCTTCTGCTATATGTTTGATGTGCTCTTGGCATGCCAAACATTGTTGGTTTTTGTGTATAGCTCCATAGATGTATGACCATACCCATCAGTCCTGAGTAGGGTTCACCCCTACATTTTGAGACCTATCATCTCTGTCAGTGTCAAGGTCCATAGGATCATCTGTGACCCTTAGAGATGCATTTTGTATGCTCTCTTCATCATTGGTGGGTTTGACAAGATGCTCTATGCTCCTGTCTTGTCCAATCCATACCTCCCCCCAAGGTGTGCTTGTTATCATGCCATTGGGATATATTTTGATGCTGGAGCTTATAGCTCCCTGTAGACAAACCATACTTGCCATGTTGTCTACCAGTCTGGCCAAGCTGGTGCAACTGCTGTGCACATGCTGAATCTCTTCACAAGCCATGATTAGGCTTTTGAGGATTTCCTTCCAGTATTCTTCTCTGCATCAGAGATAGTATGCCATCATTTGTAGTGTGGGGCATAACCTCCATGCACTATCTGGAGGGGTATCCTCCTCAGCATGTCTCCTGTCAACCATTCCCCTGTTGTATTCCCAACAAGTGTCACATCTGTGATGTGTGCATAAGGTCCAGACCGCAGTCTGACCATCTGAGGTGTTGTTCTAGCCCTACGGCCTCCCATTATGAAACTCCGTTCTGTCTCTAGTTTGACTTACAATCTATTTCTGTTTCTGTTGCCATATTTAATATGTTTCTCTCGCACTTCTAAGTGACTCGCTACACTACCATACCCGTATGTCTTACCAATCCCCATACCATCCGGCTATCTGGCGACTACTGACTTACCTTACTAATGGCTCACTAATATTGTTATTCATCCGTACTGCGCTCTGGTAGTCGCTATGCCCCAGACATTGCTTTACACCTTCCTCTGTACTATAAAAGCCTTGTACATACATCGTAGCACATCAGTTCAAATATCGAATAAGATACTCAATGATCTCACTCAACTCCAGACAGTCTCTGGATAGTTCCAACCTCTAGGGACTTGGCAGGAAGTAGTGTACTAAGTTGTACACTAAACTCCGACTACCCAGACTCTCACCCTAGCTTTCCTCTGCCCTCAGACCCCCTCAGAGACCATTGAGAATTGGTCTTGACAACGAGCAAAGTTGTCAGGGCATTCCTTTGCTCTCACAAGCAAATCATCATTGCTGAGTAGCCCTTCTGCTACATGGTCAACTTGGTGTCAGCACTCATCACACCTTCCTTCATGGACTGCTCCATATAGATGGGACCATTCCCATCGCTCTGGGTTGGCATCCACCATTGTCTCATTGTCCTCATTTTTGCTGATGTTGTCATTTCTGGAAGAACTATGTTCTTCAGGTGTTATGAGGGTTCCCTTTGAGGGTTTGTCCTCTTCAACATATATCATGGAGCATGATATTATTTCCTTGCTATCAAGTGACTCCTCTTCATGGTGTATTGCCCCTAAATACACAATGAGTTCATTGTCATCATCTGATTTGGAATAGTCTTCACTGCTGTGGTCGACATTTTTGTCTCCAAGGCTTTCCACCTCATCAGGGTCATTTCCCACTTTATCATCCTCATTGTTGTCATTCTTGATGACTACAACTTTGTCAGGTTCGAGCTGTTCCTGTTCTTCAGGGACACCATCATTTCCTGTGTCTCCCTGGATGTCGACTGCATATAGTTGCAGCCTTGATATGGCCTTATTCTGTTCCTTTTGGGGGTGAGGACAGTCTGGGGCCATATGACCCTCCTCTGAACAATTGTAGCATGTTATTCCTGGTATGAATTTTTGGGGTTGGTTCCCCTTTGCTTGCAAGTTTCCTTGCTCTTGCTGTTGGGGTTTATTACCCCTATTATTGTTGTGGTGTTGTCCACCTTGTCTTTCATGGCCAGTGCTTTTCCCTGGAAAATCAGTCCTTTGTCAATAAAGCATATTCCCCTTTTTGAAGTACTTGAATTTATTGTTCATGGTTGAGCCAGTTGTGCTCTTATTTCCATGTGGTTGTAAACCACTTTGTCCCTGGGAGGTCTTTCCCCCAGAGCTGGTGGGGCTCACCCTCATGTGTTGGCTTATTGCCTTCTGCACTGTCTCCATGCACCATACTTCTTTGAGTATCTCTTCAATTGTGGAGTGCTCAGCAGATATTCCATGAGCCTCATATATTGCTTTTATTATCAAATGTGGTAGTCCCTGCAAGAACTTCCTCCTGAATGAATAATCATTGGGAGGTTGTACCATTTGGTGCATGTGACGTTTAAGGTCATTATAAAATGCCAGGGCCCCTTTTTTGTGCTCATACCTCATCTGATCATACTTGTTGGCAGCATTTTGCACCGATGCTTCATAGACGAATCTTTTGAATAATCCACATATTAGGTCTTCAAAGGACCATTGCTGTGTATGTTGGCTTGGCAATTCGACCTCCTGGTCATACTGTTGGGAGGCTAGTCCCTCCAAGAATAACCCAGTGTAAAGGACATGATCCTCATCACAATCTGGTCCTGTAATTTTAAATGTTTGGAAGTACGTACTTCAACATCTGGCCTAGTGTTAAGAACATTTCTTCTGAAGTTGGGTTGAGCCAGGCTTTGTAGTTCCAGCATGTCCAGAGCTGGGCTACTGTGCCAGAGCTCATAAGAGCTGGGGTTGGGTGGCACATGGCCTGTGGGGGTCGAAGCCCAGGCTCAATAGGGGTCCACCACCCAAATCAGCCTCAGCTCATGCACTGTACCCTTGGACAGGTCCAGGTAGTGGTCGAGATAATGAATACTCTGGGTTCTAGGTTGATTATCTGACTGCCTCTACAGTACAGATCTAACTAAGTATTTATACTACTAGTCTGGAGGGGGCACTACTGGTGTTCTGGTAGTCTTGGTAATAACTAAGAGGCTATGTAAAAATGAGTGACTAAGGAAAGTCTGGGAACCTGTCTACCAGTAGTAGACACAGGTCTGACAAATGTGCAGTAATAACTAACTGTACTAAGGAATGTGGTAATGCTAGACTAAACAGAGGACAAGACTTGGACTAGAGGGTCCAGAGGTGGACACTGGTCTGGAGTTCACATGCACTACTACCAGAAAATAGATAGCTACCAGCAGTGTACTCACTAGTAGTGTGACCTAAATACATGCATATGACACCTAGCCAGTCATTGAAATTTTCCAGATCATCCTGTCCTCCATATTTGCCAGGCTTCAGTGGGCTCATAGCTTTCACTTCTGGCCCAACTTGGCCTGTCGGTAAACCAACTTGTTCCCAGATGCACTGAGCATATTTGTGTTGCATAAAGTCCATATATCTCATATTTCCTGGGGTATATCCCCTTAGATAGTTGGGTTGATTGCCCTGTATCATGGGGCGACCACTGACTTGGGGAACTTTCCCACTGATGATATTTATTTTATCACCTTCACCATCATTGGGGTCATCACCTACAGGAGGTCCACCCTCAGGAGGTCTGCCTCCATAGTATCCTTGGGGATTGTCCCCTTGATCATCATTGTTGGGAGGGTTCCCTCCATACATATGGGCTTTGGCTGAAAGGCCTGTTCCTTTCTTCCTGCCTTCCATTCCCTCCAGGAGGGTATTCCCCTTCCCTTGCAGTTTCATTTGCCACTGCTATGGCATGGTCTCTTGTTATTTCATGGAGGATGGCTGTCCCTCTTTGGGTGCCAAATATCTGTCTGATTATGTCTGAATCACACCTTGAGAAGTATGCCAGGCAATTTGGCATATCAGGAGCAAATCCCCTTCTGTCATAGTCCACCCTCTCTGGTGTGTTAGAACTTCTATTTGGGGGGTTTCCCCTCCTGGCAGGCCCTTCCTGCCGCAGCTGAGGGGAGATTTCCTCCTTCTTTACCCATATTTCAGTATTTGGGCTACCAGCTCTGCTGGTGTGATCATCACTGCTCCTCCTTGACAGTGTACATCTAATGCATGCTATCACTTTGGCATGGTGCTCACCAGGGTTTACCCCATGATTGTGAAACTCCTTGGGGCCATACCTGTAGTCCAGCCACTGTTGTTCTATGTTTAGGAGGAATTCATTCATTATTTTGACGGCCACATGTGGGTCAATTGGGGTATCCCTCTTGTTTACCCCTCTCATGGAAGGCTTGTTGCCTTTGGTATAGATGACTAGAGGAGGGTATTCATTCCCTCATGAGGGTGCAGGGTCCAGTGATAACCATGAGATATTATTCTCTGTCTGTTGAGGAGTTAAAGGACTCAACAAGTTATCCTTTTTCTCTGCCACATCCCTTGTACCCTGATTGGTACTACTCCCTAATGTCATCGACAGCCTTAGCCCTCCAGGCATTGGCATTGCAGCTCCTGGCTGATTTGTGCTTGTGTCCTCTTGGGTGTTGCCAGTTTGAAGGGCTTTTCCCTTCTTGTTGGTCTCTTTATTATCCTTTTGGACCTCGGGGGGTCCTTCTGGGATATGATGACTATTTTCTTTGGGTGGGGGATCACCTCTGCCATCCATTGTTTTTGTCATTCCCAATTTTATAGGGTGAGTAGCTGTGTGACTCATATTGCAAATACTCAATTACAAAGTTCAAAAAATTGTAAGAAGCTGCTTGTATTTCACCTTATGATCATACTTGTGAACTGTACCATTTGGTATTTGCAAAGATATGATATGTAAAGACAAGAAAGATCCCTCATTGTAAATTTTCGAGATGCTATATGTACAGTAGGCTGCCAGGCATGTGATACTGAAGTACCACATGCCTGTGATTGATAATAAGCACCATATTTGGTGCACCCCTAACACTATTAGTCAAGAGGTGGTTGAAAGATACCATCTGGAGACTAAGAAGATCAAGCAGCTGTGGTCCCTGCAAAGCTTTGAAGGATCCTCTAAACAAGTAATTGACTCTGTGGCCCTCTTCACTGGGTGATGTAGGGAGTCTAGGCTCCCTGAGGCTGCAAGGTGCCCTTGGCAGCAATCCCTACTCTTGCTACCTGCCAGATCACATGCCCCTCATGGTCATGGGATTATGTTGCCACTTATGTTAATGGTATGCTTCACCTCAGTCACATGCCTATTACCACCAGCACCATTGTCACCTGTCATGTGTCACTGCACCTCCCTGCAGTCCCCTCCTCTAGCTATACTGCTCCCTTCACCCTGGCCAGCTTCAGACCCCACTTCTCAGACATGCAGTTATGCCACTTTGCCTTTGTTCTTGTTTATCTTTCCCCTTTTCTTTGCCTTTTCTTTGCTGCTGTCAGCATTGGACTTTGCTCTGTCTGTTGTTATTTTTGACATATGGCAGATCCAAAATATGCTGAATTTCACCTTAGATACCACTGTCCTTATGATCCAAAGGCTGAGGTACTTAGAAAAATAAATCACCCACCTTTTGGAGTCAGTCTACATGTGTCTGAGAGTCCCCCTTCGAGTCTAGAGAGCCTTCCCAAGCCATCTTCAAGTTTTCAAGAGTGCCCCAAGTCCCAGAATTCCCTTTGCCACCATTTTGCTGCCATCAAGTCCCAAACATCCCAAAAACCATCCTCCAAGCCTACTATTGCCACCTACTGAGTTCCAACAAGCTCTCAAGTCTCCCCTTCATATATTTCCCACTTTACCACTTAGTATCCCCCTCTTCTGTCTCCTTCTGACTCAAGACCCCTTGGGACAAGCCTAGGTATTACCTACAGCTTTCCCCTCTTATTTCCCTTAGCACTCTTGCAAGAAGAGTAGCCCACATCATTTTGGAGCCCACCATGAGGGGTCTGTAGATCTGGAAAGGAGATCCCTATGACCTACCTGCCACAGAACAGAACTTGAAGAGCTCTTAGAGCCCTTCTGCCATCTTTCTATATCTTCCTCTGATATTTTCATGCCAGCTACTAACCCCCATGATATCCCAGAGCCTAGTTCTCCAGATGTAGAGCTTTTCACTGTTGGTTCCCCTCATCATCCAGAATCTCCCTCTCTTTCAATAGTCGATATACCTGGTGCCTTCAAGCTTGACAAGTCCTTTGCACCACCCCCTGATCATCAAGAGTTATCACCACTTACTGACCTATCCCCTCCAGTTTCTTCATCAGCTTTGACCTTTGCCACAGAACAACTCCTCCTTCTATCAACATCCTTCACCACCACACAGAATCCCATTCTATCACTAGCTCATACTTCCCCACCAATACCTCATTACCCTCCTCCACTTGCATTGTTGTCACCTGCAGTCATGTCCACTGCTACCAACCATTGTGAAATGCCTCTTAGAGGTTCCAATAAGGCCCCAAAGTTTTTGGGAAAAACAGAAGATATTTGTGCCTACTTTGAAGATGTCAACCAGATCTGCACTGATGCAGGAATCACCAATGACAGGGTTAAGATTAAGTGGGCTATTTGCTATGCTGACAGAAATGAGTCAGAGCTATGGTCCTCCCTCAACTCCACTATGGGTGATGACTGGGACAACTTTACTAGAGAAGTCACTAGTTTCTACCCTGGTGTTGATGTCAAAGGGTGGCAGTATACTAAAGCTGACCTTGAGACCCTCCTCCACCACCAAGTCCAGAAACCCATGTCATCCCTCAAGGACCTTGGCAAATATGTGTGGGAATTCTGCTGAGTCATAGCCCTAATTAACAAGAAGAAGAGACTTACCAATGACTATGTTAATGAGAAGTTCCTTGAAGGATTCCCCCCAAAATTCCATAGCAGCCTTGACACTCACCTCCAACTCAAAGATCTAGACCATGACATCGATGACCCATGGCTGTTCAATGAAGTCTACAAGCAAATGACCTACCTCCTTAGTGGGGCCCACCAAAATGCCATCCAAATTGATAGTTCAGCCTTATTCCCAGAATCCTACTCCCAACCAACTTCACTGCCCACTGTTCTTAAAAGGGAATATGTCCAAGCTGCTGACCCCACCTTGGGCAGCTGCCAGACTCAACCTGCAGAACAGCAGTTTCACTGCTCTTTCAACCCCCACTGCTTCTTCTGTGGAGGAACTGATGGCCATAGAACAGCCAAGTGCAAGCTCTGCAAAGAGTATGTTTGCCAAGGGAAATGTGCACTTATAGGTGGTAAAGTCTTTATGAAAGATGGCTCTGACATTCCTAGGTCTGCAGCAGGCCAGAATTTCAAGGAGAAAATCAATAACTTCCTGGCTCTCAGAGAGTCTATTATGGCATCAGCTAATCTCATCTCTATTCAGTCTCCAGGTACTGTCTCCTCATCTAGAGGATGTGATACCCCACCCCACCTCATCAATACCATGTTCTTTGGCTCAGAAGACACTGCTGAGTTTCAGGTCAAGGTCCACCCCTTGTCTTACCTCATTGACCAAGAAATAGAAGATAATGCCAATGAAGAAGATAAGCATGCCCTCACCAGAGCCTATGCCCAGGTAGAGGAGCTTAAGAATGCTATCAAAAGGAAAAAACCAGCCTGCTTTGATGGTGTGGAAATCCCTGCTTGTTGCCCTCAAAATGCTGCTCTGGCCAACCCTCCCCCTTCCAACAACCCTGCACCTACCACAACTTCAAACACTCAGCCACCATGTAACAATCAGCAGGCCAGACCTAATGCCACCAAGCTTTTGACCTCCAGACCTTCATCCAACCCTACCCCTCAGTTTCGTTACCAGAGCAGCTTTGACAAAGCTGCTGCCACTAAACAACTTGTGTCCCAAGTCTTAGAGGCCAAGATTGAAATCTCGACCCAAGATCTTCTAGCAGTCAGCCTGGAAATCTGCAAACAGATAAAAGAGATGGCTATGATGAAGAAGGTAGCAATCAGTAGCCTCAAGACCATGTTGGAATCATCCTTGTCATCTACCTGGGCCTCATATGAACAATATCTCATTAAGGATACTGATGGCAAGTGTGTCAGTCTCACCACCACCCCTCTCCATGCAGTAGATGGTGTCCTTATGGACAAGCTCTGGGTCAAGTATATCCTTGACAGCAGCTGTCAGGTAGTTGCTCTCAGGTGTGAATTGTGGGAGAATTTAGGGACCCCCTCTGATCAGACATGTGCATGACCTTAGAAGCTGCTAACCAGTCTAAAGAGAGCACTCTAGGGGTCATCAAAAATGCCTCTCTGTGAATTGGACTGGTAGAGGCCCACCTTCAGATTCAAGTTGTCAATAAAGCCCCTTTCGACCTCTTATTAGGCTGCCCATTCTTCTGTCTCCTCAGCAGCATCCTTTGAGACTTCCCCAATGGCAAACAAGCTCTAGAAATCCATGACCCTAACTCAGGCCACCAGTTACTGATCCCAACTCGCCCTCGACACCACCTATATCCTTACCCCTGGTTCATGAACCCAGAAGACAAGGCAGAATACTTTGCCCACCAGAATCACTGCCACCAACTCCAAGAGACCAAACAGGGTTTTTAACAGTGGTTGATGACTCAACAGAGTTATGAGGAGACCAAGATAATATAGTATCCATGTGTTCCCTTTATGTTTCAGATTCACCTTCTGCTTTGAGAAATTCTGCTGTTTCTTTCTACTGACTTTAAAGAAAATGCCACAGCAGTGCTGCTGTTCAGTTACACCCCAGATATTGCACCTCCTGATCCATTCAATTCCAGTTTCATTTGGCCTAAAGACCCCTTCTTATTTACCACCAGTACTACAATTTCTCCACTGACACTTTCTGCCCTACAGTCTACCTTTCACTATGACCTGGTTTTTCACATGTTAAAATACAAGCCTGTAGCAAAGAAGGTAAAGCCTATCCCAACTGTGATGCCTGTTGAATTCAGGGTGGAGCATCAGGAGGTCAGCAATCCTCTCGCAGATTTACCTGTATTACCATACCACCCTCCTTTGTTTGTTCCAGGGTCTAGATTTACTGTGCAGAGGGCAGAAGAGCTCAATCTTGATCCTACCAAGTTCCTTTGGCCAGCAGAGTTGGATCTTGTTTGCTGGCTCATTTGAACACATGAAGCCACCTTCACTTGGGAGACCTCAGAAAGGGGAACCTTTCATGAAGACATGTTTCCTCCTCTAAAAATCCCAACCTTGCCTCACAAACCCTGGGTTGAACATAACATCCTTATCCTGCCTGCCATCTTTCAAGATGTCATCCAAATAATTAAAGAGAAAATTGCTGCTGGTGTTTACAAGCCCTCGACCTCAATAGATTCAATTGCTGAAGCTTTCACCTGCCACTTGGTGTACAGGATCTTGGACCTTATGATTGGCTATGACCACTGAGCCATCCATGATGATTACTGTGACCTGACTACCTTCCAAACCCCCATTGGCACCCTTAGGCTGACAAAATTACCTATGGGGTACACTAATGCCATTCAAATATTCCACAGTGATGTCTGTTGGATCCTAAAGGATGAAATCCCTGAGGTCTCCATCCCATTCATCAATGACTGTCCAATCAAAGGCCCTAAGTCTCACTACCTAAATGCTGATGGGTCTTATGAGACAATACCACAGAACCCCAGCATTTGGCACTTTATCTGGGAACACCTCCAAAACACCAATTGTGTACTACACTGACTTTGCCATGCAGGAGCTACTGTCTCTGCCAAGAAATGTGTCATTGCCACCCCATCTATTGTAGTGGTGGGGCATAAGGTTTCATATGATGGGAGAATCCCTGATGAGACTAAGTCCAAAAGATTAGAGACTGGCCTTACTGTGCTAATGTTGCTGAAGTTAGGGGCTTTCTAGGTCTATGCTTGTATTGCCACATCTTCATTAAAGACTTTGCCAAGCATGTGTGCCCTCTTGTCAAGCTCACAAAGAAAGACATCTCCTTTGAGTTTCATGATGAACACCAAGTGGCAATGGACTATCTCAAAGCAGCCATAGTCACCTCCCCAGTGCTGCATCCTATTGATTATGGCTCCTCCTTTCCAGTCATCCTCACCATTGACACCTCCAACATTGCTGTTGGTTATATCCTCATGCAAGAGGGAGAAGATTCTAAGAGGTACCCTGCCTGCTTCAGATCCATCACTAAATGACCAAGAAAGGCAGTATAGTCAAGCCAAACTCAAACTATTCAGTCTGTTTTGAGTGCTGCATGATGTGTGGCTTTATGTTTTTGGAGTGTGGAATCTAGTTGTTGAGGTTGACACAAGGTATATCAAGGGTATGATTAACAATCCCAACTTACAGCCCAATGCGACCATCAACCGATGGATTGCTGGTATTCTACTCTTCAATTTCAAACTGGTTCATGTACCTGCTACTAAGCATGCCACTCCCAATGGGCTATTGAGGGGACTGAGAGCCAAAGAAGACCCTGAGGTAGACAAAGAAGAGTATGAGGATTGGGTGGATGAGTGTGGAGCCTTTGCTGTGGAACTCATGAATTGCTGTGAGCCAAAGACTCAGATGCTACATCCTCCAGAAATTCTGCCATTTGTGTACTACTCATCTACAATCTTGCCTCAGGACATCAGAATATTTATGGCAACTGATTCACTGCCAGAAATCACCAAGACCGAAATCCCATGAACCAAGAAGGCAGAGCAGAGGGATGAGAGGTTAGAAGTTGTGAGGAGGTTTCTAGAGACAAAGAAGCTGCCAGATGAGTTGGGAGAAAAGGAGCTAGAAAGCCTGCTACAACTAGCAACCCAGTACTTTGTAAAGGGCAGAGAGCTTTGGAGGAAAGACCCCCAAGGTTGCCACCAACTCATGGTTCACCACCACAAGCAGCTCGAAATTATTTGTCAGGCCCATGACAAGTTAGGCCACAAGGGTATCTTCTCCACCTGTATGCATTTGCTGACTCAGTTTTGGTGGCCCATGCTTGAGCAGGATATTTGCTGGTACATCAAGACATGTCATGAATGCCAAATTTGCCACCTCAATCAAATACACATTCCCCCTGTCATGGCTATACCCAAACTGCTGTTCTATAAGGCCTATGTCGACACCTTTGTAATGCTGAAGTCCAACAGATACTGCTACATTACTCAAGCTGAATGCTCCCTCACCAGCTACCCAGAGTGGGCTATGCTTCAATCTGAAACTGGAAAGTCAATCAGCAAATTTTTCTTCAAGCAGATATTGTGCAGATGGGGAGCTGTGGCAGAGGTCATCACTGACAATGGTGGTCCTTATGTTCTAGCACTTGACTGGCTATCGAGGACATATGGCATTTGGCACATATGTATCTTGCCTTATAACTCACAGGCAAATGGTATTGTGGAGCAGTGGCATTTTGATGTCAGAGAAGTGATGGTAAAGAGTTGTGAGGGCAAAGCCTCAAGATGGTCAGAGGTGGCCCCATCAGTGTTCTGGGCAGAGAGGGTCACTGTTCACAAAGCTATGGGATTCTCCCCTTACTATATGGCTCACAGTGTCCATCCCAGACTCCCTTTTGACCTTGCCAAAGCAACCTTTCTTGCTCCTTTCAAAGCACAGTCATACTCTACTACCACCCTCATTGCCAATCATGCTCAGCAATTGCAGAAGTGCCCAGAAGACCTAGCACTAATACATGATTGAGTCCTCAAATCCTGCTTTGCTTCAGCAAAGGACTTTATGGCTTGTTTCAAGAGGACTATCCATGACTTTGACTTTGAACTGGGTACCCTTGTCCTCATCAGAAACTCCTGCATCAAGAATTGCTTTTTATGGCTTGTTTCAAGAGGACTATCCATGACTTTGACTTTGAACTGGGTACCCTTGTCCTCATCAGAAATTCCTGCATCAAGAAAGAGCTGGACCAAAAGACCAAACCTTGTTACCTAGGTCCTATGGTAGTGGTACACCACACCAAAGGTGGCTCTTATCTCCTTGCAGAGCTTGATGGCACTGTTTCAAGGTTTCACTTTGCCACTTCTCATTTATACCCCTATTTCCCCAGAAATGAGTCCTGTATTGAGGTCACACACCTTGTTGGCCTCGACAGGTCTGCTATAGATCAGCTTGAGGACGACTCCCTCCTTGACCCAGAACTTGCTGGTGTCCTTGGGGGTGAGTCAGATGAGTAAGCTGTGTCCTGTGTTCTGTTCTTTTCTTTTCTTTTTCTGTCCTTTGTCTGTCTTTTACAGACACCTTACCTATACAAAATTACCAACGCAAAAAAACGATATAAATAAAATAAAAAAAAACCAAAAGCCAAAATTTCTCTGACCCCTCTTTTTTTTCCTAACTCGTAGCTTTACTCACTGTTTACCATCTATAGAATTCAGCCAAAACTAAAACAACAATTGCCACTACCTACTCAGTCAGGATGACAGTACTATACTGCTTGTTCTTCCTTCTTTTCACTTATATTTCTTATATTATTCTGACCTTTCAATCTTACTGCCAAGGTGTATCTTTACACAATGCACACCCAAGATGAGATTGCCACCAACATATGGTACAACAACAGAAAAGATAATGCACACAAAACTACTGCTACTGCTACTGCTCTAGGGAAGGTCAGAGGGTCCAGGAATGAAGTTCTCCTGGTGCCAAGCCTTCAGGGAACATGACTGGCACCAAGACTGATGAAGAGCCTTGCATACTTGGGTCACTGTCATACTAACCTGCACCATCTGGGAAAACAGGTCCATCAAGGTGTCCTCCCCCCATTCAATCAACAATGCCACATTGGCAATTTGTTTGTCCAACTCTTCAATGGGGTGGATATGACCACTTCACATGCAGTGCTTACCTTACAGGCAAATGAGTTTGCCCTGTAGGCATGGCAACCTCCTCAGATTCAGCCAAATCAATTTTGACCTTCAGCATACTGGTATCTTTGCCACCTGCAACCTCAGGAGCCTGTTTGCCCTGGCCTGACTCAACTTGTGCACTAAGAAATTCACTAGAGTCTCTTGAGGACTCTGTTGGTTGGTCAGCAGGTTTACTGGTGATGCAGGGAGTAAGGGGAACCAGGGGTCCAGGAGTGGGAGTGGGAGTGGGAGTGGATGGGCCACTGGGGAGGAAAAGAGGGAGAGGTTGTGGTGGCAGAAGATCTTGGGGTTCATTCACAGCTGCAGCAGACATTGAGGCAGCAGGTTGAGTAGCCATCAAGTGGCTAATGAGACAGGGTCATGGTCATCCTGTCATAGGGGTAGGTGCTGAGGGAGGAGGGGGAGCGCAGTGCACCTTAGCCTTCTTGCTTATCAAGGCTGACTTGGGCTGGGGACCCTCTGGGTTTTTGTGCTGTGTTGTGTCATCACTAGCTGAGTGCACTGTTCAACAAGCCTTACTCACCTTCCTACCCAGCTTCCCAGCCTTGTTGCATTTCTTCTTGCCATTGTGGCAAGCTTCACAGGCTGTCCACTCCTTCCACACACAGATAATCCCCCACTTTACACACCACTCACAAGGTTCAGTACTCCCTGGCACAGGGTTGACCTCCATCATGTCTTCCTCCACCATCAAATCACCCAAGCTGGATGGCACTGCACCTTCCCCAACTCTTGCCAGCGAACCACCCTTGGTAGCCTAACCAGCTCCAGGCATTAGTGTACTGTTCAATGCCAACAGGCTACCTACATACTGATGCCACCTCTTTCCCTTTGTCAACAGACTTCTCTATCTGTCTTTGCAACCAACAGACTGCCTCACTTCCTGCTTGAGGAGCACTAGAGCTGGATGCAGGAGGTTTCATCTTGGGCTTCATCGTGCATGGCAGGAATCAAGCTTGGAGTGCTGTTAATGCCAAGAAGGCATTGCTGATGGTGGTTTTGGTGTTGTCAGGGTAGTTGGGGACCTCAGTACTCATGTCCAAGGTGAACTTGCATAGTTGCTTGATATGCCCCTGCAACCAGGCATCAGAAGGACAGTAGCATCAGTATCATGCAGGCCACTCACCAACAACTCTTTGTACTGTCCCAACCATGCTCACACTGCCTCCTCATCTGCAGACTCACCAGGTATTTCCTTCATCAGCACCTCCAACTTCTTCATCTGTGAAGCCCACATGCCTGGAATGAGATCTCTTGCAGTATCAGGAGTAATGAAAGGTGGTATGGAAACAGACATGCTCTGAGAGGAAGACATTGTGATGGGCTAGGGGAGACTGGATAGCAATGAGTGAGCTGGAGGGAGGTTGATGGACTTCACAGAAAAAGAATGATGTGGTGATTACACTTGGTGCATTAAGCAAACTTACACCACAGAAGCATTTTCCCACAGCACATGCTCAAGAACCCCATCGCTTGTGCTTTGATCCATGCACAGCCACTTTTGTCACAAAGGTGTTCCATCTCCATCTCATACCTAGTCATGTGCACTTGACCAAGGACAGTCAAGGTCCAAAGACCCCAGGAGGTGTAGGCAGTCTAGGCTCCCTGAGGCTGCAAGGTGCCCTTGGTGGCAATCCCTACTCTTGCTACCTGCCAGATCACATGCCCCTCATGGTCATGGGATTATGTTGCTGCTTATGTTAATGGTATGCTTCACCTCAGTCACATGCCTATTACCACCAGCACCATCGTCACCTGTCATGTGTCACTGCACCTCCCCACAGTCCCCTCCTCTAGCTATACTGCTCCCTTTGCCCTGGCCAGCTTCAGACCCCACTTCTCAGACATGCAGTTATGCCACTTTGCCTTTGTTCTTGTTTATCTTTCCCCTTTTCTTTGCCTTTTCTTTGCTGCTGTCAGTGTCGGACTTTGCTCTGTCTGTTGTTATTTTTGACATATGGCAGATCCAAAATATGCTGAATTTCACCTTAGATACCACTGTCCTTATGATACAAAAGCTGAGGTACTTAGAAAAATAAATCACCCACCTTTTGGAGTCAGTCTACATGTGTCTGAGAGTCCCCCTTCGAGTCTAGAGAGCCTTCCAAAGCCATCTTCGAGTTTTCAAGAGTGCCCTGAGTCCCAGAATTCCCTTTGCTGCCATTTCACTGCCATCAAGTCCCAAACATCCCAAAAACCATCCTCCAAGCCTACTATGGCCACCTACCAAGTTCCAACGAGCTCTCAAGTCTCCCCTTCATATATTTCCCACTTTACTGCTTAGTATCCCCCTCTTCTGTCTCCTTCTGACTCAAGACCCCTTGGGATGAGCCTAGGTCTTACCTACAGCTTTCCCCTCTTATTTCCCTTAGCGCTCTTGCAAGAAGAGTAGCCCACAGTGAGTCCATGGTTGACACTTCAAGCTGTCTGCATATATCATGGACCTCAAAAATGAAAGCATCCTTTTAGGGATGCCTTGGCTCCAACAAGCCCAACCCATAATCGATTGGACCAACCGAAAAATAGTCAGATGGGGAATGCCAGAAGTTGCTATGATTTCAATAAATTGAACTTCGATATCAATGCAACTGGAGGCACAACAGAAACACCAAGAGGTTACTCTGCCTACAGAGTATAATCCCTACAAAGAGGTGTTCTCTGAAAATTGCCTGATACCCCCACACCATCTTGGTCATGACCACATGATAGAACTCAATCCTTCCAAGGATCTGAAGATGTTCAAGCCTGCAAAGATTTATCCCTTGTCTTGTGATGAGATGCAGTTACTCGATGAATTCCTCAAAGAGAATCTTGCCACCAGGAAAATCAAAAAAGTACAAAATGCAGATGTCCTGCATGTACTGCTGGCACCAGTCTTCTTCATTGGAAAAAAGGATAGCAAGAAAAGGCTTATTCAAGATTACCAACAACTCAATTTGTTCACCATCCCAGATCAGTACCCTTTGCCTCTTGTCAAGCCAATTTTAGATGAGTTGGTCAAGTCCAAGTACTTCACCAAGTTCAATGTACAATGGGGCTTTACAAACATACAAGTCAAAAAAGAAGAAGACATGCTGCTAAGATCATTTGTGACACCCCAAGGTGTCTTCAAGCCAACCATAATGTTCTTCAGCCAGAACAATGCACCACCTACATTCCAATGCTATATGGACAGGAAGTTTGGTCAGTTACAAACTGACAAGAAAGCAGTCATCTACCTAGATGATGTTACAGTCCATTCAAAGATGTGCAAAGGCCTGACGAAGAACATCAAAGAATTTTTGGATATTGCAAAGAAGGAGAACCTGCACCTCAAGTTATTGAAATGCATTTTTGAAGCTGAAGAAATTGAGTTCCTTGGATACACAATCAAACATGGACAGTACAAGACTGCTCCCATCAAGGTAGAAGCAGTGAAGAACTGGAAAACCCCAGCCAATGTCCATGACATCTGACAGTTCCTCAGTTTCTGTAATTTCTACTGCCAGTTCATCCCCTTGTTTACAATGATCACAAAACCACTACATGAGTTGATGAAGAAGGACTTCCCATGGAAGTGGGGCACAGATCAAGAAGGAGCTTTCGAGAAGCTCAAGAACTATATGTGCCAGACCCCAGTTCTTCATCTCCCTGATTTCAACAAGCCATTCAAAGTATACACAGATGCCTCCAAGCGGGGGCACTGGTGCAGTGCTATGCCAGAAGTTTGATGACAACAAGCTACATCCTATCACCTACCTTTCGCAGTCACTGCAAGGAGCTGAGCAAAATTACCAAGTCTATGATTTGGAGATGTTAGCTGTTGTTCATGCCCTCAAGGCCTGGAAGCATTATCTGTTATCACCACCTGAAGACATGATCATCCATACAGACCATGAGGATTTGACTTATTATTGGGAACCACAAAATCTCACTGGATGACAAGCCCACTGGCTTGAATATATTCAAGGTTTCCCACTTAAGTTCAAACACAATCCTGGTCATCATATGATCACCCCAGATGCACTTTCAAGAAACCCAGCTTTTACTCAAGCTACCCCAGTGGAGACCATGGTACTTCCACCATCGATTTGGCTAAAAGGGGGGGGTGAAACCATCCAAGACATCCCCACTCCAGTTGAGATGTCTTCAAAACCAACAACCAACTTACACAAGTCAAAGCCTTTGACAGTGAAAGTCCCAAAGGAATCAAAAGTTTTCCAACCAAAAACAAAAGCCAAGCCAGGAATCTGCCATGTATCACAAGAGGTCTTCGAAGAAATCAAGAATTCATCAAAAGATGACAACAGTTACATCATTATGAATGACAGATCACAAGAAGAAGTTGTTGAGGACCCAGCAACAAGTATTAAGACCAAGGATGGAAGGATTTACATCCCTCCAAAGGCATGGAAGAAAACCTTATCAGACTTCCATGACCACCTGTCTGCTGGCCACCCCAGCATCTGAGCAATGTGCTCTGCCATGAACCACCATTGTTTTTGGCCTGGCATGTGGAAGAGTATAAGAGAATACATGAAGGGATGCCCTACTTGTCAAGCTTCAAAGGTTGTTCACCAAGATCACCCTCCGCTGCTCCAACCTATTGAGTCGAACACACCCCTCCTGTTTAAACAAGTCTCCATGGATTTTGCTACTGATCTTCTGCCCTCTCATGGACATGACTCTATCCTTACCATTGTGGATCATGGTCTGACAAAGGCCATGAAGCTACTCCCATGAAACAAGATGATAGATTCTGAAGGACCAGCCAAACTCTGGATGCAACATGTCTACCCTCACTACAGCATACCCAAGTCTGTGATATCCAATCAAGGCCCTCAGTTTATAAGTGCCTTTACTCAAAATCTGTATAAGGCTCTTCATATCAAACCACACTACTCATCAGGATATCACCCACAGACAAATGGAGAAGCTGAATGTGTCAACCAGGAGGTAGAGATGTATTTGCAGATGTATTGCACTGAGAAGCCTAATGAGTGGAGCAAGTATCTTGCTCTTGCTGAGTTCACCCATAACTCACATGTGCACTTGACTCACAGCCAAACCCCATACTACCTGCTCTATGGCTACGACCCAGATCCCTACCTGTCCATTCACACATCAAAAACCCCACAGGTCAAGGACTTCCTTGAAGCTCTGGCCTTAGCTCAAGACACCACCTTGATTGCCCACAAGAAGACCACAGAGAAGATGGCCAAGAGCAGCCCAGACCCACTGTTGTACATGCCCCCAATCAAAGACAGTCTTGTTTGGCTGGATGCATGCAACCTAACATGCGACCTACAGTCAACAAAACTGGCTCTGAAACATGTAGGACCCTTTTGGATCAAAGAAGTCCTGTCAGAAATTACCATGCACCTAGATCTGCCTGATCATTGGTGGGTGCATCTGGTATTTCATATGTCTCAGATCTTCCCATATCATGAAACCCCTGAATATGGTCCAATGCTGCCTCCACCACTTCCTGATTTGATTGATGATGTCCCTGAATGGGAAGTTGAAGCAATTCTCAATCATAAAGAAGTCTGGACTGGATGTGGTACATGTATGTGTTATTTAGTCAAGTGGAGCAGATATGGACATGCAAGCAATACCTGGGAACCCAAGTCAAATCTCATCAATGTAGAAGACCTGCTTGAGGAGTATAAAAGAAGTTGCCATAAACCCCCAGAGTCACAACAACCCACTTGTGTCTCCTCTTGACAGAAGAAACCTACTTGTAAATGCCACTCACAGTAAATGTCTTACTCTGACAATGAACATAACCCCAAGTCACATCAATACCCCCTGGACTCCTATATATCCTATGATGACACTGACTATGACTTCTCCCCAAGCATGTCATCACCCATATGCCAGATATCTGCACCACCCATTGACAGTATTGCCACCTCCATTGAATCCCTTTTTGACCCCAATGTTATCAGTCCCAAAAACCCCCACTCCAGCATCTCAGTATGCTACCTCTCCAAGGGAAAGCATAGGGCACCTCCCAAGATGCCCAGAACACACCCATACCCCCAGCCAGAACTGGTCCACTGGCAGGTCTGCAACATGCCACTGCCTGAAGGACCTTCATCCTCTCATGCCTCTACATCCCATGTCTCACCAAGTGGTGACAAGTCAGCCATGTCCCTGTTCCCCCATACATCCAAAAAGAGATCTGTCTCCACCACCCTCTTGTGCAAACCAGAGGATTATGAAAGCTACATATGGATCCTTGAGAAATATGACAAATGGGTCATCTACAGATGGGACATCAGCCATGACAGTGACTATCTCCAGATGTTGTCCCAAATCTATGGAAGCATCAAAATCACTCTCCACCACACAAGCAACATCTTAAAAACTGGAGACATAGTTGTTGATGAAGAAAGCCCAGGTACCATGTTCATGGAGTCAGAAGGAATGAAATGTGTCGAAGAAATGCAAAACATGCTTATCTCTCTCATGGATCTGGTGCACATCCACTTCAGACCCTTGCTCACCTGGTCCTTTTTGTTCATTTCACAGCATCTTACCTGATGTTATCCTGCCACCTGGAACTTCCCATGATTCTACCAATGAAAGAACCAATGCAGTTGGTTTGGACACTACAGAAGGAAAGGGAATTCCTGGATCGAACTGCCCATCAGCCTCTGGAGGTCAAGCAGTATCAGATGATGGAAGAAGGTCTTGTGACAAACAAATGGAAGAAGTATCAAAATCCGAGGTACCATATGTCTGAATGGCAACACCTGCAACACCTCACAGCAGTAGGGAAGAAGAGAGCATATCTTTGACTGAAGAAAGGATCAGCACGAGCTGGAAAGAGTCTGTTTTCCCAGGAACTCACTGGGTTGCCATTGATAGACATTAAGAAGAAGAAGAGGCAGCCAGTAGAAAGTTCCTCCAACTCACCACCCAAGTACTTGGAGAAAGATGTGACAATCTGTGGGTCCTGGAAGAAGAAAGGATCAAGAAGTGGAGAACCTTCCTGCTTGACATCTACAATACAAGAGGCTACTGGTCATACAGTATGTACAATCTATTCAACACCATGAAAACAACCTGCACCCTCCCAGAAAAACCCTTCTTCCCAGTTGAACACTCTGACTGACTCCATCTCAAGTTGGGAGGATGGGTTCAACTTGACCCCCTGCATCCATTCTACAAGCATACCTGTCTCAACTGTCAACAACTTGGTCATTGGTCCTGCTGAAATGGAAAAGGTTCTCAGTGGACTGACACTCATGGACATCCTATTGGACCATCCAAGACCAATACCTTGCTCAACAATCTTGAACTTCTGCTTTTTACTGATTTCAACTAGCATTGATGAGGCTGCCAACCTTCTTCAAAGAGGGGGGGTGATGTCATGCTGTTACTGCCTCTGTTACCCATTTCATCTCACCACTGCCTCATGTCTTAGCAACTGCCACTGTCATTCCCATTCCCATGCTCTGGCAGTGCCTCACTTACTGACCTCTGTCCCCTCTGGGACAAGTCTGTGGACTTTACTATATGATGCATGATATGCTTATGGTACATTTCCTTTTTGAGTTTTACCTTTCTTTCATTTCCCATGCAAAGCAAGATCCCTATTGGGATCATCAGCTTCTTTTACTTTACTGTTTTGGTTTCTCATGCACGTAACTTGGTCACATTGCATAGCCATATCCACTGACACCTCGATGTAAGATGGAGAACATCTTACATCAAGCCAAGTCATCCTGACTTGATGTGTCTGCAATGTCCCAGCTTTCTTGTTTACATGTTGAATAGGTAACAGCCCCACTCTCCAGTTTACTTTACCAGTTACAGTAGTATTGTACTTACATGAGCCAGTTGCCTGTAGGGTATATAATACCCTCCAGATGTGACTGAGTTGCCTTGTACTTTACTCTACCAAATATCCCACCTGGTAAATGTTGAGGGCCTTACCTCTGTAAATTCCCCTTCACCTCTGTTCAATCTCTCACTCTCTTGGAAAAACTCTGGTTCTGCCCCTTGGCAGGTAATTCCACCTTCACATACAAGGTTACAAGACTTTGACTATCACAGATATAAACAGTGTCCCTGTTGGGGAGGCTTTGGCATTACCCAGCATATTAGGAAGAGGCCTGCAAGGCTCATGCCCCTGCTTGCCTATTCCCTCTGTCTGGTTCCAGTTAGCTGTAAGGTGATCAATAAGTGCACGTCAACCCATGCCTTGGAACAGTGCATTATCAGTTGTCACCACATGACAGGCTTCATCCCAGCCTACATGAGTGATATCTTGACCACCATATACTGTTTATGGCCATCAGGGACCCCTATTAACCTCACAGGTAAATAAGAAGTGCTGCTGGTATTCCACTACACATAGCCTAATGACATAGTGCCAGTATGTAGTAGATGCACTGGTGAAAATTAGAGTGAAGGGATAATACAGAAATGACTGACCAATGCATCCCTGGAGAGGAGACTCCACATCCTTCAGGGGTTTACCAATACATATAACCAGTGAGGTTAAGCTGCAGGGGAGGATCCCCCATGAAAGAAAATGAGCTCTGGCAGGTGAAATGGCAAAGGACATTCAGCCTAACAGGTCACAGATATGAGACTATTTACTCAATCATTTTATGAAGACATAAGTGCTCATCATGACACTGTTGAGGCAACTCTAACACAGGCTGGAAGTTGCTTGAAGGTGTAAATATATTAAATCTTTTGTTCATCTTGTCTACACTTTGATCCCCCCCCCTTCTGGCTGATGGGAGTATATAATATATTTACTTAGTTCCTTAGCTCACAGTGCCTACTAGCTAGGCATTACTACCTCCAGTCATGTATATGCTACTTTACCTGTGCAATTGTATTAAATTGAGCTTATTTTATGACCAGATTTTATGCTAGGGGACTGGGGAGAGGCAATCAGAGGCCATACTGAGCACTGAAGTGGGGGGAAGGCTTGAGGGTCATTTGCAAAATGCAGTACTACTACACTGGCCTCCTTGGCAGCACACTTGTGCCATGACTGTGTGAGAATGAATATTACATAATATGTAAGTATGAATTCGGATGTAGCAAGAGGGGGTCATGAGCGAAAGCGTGAGCATGAGCGAAATCGTGTGCGCCAACTTTGAGCGCACCTAATTATTTCCCTGGACGCCCAACAAGAGGTCTGGGTCCATTCAGCCTGTTCCAATGCGTGATTCCCTCCAGGACGTGTACGCAAAACACTTGCAACATGCTGACTATGGATACCCTCTATGGATGCCAGAACCAATGAGTACACTTCCACAAGACTACCAGGACAATGGACTTCAGATCGGGGACGTTGGCAGTGTCGATAGCATGGGCCAGTTCGATGTCCTATTCAACATTTGCAAACGCAGCGATAGCCTCCTCCATGGTCCTCACGGAGTCCCTAAGAACTTCCAGCCTGTTCGGCATGGCGACGTCAAATTCAGTGACAATGCAATATATGTCGGCCCGATTCACTCTCCTGGCATAAAACAGGTCCTCCAGCCCAACAAGCCAAGGTACCGCTCAGTGGGGCCATCACTATACCGTCTCTTCACTGACACTATCCCCTCAGGCTCGCCGAATATGAATTCGACCCGTCCACCCCTGCTGGCGCCATTCTTATACTGCCGCATGGTGCTATATCCACTGAACTTTTATCACCAGAACAGTTCCGCAGGGTTGTGGCGGAGAATGCGCTTGACTGGTATGAATTTGCCAAAAAGCGCTACGGCATCCAGGATCTCGATCGCTCTCTTTACCTCATCACTGGCTTCTACAAAGCTCGCTCGTGGTCTCTCGGTTCATTCAGCAACCATACGGATGACACGGGAAAAATCCTTGCCCGGAGAGATGACGACAATTCCGGCATTTACCTACTAGAATTCACTTTTTCTGCTGGTAGTCGCCACAGTCATGGTGGTGATAAGGACGGGAGCATCAATCAAACTGTTTTCATAACTGGCTTCAGGATTACGGTTAGAAACTGCCTCCCGGATCCCGTAGTTCTGAGGGTTACAGAACCGCAAACTGCCTGGTCCACATTTGTTTATTTGTTCCAGGCCTGCCTCAACCGGTTGCGCAGTTTTTCGGGAATTCACAAACAGCCAGCAGCGATAAGTAAGTAGCGGGGGTGTCCGCTCATGTACTGTCTGACGATGTGCTACTCGTGAACAGCTGTGGAAAATAGCCCACGGTTAGCCCAAGTTAGTTTCACGAATGCACTTGTCTGAATTTTAATAGCTGACTCATTCACTAGCCCTTTCACCCTTCCGATATCATCAACCGTTTCCTCCTAACCAAAGTTAGTCTAACATAATAACATGGTCGTTCCGCGTCGGATTTCTTACGACCCTGGTCAGAAGCCAAACGCCAAGGTTGCTATTACACACGATAAGCAATGGATGGATATGATGAAGGTAGTTCGCTATGGTGCATCTTCTCGCTCATATCTTATTGTCCACTAGGAAGGGTTGACGCACGAGGACCTTTTCCAAGAGGATCGCCTTGAAACATTCTTGACACGATGCTATACCATTTCTGTCGGGTCGGAACGTGAAAATAGTAAAAGTTCGATCATTATAATCGTTAGCCACTGCTCATTACCCTTCAGCTGCTGTATTTCTGCGAAGCAAAGCGTGCGTCTTGTTTCACATCTATCCAGGGACGTTTAAAGTCGTGTCGACAGTGATGGCACCACGGATTCCGTTCCCTCTATCGTCGACCCACGTGACCTATCACCCGAGATGGAGATGTCGGACCTCCCTGCTTCTGAGCTTGAGGTATCGTCTTCGCCTACTTCTGAGCAGGAGTTCTCGCTCCCCACTACACCCGAGCTTGAGGCATCGTCCCCTCCTACACCGGAGCTTGAGTTTTCACCCCTTACACCTTCATTCGACAGTCCATGCATTGTCATTACACGTGTGCACCCATTTTTTCGCAGTCATTGGAGAAGTCTGACAATCATCTTGCAGGTATCCGTGCTCAAAATATACCCTCTGGCGTCAAGCGGATTCCGGTTGGCTTCTATGTTCTAGTCAAGTTCGATGGCTACCAACGAAGAACTCAAAACAAGTCCATGAGGTTGAACGATAGCGGTATCCAGTGGGAGGATGAGATTCTACTGCAAGTTTATTGTCATCTACCTGCGTACGAATGCTGACTATTTCTAGACCTTCCGAAGCGTGTGGAAAGATCCGATTCACAATTTACGCTTCCTTCGAGTTAGAGCCAATGTTGGGAAGCGGAGAGGCTCTCTATACGTCAGAAAATTCCGCAGGGGAGTTTATCAGTGGCACATTCTGTGAGAGAAGTCCTCTGAGTGTGACATGCCAAGTTGCAAGGTATTAATGCCGATGTAGTGATTACATTCTCTCCGGCCGGTTTGGGGACCCCAGCCCATAATCCCTCATTGCTCATTACCCTAGAACAACGGTATTCTGACCATCCGGCAATAGCCCCAAGCGGCGATGATAGTAATGTGATCTGAACCCGCATGCGCCCATCCGCACTATTTGACTATCTGTTGTTGGCAGCTGGGCTCCGAAGAATCTTCGGTCCTCGTTCGCGAGACAAACTTTGGACAGGAGGCGCTTCTCCGATATCATAACGAATACCGGAAGGAGGATCTCCAGAGTGCCGTCCAACATTTTGAATGCGCTTGGCGCAAATGTCCTCCAAAACACCAATGTCATGCTGTGGTACTTGTCAACTTTGCGAAGGCAAACTTTATCAGCTATCGGACTGATCCAACAAGCGCAAATCTTGATGAACTCATCGGCCTTTACCGACAGGCCCTTGATCAACGCTGCCCTGGTCATTCAGACAGACCAGCGACATTACTACAGCTCGCCCAAATTCTGTTGTTTCATTACGAGAAGCAGGGATGCGATGAATCCGTTGCAGATGAGATCTACCAGCTCATGTCCGAGTTCTGGGATTTCCCTAGGGACAGTCACGAACGCCGAGCTGCGGATCTCGTGCTCGAGACGCTCGAGCGATGTAGAGTTGTGAGCACTGGAAGCTTAGCCGAACTCGACGAGTTGGTCCAGAAATTGGAATATAGCGCGATGGCACCTCCACATGGCTACTTCGACATACCACAACGGTTAATCAATCTCAATAATACGCTATGGAGACGCTATGAGAAACGTGGCGAACGCTGTGACCTCGACCGTTCGCTGGAGATAAATAAGCATGCTTTGGGGCTGCTCCCGGCTCGTGCTCCTGACAGGCTCCCCGTCCTAAGAACACTCGGCGCCCCACTGTGGAGGCTATTCGAGATCTACGGGGATATCAGTTACCTTAGAGAGTTGATTGCCCTCAATGAAGAAGCTTTGCAGCTTATACCTGAGGGACACCCTGAACGTTCGTACTGGGTCACCAGTGAGTTGCTTTTCTAGCAACTTTGGCTATGACGCTTGAACATGTAACTCAGATTCTAGAAACTACCTTGCCAAAATGCTAGAATACTTAGGCGACATAGCCTTTGAAGCCCAGAAACACGACCCACAGTACACTCACACTAATGTACACCGGCCCTCCGGGCAGCCTTGGCCACGCCGACCCCAATAAGACACCGCATACTTTTGGTGGAAACTACGTGATGATAAACGAAGACTTATAGCTTGTAGTCTACAAATGTACGTGAAAGAAAAAACAGATGCTAGGTCGAGGGTGGAATGTAAGGAGGCATTTTTCGACACCTCCAAGGTACCGTTTCACAAGATAGTTTGTTTCTGGTGTTGTTGCTAGTCTAGTGGGGGAGTCGAAACCAGGCTTAAGGAATCATTGTCGTCAACGCAACGAGTACGATCCTTCTACTTTCCAGACGTGCGGAAGCATGGTGGCCGTGGCCACGTGATATGGTCAAGGCTATGGGCATAGGCGGCAATCCTAAGCATGTCATCCCCAGACGTCCACCAATTGTCAGCTATTGGTAAGCTGCTACCCGTTTTTTCGGTATGCACGGATTACAATTCAAGCGGCAGCCAGTCAAATTTTCTGTATAAACCTGCGCTTTCTATCCATCGGTGAAGTCCCTCTCAGATCGTCGTTGCGTTATATCTATTAACCTCCACGTAGTTGTGTCCGCACTTTATCCTAACTGAATCCCAACGTCGCCTTCGCAGACTGCTTACTTTGTTCCTTTTTCGTTTCCTACGACCAAGTATGGTTTTATTTTTCCTGCCCTATTGCAGCTGACCATCCAACAGTCAGAATCATATCCACTGCGTACATCTTCCTCACTCCATGACTTCAACGGACGATGTTTCCGACAAGCGAGTGGACTTGGAAAGTTGTCCTCCTGGGTCCAATGGCAGAGATCTTGCCCTCTTCAACCTGGCGGCGGCCCTCCACAACAGATTCACGAAGGGGAGGAATTTCGGCGACTTAGACGAGGCATTCGCTTTACTTCACAATCATTTAGAACTAAGTCCCTCTGGACATCCTGATCGGGCGTCAGCACTCCATTTGCTTGCTCTCTGTCTATTCAATAGGTATGACGATCAGGGGAGAGTTACCAACTTGGAAGAAAATGTCACGCTTGGCCGTCATGACCTCAGGAGGGGGCCCCAGAAACACGCCCGGACGTATGACCTGGAGGAGGCAATTGATCTTTACCGTGTAGCTTTGGAACTACATCCATCTGGACATCCCAATCGGCCTTCATTACTCCACAAGCTTGCTGTCTGTTTTTCATATCGGTATGATAATCGGGGAGAAGTAGCTGACTTGGAAGAAGCTGTCACACTCGGACGTGCAGCAATAGAGCTCCATCTACCAGGGCATCCTGATCGCCCTGCCTCCCTCTACAGTCTTGCTTATGACCTCAGGAGGAGGTTCGAGAAACATGCTCGAATGTATGATCTAGAGGAGGCAATTAAGCTGCACCGTGCAGCACTGGAACTGTGTCCACCTGGATATCCTAATCGGTCTTCAATGCTCCATGGACTTGCTCTCTGTCTTTCGGACAGGTATAACGGCCAGGGGACAGTTGCCGACTTGGAAGAAGCTGTCACAATCGGACGCGAAGTACTAGAGCTCTGTTTACCAGGGCATCTGGATCGTGCTGTATCTCTCTACAGTCTTGCTTATGACCTCAGGAGCAGGTTCGAGAAACATGCTCGAATGAATGATCTGGAGGAGGCAATTGAGCTGTACCGTGCAGCATTGGAACTATGTCCACGCGGACATCGTAATCGGTCTTCATTGCTCCATGGGCTTGCTCTCTGTCTTTCGGATAGGTATAATAGTCAGGGGACAGTTGCCGACTTGGAAGAAGCTGTAACACTCGGACGTGCAGTGCTGGAGCTCTGTCAACCAGGGCATCCTGATTATGCTGCATGTCTCCACAGTCTTGCTTGTGACCTCAGGAGGAGGTTTGAGAAACATGCTCGAATGTATGATGTGGAGGAGGCAATTGAGCTGCACCGTGCAGTATTGAAACTATCTCCGATTGGACATCCTAATCGGTCTTCATCACTCCGTGGGCTTGCTCTTTGTCTTGCAGACAGGTATGACAGCCAGGGGACAGCTACCGACTTAGAAGAAGCTGTCACACTCGGACGCGCAGCTTTAGAGCTCACTCTACCAGGGCATCCTAGCCGTGCTTCATCCCTTCATGACCTTGCAGAGCACCTGGCGAACCGTTTTCGTCACCAGTCCATCGTAGCTGATTTGAATGAGGCTATTGCACTTGAGCAAGAAGCCCTGCAACTATTCACTCCAGGAGACCCGAGTTACACCGTTTCTCGACGTTGTCTTATGACCTTCTTCCAAATGAAATCTGACTCAGGAGTCGCCATCAGGTCCCCCAGTGCCCCGGGTGTTATGCATGTTGACGTCAAAGAAGTCATCTATGATTTCATACTAAACACCATCAAAATGATGCCGACCAGGTTGCTGCACACGCTCTCTGGTGTCCTGTGCAACCGAGATGTGCAGATGTCGCATTTTAGGGGCAGTCAACAATATAGGCAGTTGTTGTCTGCATGTAGGACATGCCCCCCGGATCAGCACACAAAACTCATCCTTACTACTATCTCTGGATACTTCCAGTTTGTCACGTTTTCTCACCGCTGGGGTGTAGGCGAGCCATTGTTGCGGGACATTGAGGGTCACTCTATATATGGCATGTCAACGGAGGGAGGGTTCGGAAAACTCCAAGCCTTCTGTCTTCGTGCTCGCGAGCAGAACTACTTCTGGGCATGGAGCGACACGTGTTGCATAGACAAAGATAGCAGTGCAGAGTTGCAAGAAGCAATAGGATCGATGTTTAAGTGGTATCGACGGTCCGCCCTGACCATCGTTCACCTTTCTGACGTTCCGGAAACTGGCTCCTTTGGTAGTAGTAAATGGTTCAGACGCGGGTGGACCCTCCAAGAACTACTGGCCCCTAAAACCATACTATTCTACACCCAAAACTGGTCACTGTACAGGACCCTCATGTGTTCAAACCACAAAGCTGATGTTGCTGTACTGGAGGAGCTAGAAGTGGCGACTGGCATCGAGTCCCGATTTCTCACCGATTTTTCTCCGGGCATGGATGATGCACGTTCAAGACTCCAATGGGCATCATCGCGTTGTACCACTCGACCTGAGGATATCGCCTATTCACTTTTCGGAATTTTCGACCTCCATCTGCCCATTCTGTATGGGGAATCTGCCGAGAAGGCACTTGGCCGCCTCTTGACCGAAATCATATCGCAGTCCAGGGACATATCAGTTCTAGATTGGGTCGGGGAAGCGTCACCATTTCACTCCTGTTTCCCTGCCCACATCACCTCATTTCAAACACTACTGTTGTCGCCATCCCAACCCCACACAGAAGAACTATCACTGACGAAAAATCCGCAGTCCGCATTGTCCACAGCACCGCGAAAACTGTATCGCTCACTCGCCAAATCACCCCCCCCACAATTTATCAATCGTCGTCTTACTCTGCCATCCATCACTCATCGTGTTAGAGCCATTCAGCTGCAAGCAGAAGATCCACTGACACCGAGTTATACATACAAAATACGTGCATCCGGGTTAAGGACACTTGAGATCACACTGCGCGGCAAATTAGAAGATGCGGCAATGAAGCAAGGTGCTCTACAACTTGTGCGCCCTTTGAACACGAAATTGCTTAGTCCATCAGCTGAGCCGGATGCCACGACTGAATATGGGCTGCTTTCCACACTGGGGAGCCCATTTCATGCTCTTTTGTTGGTTCGATTGCTTCACAATGAATACAAGAGGATTGCGTCTTCTATTCCTATTGTTGCTGAGCCTATGGACTCGGGCAGCATTGTGCAAAGCAGAGTGAAGATGTTAAATATTGTGTAGATTAGCTACAACGTTTGACACGAGAACCATTATGATATTCCTTTCATTTGCAGAGGTGGCACTTCTGAATGGTGATGTTGGTGGCCTTCCCTATTGTTTCTGTCACTGACACAACACAGCTGTCAATATTTAAGGTGGGAGAAAATGTAGTGGGAACTGTGAAGGCAAAATTTTAAGATTATAATCAAATTCTAATAGGGGCAGAGTTCAAAGTCTTGCCAATTGGAAGAATGTCTTAATAATAAGGGGACTACATGTGTGAAAGTCATGCCACATGCTTTTTGTAAGATTTTTGACCTCTGAAGGTTTTGCTCACCAAAAGATGTGGCAGTTTGAAACTCTGCCTGAATCTACTCCCCAGGTGGCCTAAACTCACTTGAACATGCATGACATTTTAGTTGGCCAATTCACCTTGGACTTGAAGGGACTCCAACAATACACAACATGCTACAACTCAAGGTACAGGGTAATTTAAGTGTCAATTCTTCCCCTTCAGCCCTGCTATCAATGGCTTTAAAGCTTATATTGAATGAGTGATACATATGGTATGAGGCAACAACTGTGACATGTGTATTGGTCTGATTAGGTACATACATTGACAGAACAAAAAGGCAGGGGATATGTAGAGAGACAGTAGGGACATATGCATGTACAGCACACTGTGAAAATCTACATATTTACTGTACCTATGGGCTACTACAACATGTCAGTAAGTAGGACACTGTCAAATGCAAGTGTGCTTACCCTCAGTATTAAGTAGAATGTGACCAAGTGAGGGTACCATATACAATGTACCAATGCTCCAGGGGATCATATGAACAGCCTGAACTTGGACTCAAGTCAATGGACACAGGGGTAAATTACAGTTTCCAACACACATGTGCACATGACCTTGACCTAGAAGTGGGTTAAGTAAACAGCCCATGAAGGTGGGTAGGCCACAGTGTGCCAATGAGCATGTAGGGGGATGGACTTCCCCCCATAAGTGGGATCAACAGGCCATGCTGGGGGGCAGACAAGTTCCATCCTGAAAGTGGAGTCAATAGAGTATAGTGTGGGATGGACATCCATTCTGGAAGTGGGTTCAATGGACCAGGCTGCAGGATGGAGGATGGCTTTCCACCCAGATCCTGAAAGTGGGATTGGAGGACTGTACCTGGCAATGGACACCCATCCTGGAAGTGGGGACTTCTCTTCTGAAAGTAGTGTCAGTGAGCCATGGTGGAGGGATGGATTTCCTTCCTGAAAGTGAAGTCAGTGGATCATGGTGGAGGAATTCCCCTCTGAAGATGGGGTCACTGAATCATGGGAGGGAGGACTTCCTCCTTGAAATAGGGTTAGTAGACCATGGTGAGGGAGGCTTCCCCCCTGAAAATGGGGTTAGTGGACAGTAGTGAGGGATGATCTCTACATATCTGCATCATGAAAGTAGGATCAGTGCACTATCCCAGGGACAGACTCCATCCTTGATGTCTTCACTCCTGAAAGTAGGGTCAGTGGGCTATGGTCAGGGATGGACTTCCTTCCTAAAAGTGGGGTTAGTGGACCATAGTGGGGGAGGACCTTCCACCCCAAACGTTGAGTCAGTGGTCCATGGTGATAGAGGACTGTTGGGAATAGCAGTATCAGCTATCTGGGGGCAGTGCAGGCTTATCTTGATAAGCTTATCTATGACGTCATATGTGTGTGTGCATAGTGGTAGTACATAGATAATGCAAGCATATAAAGCTGGGGACAATAGAGACATGGTCTCTATCAAATTATCCCTGATCTTGGCCCATCTCTAGCAACACCCACTGAGTTGTCCCTGAGCTAAACCAACTATTCTTAACATAATTCGATCATCTTTTCTATGTCGTCCTACCAGCAACACCTAAACCAAGCCCAGGTTGCCGCTGTGGATGAGTCCCGATGCCTCTTAGAACAAACAGTCCTTGACTGCCCCATGTTCAACAATGCCATGCCAAGGTCAATTGTGAACTGGGTGGTAATGCTGTTCCAGCTCCTATTGGCGTTCCTGGATGCTGTTCTCCAGGAGATCTCGGCCCACATCAGCAATGTCGAGGCAGACATCCCCACTTCTGGGGGAGTACCCTCGAATGTTGCCACAGTAGCCCAAGGTGGGCCCACACCTAGCACTGCTGTCTGGCCTACTAAGAGCCCCCAGTGCACCAAGTGCCACGCCTGTGGTCATAGCACAGAGATGTGCCTGACCAAAGACCCTACTGTGATGAGGAAGAGAGTAGCAGGGAACCAGAAGAAGAAGAAGGATGCATGTAAGCCACCCCCTCTCCCCATTCTGCACCCTCTCTATCCCTTCATCGCCACCACCACCTCCTCTCCTACCCCTCAAGACGTCGCTATGGCAGCAGATGCCGAGGAGCTATGGAGGAGACACTGCCAGTCAGCCTGTGATAGGAAGAAGCATCGTGCTGCCACAGCTACCCCAGCTAGCTGAGCTCTGCTCACTTCTGGGGGAGTGTTGGGAATAGTGGTATTGGCTATCTGGGGGCAGTGTGGGCTTATCTTGATAAGCTTATCTATGATGTCATATGTGTGTGTGCATAGTGGTAGTATGTAGATAATGCAAGCGTATAAAGCCAGGGATGATAGAGACATGGTCTCTGTTGAATTATCCCTGATCTTGGCCCATCTCTAGCGACACCTGCTGAGTTGTCCCTGAGCTAAACCAACTATTCTTAACAAGGACTTCCCCTCTGAACATGGGGTTAGTGGGCCAATGTGAGGGAGGGCATTCCCCTGAAAATGAGGTTGGTGGACCCAGGACCTCAGTGAGGGAGAACTTTCCTCCTGGAAATGGCATCAGCAGAACACACTGGGGGTCAGACTTCTGTCCTGGAAGTGGAGTCCATGGATCATGCTGGGAGATAAATTCTTATCCTGGGAGTGGTGCAAGCTAACAAGTCTGATGGGATCAGTGGACCATGGTGAGGACTTCACCCTCAGGTCAGTGGTCCATGGTAGGGTAGGACTTCCCCTCTGAACATGGGGTCAGTAGGCTATAGGAGAACTTTCCCCTCAAAATGGGGTTGGCAGAACATGGTGAGGGAGGAATTCCCCCTGAATTGAGGAATGGTGGGCTTTTGCAGGGGAGGATTTCTGTCCCAAAAATAGGGTCATGCACCATGGTGGGGGATGGATATCCCTCCTGGAAGTGGGGTCAGTGGAGCATGCTCAGAGATCAACTCCTATCCTGGGCATGTGGCAAGTTAACAGCTCTGAGTAGATGACTGGAATCTTGATGTTACTCCCATTAAGAATGTTTTCGAAATGTACTCTATATGTGAACTGTGATAACACACTCAATGTGGTGTTCCATGACATACAAAATGGTTCAGAGTTGAATTGGTCATTGGATTTGGGTTGTATACGGTGTCACTCATCATGTCCACCATCAACATTACTGCCTATACTGTAAGCAGATCCTTAAAATGTGTTCCATGTAACATCTCTGGCAGTGATCATGATTATCTATACAATTTGTAACAAATTCACACAATCCCTTTGGACAGATTTCTGAAATGTGTAATACTGTAACATCTCTGATCACAGATTTTGTAATATATCAACACAACAACACTGTATATGATATATGTGTGACAAACAGAATAGTCATAGTCAGTGTGACTACTCTGTGGCAAGCCATGGGTTAGGTTGATTTGTGATAACTGCATGTTTGCACAGCCATTGTAGGGAGTGGGTGCTCCCAAGGAGATTGGATGGTATAGAGGTGTTGAGGACTTATTTTATTTTTCTAAGGGGCATGATCCCTGTTTTGTAATTGGGATTGGGACTTAGTTGCAAGGTGAGAGGTTGATTAGTAAGTGCAGTTTGGACTTGACTTCAAGTTGTACTAGTTACAAAAAACAAGAACCACTATAGAGGCTGGGGATCACAGACTGGTGTGACCAGTCTGTGGCAGCTTCTTACTGCTACAGTCCTTGAGAGTGAGGTCTGGGTGGCTTAGGGCAGTCCTAAGGTGGTGGTTCAGAGATTTTAGGTTGACTTGTTCAGGCTGAGTGTTCAGTGTCATTTCTGTTTTCTTTCTCTACTAGTTCTTCTCTCCAGCAGGGTTCCCTATAGGGTCTAACAAGCCTTTAGATCTTATTCCTGTGATATCTCTATCTTTTCTCTTCACCATGCAGTTATGTCCAAAATGTTGGTTTGATTATCAAGTATTAAAGCTGACAGCACACTTGTCAAAACTTTGAGTTTTATCTTTGCATTTGAGTCATGGAGGAATTTATTGTTTTGTCATTTCCTAGACAATGGTTTGGACTTCAAATTTTTGTTAGCATAGATACCTAGTTTTATTGTTAAAGTGAGAACAGGGGGGGGGGAACATGCTGTCTAAAACTCTGAATTTTGTCCAAGTCAAAACTAGTTACCTGATTACATCAGTAAAAAAAAAAGAACTCTGATGCAGCACTATGTAGCCAATGTCAAGTTTGTAGTCATTGTAGTCTTCTCACCCTTATGTAGTACTACATAGCAGCCTGCACTCACCTGAGCCACCAAGGGGAAGCTTGAAGACATCAATGTCTGGATGGTCACTTCCAAGTGCACAGTTGTCCTGTGGTCTCAAAAGGGCCAGGTAGTAGTGCATGCCATGAATTTTGCATCTACCTGGGGTTGGACAATAAACCTGACAGCCATTTTTGCCACTATGTCCAACCATTCCATCCCAGCAGACAAGACCCAGGCCATCAGCTGTTGTGAAGAGAAGATAGAGGTCAGACGAGAACATGTGATCTTCAGATGCATCCCAGATGTGAGGACCTTTGTGCTGAAGGGCTGTGACATGGTGGAGACCTACAAATAGAAACAAGTCTATAATTTTGGTTTTATTTGGTCCTGGTATGAATCCACCTGGGCAGATGTGGACCTTCTTGTAGTGCTTGTCAGGTGCTAAATTAAGTATGATCCAAATGTATATCCAGCAGTCTGACTGCTTGCTCTCATATAGCTGAGCACCATTGAGTGAAACCATAAGGACAATGTCATCTTTCTTGATGTCACCTTTGAGTACTGCCCCAAGATAATCCCAGCCTGCAGCAATGTCATCGACTAAAGATATTTATTTAGTTTGTTGTAGCTCTGCAATAATTTGTTGTGTGCACTCATGTAAATAACACATTTGGCAGGCCTGGATGGGATCGCAGTAGAGCACCTGGAGTTGTGGACCTAGCAGGATAGTGGTGAATCTTTTGGCAGGCATCCTGCTATGGCCATTGGTAGCCTGCAAGAGCTCTTGATTCCACCATGAAGCATCACAAAGTGGACATTGTTTGAGGTTGGAATATGGACCTGTGAATGCTGCACAGCTATTAGGGCACATATCATGCTGAACCTTCTTGATGCTGGTAAGAGATGCAATAAGATTCTCTATGTTGTGAAATGAGAGGATGTCATCAATACCCTGTGTGCCTGAGAAGTTCCAAGCAGTAGATCAACATATTTTTTCATAGGCATCCTTGGAGGCATGTTCATTAGCAAGATATGTCAAGATGCTGTGATGGTGCCCAGGATTGTCGATCCGAAGGGGTTGAGAAGGGGGATTATGAAGATGATCCAAGGCCTTTGGCTGAGCTTTGTGACTGGGTCATCTAAAGTGGCAGATGCAAGAGTGGTAATGAACTGCATCATCTCCTGTAATTTAGGAAGAACGACAAGTGCTGATAGGTCTTGGATGTTGATTTGAGGTCAAGTATGTTGCTGGTATCTGAGCTCAGGTAGAGCTATCTCTGAATGACTGGGAGCCAGAGTTGGCCGAGGCACACCACCTCTCTCATTCCATGGAGATGGGGAGGGTACATTCATCTCGCCTGGTGGAGGAGAATGGGATGGAGAAGGTGGGGGAGGGAAGAGTGGTTCAGGATCATGGAAATGGTCATGATATTCACCAAGACCTTCATCACCCTTGGTTGGATCGATTGGATATCTAATATCCAACCTGCTTTCATCTGAATGTGTGGCAGCCTCATTAACACCTGTCTGGGGTAATCACATTAAAACAAGTCCATGTAGATACAAAAAAAGCTCACTTGTATCACAGAGTTGTCTTGAGCCTGATTGATGCAGATGGGCTGCTGAACACAAGCACATTTGTGGTGTCCTACATACTCATTTGGGTCTTGGTCTTCCCTTGCCCTTCTTGCCAGGCCCTGACATGCCTCAGCTCTACACACACTAGGAGGAACTGGCAACCTGTAATCCAGTGGAAAGGCATGTTCAGTGAGAGGTGGGAGACTCATAATCTGTTCTCCCAAGAGCCTGGCAGTGTGTATTTGGCAATGCTCTTCCTCTGAATCTGCACTGGCAAGATGTTGTTGCCATGCCATATGGGAGATCTTGTGAATGCATCCATAGCCATGCTTCACACAGATGCAGTTGTAAAGTTGGCACACAGCAGACTGCTGTATGCAGTCCTGTTGCATGTAAGTGGTTAGTGTGGTAAGTGTAAAGCACTACTTTGCTTTGTGTGTTTGCAAAGCTAAGTAATGCTTTGCATTGCAACAATTGCAACACTGAGGTCAAGGATGTTGTGATGTTGGGCAGATCGCACTTGCAAAAGGTAAAGCAACACATTGCAAAGCCTGCATTTGAGATTTGGTAATATTTGACACTATCTAAAAATAATCCTAACAAGGAAATTCACACCTCACAATATGCAGCCACATCTGGTGATGTCCAGTTTTCACTGGGCCTTACCCCTATACCTCATGCTACTCAGCCCCTCCCACAGCAACATGTGCCACTGCACTGAAGTCTGCAATCACCTTCCTTCAGGTGCACATCTCTGAGGTACTCACCTACTGGCCCATCCTTTAGCTGTGCATCTCCTCATAAGCCTATTATTCACTACCAACACATTCCTTCTGTTGTGCACAGTTGTAGTCAAGGTTTGGTGTGACCCAATGGGACATGGGGAATTTCTGTGTCAGGTTGGTAATTCTCCAGGGGTATGGGGATATGGGGGGATAGAGATTCTGCAGGAATGTATGGGAAATCTGCAGAGGGGATGGCTCCAGGGAGGTATGGAGATTCTCCAGGGTGGGTGGGAGATTCTCCAGGGTGGGTGGGAGATTCTCCAGGGATGGTTGGAGATTCCCCAGTGGGGGTTGGAGATTCTCCAGGTTGGTATGGAGATTCTCCAGGGTGGGTAGGAGATTCTCCAGGGGTGGTGGAGATTCCCCAGGGGTGGTGGGAGATTCCCCAGGGGTGGTGGGAGATTCTCCAGGGTGGTATGGGGATTCTCCAGTGTGGGTGGGAGATTCCCAAGGGGTGGTGGGAGATTCCCCAGGGGGGGTTGGAGATTCTCCAGGGGAGGTTGGAGATTCTCCAAGGTGGTATGGGGCTTCTCCATGGTGGGTGGGAGATTGCCCAGGGTGGTATGGGGATTCTCTGTTGATGTATGGAGATTCTCCAGGAGGGGTGGGAGATCCTCCAGGGAGATGGGAGATTCTCCTGAAGGGATGGGAAATTCTCCAGGGAAGGATGAGATTCCCCAGGGTAGTATCAAGATTTTCCAGTGATGTATCAAGACTCTCCAGGGTGGGTGGGAGATTCCCCAGTGGGGGTGGGTGATTCTCCAGAGTGGTATGGTGATTCTCCAGGGATGGTTGGTGGTTCCCCAGAGTGGTGTGGGGGTTCTCCAGCAGTGTATGGTCATTCTCCAGGGTGCATGGGGGGTCCTCTGGGGTGGTTGGAGACTCCTCATGGAGGTATGGGTTTTTTCTAGTGATGTATGGGGATTCTCCATATGAGGTTGTTGATTCCCCAGCAATATATGGGAACTCTCAATAGTACTCACCAGCTGTCCTATCCTTTAACCCCACATCTACTTGGAATTTAACCTTCACTATAAGCATATCACTTCTGATGGCCACCATTGCATTCCACATTTAGTCTGACCCCAGGGGGCATCAGGACTTTATGTTAGGTTGGAAGTTCTCCATGGTGCATCAGGATCCTCCATGTCAAGTTGGAGATTCTCCAGATAGGTATGCACAATCCCCATGTGGAGTAGGAGATTCCTCATGGAGGGTCAAAAATTCTCCAAGAGGGCACTGGAATTGGGCTTGGGATTGTCCATGTCAAGTTACAGAGTAACTGAGTAGTATGTTGATTCTCCATATTAGATCAATGATTTTACAGGGTGGCATGGGCATTCTCATGTGGGCACTGGCAATGCCAATGTCATGCTGGATATTCTTTCAAAGGCCATGGGCATTCTCATGGAGGCATGCAGCTACCTCATTTCTGGTTTAACCATGCCCAGGTTGTGTAGATATGTATTATGCTGGCTTTGGTATTCTTTTAAACAGTGTAGACCTTCCTATATCTACTTACTAGCCCCTTGTTGTACAACTGTTGGAAAATCCTCCAAAGTATATGTACATATATGTCATGAGTACAACAACTTTGATATCTACATCTTTTTATTGGCAGTTTGACTGGTGAAGAAGGCAAATAACCATTTCCAACATCCTCCAACCATCCCTCATCATCAGTAAGCCCTTCTTCATCTGACTGACCCATATTACACCCCTCTTCAAGTGCCATCTCCTCAATCCCCAGCAATAATTCATCATCACCTTCTGATAATGCACCCACAGCATCAGCCTCATAGCCTTCAGACAAATCATCTGTTGGATGCTCTGCACCATCCTCTACACTAGGGGTGTGACTTGCCAGGGCCAGATAATTAGCAACATCCTCCACTGTGGGTCCCCAATTTTCAGATGGCACCCATGCATATGGAATATGCTGGACCTTTTCCTTCCAATCTACATACACTGCAAGAAGGGTATGTTTGTGTGCTTTCAGGTGGTACTTGTAATTCTCAGCTACACTTTGTGTGAGTTGGCTACATGACATTGACACCTGCACTGACCTTCATTTTCCAAGGCTCTATGGAGGCTCTTCCATTCCATAGAAAACCATTCCTGCAGAACAGACCGCTCTCTTGACAATCTCCTTTCTTCTTCATTGCAATGATCAACTTCCAACATCAACCTGATTCCCTTACACACTGCTTCATCAACAAGCCATCATGGAGGTTCAGAAGAACCCTCTCCTGGTTCACAATCCTGCCAAATATTACTGTCCACATCCAGTTGAAAAATGCCCTTGGTAAGTATGGGCAAATGAGGTATGGCACCTGGTGGTGCTTTTTGAGGCTATATCATTCCCAACAATTCATCACAGAGGTTGTTGTAAGTGGTGATTGACTGTGATATTGCAGGCTCTCTTCATTTTATGGCAGACTGTACATGTGACTGTAGATGATTGTCTACCACAAATGTTATTTGACAATAGAAGTTGGAAAGACCACCCTTTACTTACCATTGGCAGAATTCTGGAATGACCCTTCTAGGTGCTGCAATTCGAACTTGCACTGCCAAAGGTGTTCCCTAATTCAAATCTTCAATGCCTGTGCATTGGTATGGGTTTGGAGCCACTTGTTGTTCCTCAGGAGATAGAGATCAGTTTGTGATGAGACTCCTAGTGCACTTTTTTTCTGTTGGAGAGCCTTAGTTGCCTTTGAAAGCAAGCTTTTGGCTGCAGCATGCTGTAAATCAAAATCAATGATATCATTGACATGATCATTGACAAGGTCCATTTCCAGCTGATCCACATGGCTCTGGCAGTCCTGAACAGATTTTTCCAGGGAAAGTATATGTGCCAATAAGTTAGCACCCTTGTTCTTTGACTGCCCTATGTTGTATGGTCAGTAATATGATGTCAAACTTGGGGTAAATGACTGATGAGGTAGTGGTTGAGTCTGTGAGTGTACCTGGGCAGCCCACTCCTCTTGAAGAGTCTGCATGTCAATGTGCAATGCATGGAGGGACTCCAAAGCCAACACCTTCTTGCTTTTGCAGAGGGTCCATTTCTTGTTCAACCACTGGCCAAGAGTAACAAAAGCCTTCCTGTCAAAGTGACATATTTGGTTGTCAAGAACAAATAGCCTCTGATGATACTAAGCCAGAATCAGCACTGGATGATAACACAGGAAGATCAAATGCTTACACCAGACACTTGTAGAACAGGAATGAGCATCTTCAGAGAACTCCATAATCACTCACACCCCTCACCATCTGACAAGCCAAAGCCTACACATTTACAAGGGTGGTATACTATCTGGCATGGCCACTGATGACCATAAGCATGGAAAACAGAGATGCCAAACTTCAACCTGGAGAGTATCCCTTCATCAAGCAGCTTCCACTTGTGGCAACTGCATTCCAGTTGACAACCAATGTCATATAAGAGACCAACAGTTGTGGTTGTAGGGAGATGTTCAAAGAGATACTTCAATAGTACAAGGGCATAGTGCTGCTTTTCTCCTGCTGATGTCATATTGACTAGCCACAGAACATGATCATGACAACAAAGCAAAGCCATAAGCCCTGTGTCTGCAAAAAAATTGGTGCTTGCTTTCTTCCAATTCTCATCTGCTGCATGAAAGGAATCTCCACATCCATCCAACACAGACACAGGCACTCTCATTCCATCCTCAAAGCTGTCCCCTTGCAGTTGATGTGAAGAATCATGATGACCAGGTGCAAGGGATCGCTGTTTCCCAATGAACACTTCCATAGCCTTCACCTCTGATTCAGGAGTGAATACAGTGCTGGTAGGATTGGGAGGGTCATGGGTAGCACTATTCCGAGGATTATTTGTTCGCTTCTGGGTGAAGCATGCATCCAAACACACAATGCAGTCAAGGCTACAATTACTGAAGGTCAGAATCAATCACCAAGAAGCTTGCCATTGGCTTACTCTTCCTGGTCAGTGTTAGCCTTCTGTGGCACACCACCAAAACATAGTGGACAATGGGCACATGGGTATTCACTGGGTTGAAGCCTAACTCCTTGTTGCACAGAGACTTGGGGGGGGGGGGGGGGTGAACTAGGCCAGTGATATGGTCATCTGCATATGTTGCTAACACAGTATACCAATGATACACATTGCTGAACTGCTGCTGAAGGTTATCCTGATTGCATGGTAAGCATCTCTTATACTGCTAGGGATGGATACATGACTTTGTACAAATAAACTGCTAGGACATCTGTGTGCCCAGACTAGACATAGGAATGTCTAGGAAATTATAGGTGGGAGCTGAATGGTACAGGAACACACATGGGGCAACAAATATTATAGTGGGACTCTCATCAATGCAACATACCTTTGACTGTAGCTGGCACCCTTGACCATCAAGGAAGCTTTCAAGTGCTTCACACCAGGCAGTTGTGTTGGGCATCAACCACACAAAGAGTGTCCTCATAAACTCCAATACACAAAGGTCAACTGCAAGAGTGGGAGAAACAGGGGAGCATGCAAACAAACCACTCTCCATGAGGTGAATGGGAGCTGGGGTGCATGCATGGTAGCTTATCTTAATCTCCTCCAAACCTGGTATGTGTCAGCATGATATGCATGAGCACAATGGCAGGGCCACATATGATTAAAGAAGAGACAACAAATGGTAAGTGGATGTACTACACAAGTGAGGCACTGAGTTGGATGGTCAACTCAGGAGTCAACTACTACACACAGGCTTTCTGATGCCTCAAGGTATTGCAAATAGGGATTGAGAAGTGCAGGGATGACATCTTGTGACCACCACTGCCACTGGATTTCTCACTTCTGCAAAGCACTTTTACCTGAAGGGGAGACAACCTTGTTGTTGATTTGAAACTCATCCTCCTAATCAAAAATGCCAGGCCCACCAGCAGGTGGGTAGTGATGGTGGCATGATGTAGCACTTGGATCTTGAGCAAGACATTGGCAACCTGGAAGGATGAAGACAGGTGGAGGTGCAGGGAGGTAAAGTCCTTTTGTACAAGGTGGGCAGCAGTGCTGAGCTAATGGAGGCAGAACAAACATTGGTTGAGGGCCCTAGCCACATGTGGGTATGTGCACTTTCTTTAAGAAAAATGAGACATACCAGAGGACCAGATTCTACTTGAATACTGGATGATGATGAGGGGACACTTGAGGGCATGTTATGCAGCCAGCTAGTTGCAGCACAGGCTGAATCATTAAGTTGCTGAACAGAAGATAAAGTGATCTGGAATATGTTTCACAGGTCAGGTCCACATACTGGAGCACCAAGAACACATGTTGATGCCTGATTATGTGATAAGGATGAGGGAGCATTTGCCACTACATCAGGTAGCTGAGCCAGTGCAGTAGAGAGACCCTGCAGTGAAGACAAGTAAGCTAGTTTGAAAAATATTTGGCAGACAAAATGCAACATACCGAAGGGCCAGGAACACAAACTGATGTGTGATCATCAGATGAGATCAAGGGGGGGGGGGGGTGCAGCTATGCTGGGAAGCTGAGCTGTTGGGGACACAATGGAAGGAGTCTGTAGGAAGATAGGATGACATGAATGCAAGGAAGTGCTCGATGAGAAAAACTTATGGTATTAGAATTATCCAATGCATGGTGCATGGAAGGGGGAGCATCATGATTCCTGCAAGGCTTTGGGCACCAGACTGACATTCCATAGTCGAGCACCAGGACATGAAGTCAACAGTGTATATGTGGGACTCAAAGTCACCACTGGGGATCTGAGACACAAAGTCACCAGACTACAGGTCAGTACAACAGAGGATTGGCTATGCACTGTGATGAAAATTTGATGTTGGAGTAACAGGTGACACAGACAAAGCACTTGATAAGTGGTGATGAGAATGGAGGGAGATGCTGGCCCTCAGAGGCAAAAGAGTTTCTGCTATCAAAGAATTTGTGCGAGTATACCTGTGGAGTTCTGAATCATTAAGGTTCATGAACCAAAAACATGTTATAATTTTTTGGGGTTACACAGCAATGGTACTAGATGAGTCTGCATAGAGTGAAACAAATATAGACAAACTGAAATATGCAGGGGAGGGAGGGTTGCTGTCCAAGGAAATCAAATGCTGTTTGAACATAAAAATGACATGCCAGAGAAAAAACACTGTACACCTCCATATCATCCTGACCTTTCAACTCAACAGGGGACTGCAAATGTGCAGGAGCTCCAGGCCACACAGACATTAACTGGCAAAACTTGCTGATGTATGGCAGTGAGTTTGGCACATCAGTAGTGCATAAGCCTAACTCATGCAAGTGGCATGGTAAAGACTCCAACCACATCACAAGACCAGATTAACCAGGGAAGATGCCATAGAGAAGAGTCTGGTGGGTTATTCACTCTTTGTTGGATGTAGTCCAATGATCAGGGATGAGGGCCTGATCAAGCACATAAAGTTCATAGTGGAAATTGAGTTCATACAGTTCCCACAGAAGGGACTGCATGAACAAGAGGGGAGGATCTGAAAGAGATGAAACTGGAACCTACATAACATATGAGTACAAAGAGATGAACCAAAGCTGAGGTAATACTCCCCTGCATTCCCTGCCATGTAATTTCCTGTGGTGCCCCTGTCAAACCCTGGGCTGAGTTGATGATGGCTTCACCCAAAATATCCTGCACAGCCAATTTTGTTGATGCAGTCTTTGTTGAGGGGAGGGGATCAGTGTCAATGGTATTGAGAAAATCCCTCCACATCTGAGGGGATGGGAACTTTGACAGCAGGCAAATGTTGACCTGACTAATCCAAAGCAGATGAGCAGATAGCCAGTTGAGGAGGTAAGTTTTCTTTTCTCTGGTGTAGACACATTGACAAAGAGCATTGGCTTCAGGAAGCGATAGCCAGGGTCCATGACACTGGACTTAATTCTCTGTGAGTTTGTGTTAGCTTCCTGCCAGGCTGTCACAAAGAGGCTGTGTGGCTTTGGAACATCTGGAAGGTTGGGTTCCTCCCATTTCAACTGCCCAGCTGCAGATGGCAATACTAAAGAATGGTCAAAAACATGAGATGAGAAATGAGACAGCCACACACCTTGAGAGGGGCCTGCAGAGGCTCTTTCCATTGCAGTCCTGGACAGCTTTCTACTGGGTTGCTTGCCACTACTGGAAGAAGAATGCAACAAGGAAGGATATGCGACAGGTAGGGGCTCAGGGGCATCAGCAAGAGTACCCTTGTAACTACTGCACATATGATAGTGATGGAGGACATTGCTCAGCCCACACCAAATGGAAGGGAAGGGCTTGGCCACACTGTTTTCCATGTACATGGCCCTGACAATCTTGTCAGGGTATGAGAGTCATACTGAATGCACTACATTCATAGTTGGAGAGATGTATGCTTCACTACAAACAAGCCAAACAGGTACCCCTGCAAAGTACAATGCCTTGCATACTTCTGTGCTCTTAGTAAAACAACCCATCCAGTTGTTGTTTGCATGTGGAGGATGTGAGGGAGGAGCCTCAAGAAGCAGGTGGACAAATTCAATGTAGTCAAGCAGGGCATGGATGTCAAGTAGCTTGTCTTGAAGCTGTGCAATGAAAACAACAAGGTCTTGGAAAAGAAGGGGATGGTGACAGAGGCACCTAACTTCATGATTGGCCAAATGCATGAGGACATGCAATGCATCTTGACCAATGGGTCAATCCCACAGAGTGTGGTGGCAACTGTGTAAAGTCTGAAGGGCCACCTCAAAATCTGTGACCTTCATGGCAGGGAGCATGCCTACTGCAAACTGGGAGCCAGCTGGAACAGTGAAGTTGTCAAGAGTTGGATGGTACCACACAGTATGGAGAGTGGGGATGGAATCCTTTTGAGGAATACAAGCAGAATATTCATATTGTCTTTCATGCATCTGAGGCCATTGAAAACAATCTACTACTCTGAAGCAACCATCAGCATGACAGCACAAATCTTCCTCCTCGAAGATGAATGGTTCTGGTACATAGTCCATGTTAGGGGAGGTTATTATGATGTTCCCCTTGCATGCAACAGCCAGTGTGCCAAGGGAGGAAAGTTTACCTGTGGATGTAAGATCCCAAAGAAAAAAGGAAAGGAGAAGAAAGAACATATGATTGCTAGGCTGAAGGAATGGCTGGAAATGGTTTGAATTGGATGCCATAGAAGAAATAAGAAGGGACATTGAAGATCAAGGTGAGGCTAGCCAGAGAAAAAAGTATTAGAAATAGGATGAAAGAAACAAGCATGCACCAGGATTTGAATACTAAAATTGATCAAATGACAGATGGGAAGGTGGATAAAGTCCTTGAGGGGTGGAGCCACACTGACAGAAATACTAGCAGTCAGTGACCCCAGTGATGCAGAGTCAACTGAGTGGAGATCGAAGTAACATGAAGTTAACTTCAAGTTGATGAGTGGCACAAAGCCAGCTCAAAAGCAAACAAGATGGTGATTCCAGAAATAGCTTGAGGACAGGCCAGAACATGTTAAACATGTTGAGGGGTGACAACAACAACAGTGATGGGGCAAGAAGTGAGCAACCTGGATGACAGTCAAGTAGAGACTGTTACTTCAGATACTTCGGGTCATTGATACATTTGTGACGTGGTGTGACACAACAGGTATATACCAGGTAGTTCACTAGTGACCATACAACAGAGCACTGGTACTCACCTTTGACATTCGCTCGAGTGGTCACAAATATTTGTTGATGAGCATCTTTTGTTTCTTTGTATAGTACACAATGCCCAATGATGAAACTAATGCATGAAGTATAGAAACAACAATGATTGTATGGATGGATGCTGAGAGGTTTGAAGCAAGTGCAAATGAAGCAGAGAGGATAAGAAAGCACAACAGGAAGCAAAACTGTACAAAGGACAAGAGAAAAAAGAGTTACTATCACATACCACTGCTTGTGGCTGCCATCCCAGAAATGTACAGAGGAAGGGAGTGGAGGGTATAGATATGAGGATACCTTGTCTGTTAAATAGTGTATTGCTACATGGCCAGAGAGGGAACACTGTCACATATATATGTTTTGGACCATCATTGAGACAGTCAAAAATGGTTCTACTATGAACAAAAGGAGTGTGAGGAAGCAAAGACAAGGACTGGTTACCACACAGCAGGTAATGCAAAGGTGAGCATCTTCCCCTTTGATGGGGGAATGGGTACATGCTCACTGAGGAATATCCTGGTGAAGATGATTTCCACCAATAGGTCTTCGACACCAACAGGTGTGGGTGGAGGTGCAGAGGAAGCTGGTGATGTAGATGTAGATGAATATGATGGGGAGGCCTCTGGGGTGTCTGAAGGGGGAGAATACATTGAGAGGGCTTGGGTGGTCCATGGGGGAGAGGGATGGCGATAAGCATGAGGGGGTGATGGCATGAAGCTTGAACTGGGATGGGCAAAGGGATTGGCAGATGGAGGGGGCATCGACTTTTCAGTCAATGGTAGTATGTAAGTGGGGAACAGTCCTATCCCTATGAAATCCTTCCATACCATAGCTTCGAACTCACTTAATGTCATCAGGTCCATGTTCAACGTTCAACTCCCACTCCAAATACTGACACATCTCTCTCTCCATCTGATTAATCTCCCACAATTGAAACATCCCTTGCATGACAATGCTCCACAACTTGTTTGAATACATGTCATTGCAAATTACCTTGCTGGAAAGCATAAAAGCAGATATGAACAAATGGTGGCCAGATGAGTCAGGGGCAGTAGGAAACTGAGCCTTCAGTAATTCAAGCCCTCTCAATATTGTCACATGGCTGGAGAATTCCCAGGAAAAAAATACCTAAGCCACAGGAACCCCTTTGCATCATCCATGTTACAGCAGTTTTCATTTGCTCAGGGAAAATCTAAAAATCAAAAATCACTTTTGGGTGTTGCTGGCAAGGACCCCAGAAATGGCCCTAGTTAGAACTTATAGTTACTAGTAATAATGCTATCCACGATTGTTGAATGCACAATTAGTTTCCCACAACTCATCAACCACCCACTCCTTCATGCCACAACAAGGTGCTTCAGATGATCTGAAGGCTTGTATCCTGGCCCTCCATCATGAGGGCTATTCTGTCAAGCATATCTGTCACTTCTTGGGTCTCAAAAAAACCACTGTCTATAGAGTCCTCAACTGTTATCAACTATCTGGCAGCATCTCCAACTCCCACACCTACTCATGCCTGGTGGGCTGTCCTCATATCCTCAGTCCACATGATCTTTTTTTTCTTTCTTCAATTATCCACCATTGTCCCTCAATTTATCTTGATGAATTGCAGGATGAGCTAAAGCTCAAATGCAATGTTCATACCTCCCTTCCCACTATTTCTCATGCCATCCAGCAACTTGGCATAACTCACAAGGCCATCTCTGCATGCACTCTCAAACAGAACAAGCTCTCACAGGTGACATATATGAACAAGGTCACCAAAGAAGTCCTGGATCCAAACATGATGATGTTCATCGATGAGGCTGCAAGGGATGAACATACCATAATGAGGAGATTTGGCCAGTTGGGGAAGGGTTATAGATGCAGTGTTCAGAGGTGATTTGTCTGAGGAGCATGCTACTTGATCATTCCTGCTATCACACTCAATGGTATTATTGCTTATGACATTGTGGAGGGCCCTGTCGACACAGAGCAGTTCCTGAGGTTTCTCAAGGAACAGGTGGTATGTATGCAATAACCTTTCATTGGTTTCATCGATAGCTAACCCAGAAGTAGATGCCATTTACCAACCCATATCCCAGCCCCTGCAGTGTCCTCATAATGGACAACTGCCACATCCATCACAGTGAAGATATATGCTGTTTGGTTGAAGACAACCACTGTAAGTACCCTATACATGATCTTCAAGTATTACTACTGATGTTTACAGTATGCAAGCTCATCTATCTGCCTCCCTATTCCCCCAACTACAACCCCATTGAACAAGCATTCTCAACCATCAAAGGATACTTCTGCTGCCACCCTCACAACTTGTCTTTGATGTCCATCATCTGTGCATGCCAGAGTATCATGCTGGACAAAGCAGCAGGATATTTCAAGGCATTGGGGTTAATAGTATAATTGTAGCTGTTTTTTTTTTTTTTCCATGTATCCATCCTGTCTCAATTGAAACAACATTTGTGATCGCAACACAAGAGAGAATATATTTGAAGAAAAAAAAAAAGACTATGACAAAAACAACTGAAACAGCTATGCTTCATCCATGATATTCTTCCTGCTGTCATCTATGATGTAGCCACAAGGGGCTGGGAACCATTGCTTGAATGTCTCACAAAAATAAAACAGGTCACAGCCTCAGTTTAGAGGGAGACTGTCATCATCCTTGTCTTTCTTCATGGGGGGCCCAGTGAAATGATTGCCACCACCATCATGGTACTGCTTCTTGTAAGATACTTTCTTTGGCATCTGAGTTTCCAAGGCCAAAGAATGACTGTGCTTGGAAGTCAGCTCAGAGGTCAAGGTGTTGCTGCACTTTCTTTTTGCATCAGGGCTGTTCCACTGTGTGATACTGCCTCTCTTCAGGCAGATTGCATCGCCTGCTGACAAGCCAAGGCCTGCTAAAAATTTGTCATCAATGTCAGGAAGGATATCTGGACTGATCCTGTGCAATTCAAAGGCTGATGTGTATGACATTGCATGGCACACACCAAGGTTGGTCTCAGCATACTTCAAGTAGCATACCACTTGACTCAGAGAGGGGATTGGCAGTAATGACATGGTGTGCACTTGACACCAAACAGGAGTTTGTGGAGTGGGTGAGGTGGAAGTAGGGGAAGTTGGTGAATGAATAAGACTGGTGTCGAGCTGCATAAGAGTCCATAACAAAATGGCTGATGTCAAAGAGTTGAGATCTGTCACAGCAGGGGTTGCTGGTTGTGCAGCAGCCTTGCATGCAGGATGAAGAAATGGAGCTTTGTTGGCTGGGTTGAATGACTCGATATTTGGTGGAGTTGTGATGGTCACCCGCCCATCCTCCTAGTGACATTACTATCATTTATGCACAGACTTTACTTGAAGACTTACCAGCACTAGACACCAATCATGGACCATGGCAGGCATCAGAGGAATTGGCCCTTGGGGGCCAAAGTACATGAGCCCCTCATCACCCTCATTCTTGTATGCTGTAGGGGGTCTAGGCCCCCTGAGGCTGCAAGGCGCCCTTGGTGGCAGTTCCTACTCTTGCTACCTGCCAGATCACATGCCCCTCTCAGTCACGGGATTATGTCGCTGCTTATCCTAATGGGGTACACTTCCCCTCTGTCACATGCCTATTACCGCCAGCAACCTCATCACGTGTCACGCGTCACTACACTTCCCTGCAGCCCCCCCCACTGGCTATGCTGCTCCCTTCGCCCGGTCCCATTGCTCAGACGTATGGTAATGCCGCCCCATCTTAGTTCGTGTTTTTCTTCTCCCCTTTTGTTTTCTTTTCCTTTGCCGCTGTCACTGCTGCATGCATGCCTACCCTAGAGTCAGACTTTACATTTTCCTTACTTTTGACATATGACAGATCCGAAATATGCCAAATTTTACCTTAGATACCACTGTTTTTATGATACAAAAGCCAGGGCTACTTAGAAAAATATACCACCCACCTTTTGGCATCACACAGCGAGAGTCCGAGAGTCCCCTTCGAGTCTAGAGAGCCTTCCTGAGCCATCTTCGAGTTTTCAAGAGAATCCTGAGTCCCAGAGTGCCCTTTACCGCCATTTTGCCACCATCAAGTCCCATACTTCCCGCAAACCGTCCTACAAGCTAACTATTGCCACCTACCAAGTTCCAACAAGCTCTCAAATTTCCCCTTCGTATATTTCCCGCTTTACCACCTAACATCCCCCTCTTCTGTCTCCTTCTGACTCAAGACCCCTTGGGACGAGCCCAGGTTTTACCTACAGCTTTCCCCTCTTATTTCTCTTAGCACTCTCGCAAGAAGAGTTGCCCACATTGTTTTGGAGCCCACCATGAGGGGCCTGTAGATCTGGAAAGGAGATCCCTATGACCTACCTGCCACAGAACAGAACTCGAAGAGCTCTTAGAGCCCTTCCACCGTCTTTCTATATCTTCCTCTGATATTTTCATACCTGCTACTAACCCTCGTGATATCTCAGAGCTTAGTTCTCCAGACATAGAGCTTTCCACCGTCGGATCCCCTCATTGTCCAGAATCTCCCTCTCTTTCGATAGTCGATATACCCGGTGCCTTCGAGCTCGACGAGTCCTTTGCACCACCACCTGATCGTCAAGAATTATCACTGCTTACCGACCTATCCCCTCTAGTTTCTCCATCAGCTTCGACCTTTGCCGCAGAACAACTTCTCCTCCCATCGACGTCCTTCACTGCCTCACAGAATCTCATTTTACCGCTAGCCCATACTTCCCTGCCGATTCTTCAGTACCCCCTTCCACTCTCATCATTGTTTCCCACAGCCATGTCCGCTACTACCAATCATCGCGAGATGCCTCTTAGAGGTTCTAACAAAGCCCCCAAGTTTTTGGGAAAAACAGAAGACATTTGCGCCTACTTTGAAGACGTTGACCAGATCTGCACTGACGCGGGAATCGCCGATGACAGAGTTAAGATTAAGTGGGCTATTTGCTATGCTGACAGAAACGAGTCAGAGCTATGGTCCTCCCTCGACTCTGCTACGGGTGATGACTGGGATGACTTTACTAGAGAAGTTACCAGTTTCTACCCTGGTGCTGACATCAAAGGGCGGCAGTATACCAAAGCTGACCTTGAGACCCTTCTCCACCACCAAGTCCAGAAACCCATGTCATCCCTAGAAGACCTCAGCAAATATGTGCGGGAATTCCGCAGGGTCATGGCCTTAATTAACAAGAAGAAGAGACTCACCAACGACTATGTTAACGAGAAGTTCCTCGAAGGATTTCCCCCAAAATTCTGTAGCAGCCTCGCCACTTGCCTCCAACTCAAAGACCTAGACCATGATGTCGATGACCCATGGCTGTTCGATGAAGTCTACAAGCACGTGACCTACCTCCTTAGTGGGGCCCGCCAAAATGCTGTTCAAATCGATAGTTCAGCCTTATTCCCAGAATCCTACTCCCAACCGACTTCGCCGCCCACCATTCTTAAAAGGGAATATGTCCAAGCCACTGACCCCGCCTCGGGCAGCTGCCAGACTCAACCCGCAGATCAGCAGTTTCGCCGCTCTTTCAACCCCTGCTGCTTCTTCTGTGGAGGAACCGATGGCCATAGAACAGCTGAGTGCGAGCTCTGCAAAGAGTACGTTCGCCAGGGGAAATGCGCGCTTATAGGCGGTAAAGTCTTTATGAAAGATGGGTCTGACATTCCTAGGTCAGCAGCAGGGCGGAACTTCAAAGAGAAAATTGATAACTTCCTGGCTCTTAGAGAGTCTATTATGGCGTCAGCTAATCTCGTCTCTATTCAGTCTCCGGGTACTGCCTCTTCAGCTAGAGGGCGTGATACCCCACCCCACCTCGTCAATACCATGTTCTTTGGCTCAGAAGACACCGCCGAGTTTCAGGTCGAGGTCCACCCCTCATCATACCTCGTCGACCAAGAAATAGAAGATAATGCCGATGAAGAAGATAAGCATGCCCTCGCCAGAGCCTATGCTCAGGTAGAGGAGCTCAAGAATGCTATCAAAAGGAAGAAGCCAGCCCGCTTTGATGGCGTGGAAATCCCCGCTCGTCGCCCTCGAAATGCCGCTACGGCCAACCCTCCCCCTTTCAACAACCCTGTACCTACCACGACTTCAAACACCCAGCCAGCACATAACGAGACCCAAGCTAAATCTAATGCTGCCAAGCCTTCGACCTCTAGACCTTTGTCCAACCCCACCCCTCAGTTTCGTTACCAGAGCGGCTTTGACGAAGCTGCTGCCACTAAACGACTCGTGTCCCAGGTTTTAGAGGCCAAGATTGAAATCTTGACACAAGATCTTTTGGCAGTCAGCCCTGAAATCCGCAAACAGATAAAAGAGATGGCTATGACAAAGAAAGTAGCGATCGGTAGCCTTGAGACCACGTCGGAATCGTCCTTGTCATCTACCTGGGCCTCATATGAACAATACCTCATTAAGGATACCGATGGCAAGTGTGTCAGTCTCGCCACTGCCCCTCTCCGCACAGTAGATGGTGTACTTATGGACAAGCTTTGGGTCGAGTGTATCTTAGACAGCGGCTGTCAGGTGGTTGCCCTCAGGCGGGAATTGTGGGAGGCTTTAGGGGCCCCCCTTCATTCAGACATGTGTATGACATTAGAAGCTGCTAACCAGTCTAAAGAGAGCACTCTAGGTGTCATCGAAAATGCCTCTCTTCGAATTGGGCCAGTCGAAGCTCACCTACAGATTCAAGTCGTCGATAAAGGCCCTTTCTACCTCTTATTAGGCCACCCATTCTTCTGCCTCCTCAGCAGCATCCTTCGAGACTTCCCTGATGGCGAACAATCTCTAGAAATCCGTGACCCCAATTCAGGCCGCCAGTTACTTATCCCCACTTGCCCTTGACATCGTCTATACCTGTATCCCTGATTCATGAACCCAGATGACGAGGCAGAATACTTCGCCCACCAGAATCACCGCCGCCAACTCCAAGAGAACGAACAGGGTTTTTAACAATGGTCGATGACTCGATAGGGTTACAAGGAGACCAAGATAAAATAGTATCCGTGTGTTCCCTTTATGTTTCAGATTCACTCTCTGCCTCGAGAAATTCTACTTTCCCCCTTTCTACCGACTTTAAAGAAAATGCCACAGCAGTGCTGTTATTCAGTTATACCCCAGATATTGCGCCTCCTGATCCATTCGATTCCAGTTTCATTTTGCCTAAAGACCCCTTCCTGTTTACCACTAGTACTATGGTTTCTCCACTGACACTTTCTGCCCTGCAGTCTACCTTTCACTACGACCCAGTTTTCCACATGTTAAAATACAAGCCTGTAGCGAAGAAAGTGAAGCCTATCCCAACTGCAATGCCTGTTGAATTCAGGGTGGAGCGTCGGGAGGTCGGCAATCCTCTCGCAGATTTGCCTGTATTACCATACCACCCTCCCTTGTTTGTTCCAGGTTCCAGATTTACCACTCAAAGGGCAGAAGAGCTCGACCTCGACCCTACCAAGTTCCTCTGGCCAGTGGAGTTGGATCTTGTTCGTTGGCTCATTCGAACACACGAAGCTGCCTTCGCTTGGGAGACCTCAGAAAGGGGAACCTTTCGCGAAGACATGTTTCCCCCCCTAAAAATCCCAACTTTACCTCACAAACCCTGGGTCGAATGTAACATCCCTATCCCACCCGCCATCTTTCGAGACATCGTCCAAATAATTAAAGAGAAGATTGCCGCAGGTGTTTACAAGCCCTCGACCTCGTCATATCGGTCCAAGTGGTTCTGCATTGTCAAGAAGGACAGGAAATCTCTGCGCTTCGTTCACGACCTACAGCCCTTAAATGCCATCTCTATCCAAGATTCAGCCGTTCCTCCTTTTGTTGACTCAATTGCTGAAGCTTTCGCCTGTCACTCGGTGTATGGAATCTTGGACCTAATGGTCGGCTACGACCACCAAGCCATCCACGACGATTACCGCGACCTGACTACCTTCCAAACCCCTATTGGCACCCTTAGGCTGATGAAATTACCTATGGGGTACACTAATGCCATTCAAATATTCCATGGTGACGTCTGTTGGATCCTTAAGGATGAAATCCCCGATGTCTCCATTCCATTCATTGATGACTGCCCAATCAAAGGCCCTAAGTCTCGCTACCTAAATGCCGATGGGTCTTATGAGACAATACCACAGAACCCTGGCATTCGGCGCTTTATCTGGGAACACCTCGAAAATACCAATTGTGTACTTCACCGGCTTCGCCATGCAGGAGCTACTGTCTCTGCCAAGAAATGTGTCATTGCCACCCTGTCTATTGTAGTGGTGGGGCATAAGGTTTCATACGACAGGAGGATCCCTGATGAAACTAAAGTCCAAAAGATTAGAGACTGGCCTTACTGCGCTAACGTCACTGAAGTTAGGGGCTTTCTAGGTCTATGCTCGTATTGCCACATCTTCATTAAAGACTTCGCCAAGCATGCACGCCCTCTCATCGAGCTCACGAAGAAAGACATTTTATTCGAGTTTCACGACAAACACCGAGCGGCAATGGACTATCTCAAAGCTGCTATAGTCTCCTCCCCAGTGCTGCGTCCTATTGACTACAGCTCCTCCTTTCCAGTCATCCTCACCGTCAACACCTCCAACATTGCTGTCAGTTATATTCTCATGCAAGAGGGAGAAGATTCCAGGAGGTACCCCACCCGCTTCGGATCCATCACTCTTAATGACCGAGAGAGGCGGTATAGTCAAGCCAAACTCGAACTATTCAGTCTGTTTTGAGCACTGCACGATGTGTGGCTTTATGTTTTTGGGGTGCGGAATCTAGTTGTAGAGGTCGATGTGAGATATATCAAAGGCATGATTAACAATCCAGACTTACAGCCTAATGCCACCATCAACCGGTGGATTGCCGGTATTCTACTCTTCAATTTCAAACTGGTCCACATACCTGCTGCTAAGCATGCTGCCCCTGACAGGTTGTCAAGAAGACCGAGAGCTGAAGAGGACCCTGAGGTAGACGAAGAAGAGTACAAAGACTGGGTAGACGAGTGTGGAGCCTTCGCTGTGGAACTCGTGAATCACCGAGAGCCAGGAACTCGGATGCTACGTCCTCCAGAAATCCCGCCATCCATATACTACTCATCTAAAATCTTGCCTCAGGATGTCAGAATATTTACAGCAACTGGTTCACCACCAGAAAGCACTGAGACCGAAATCCTGCGATCTGAGAAGGCAAAACAGAGGGATGAGAGGTTGGAGGTTGTGAGGAGGTTCTTGGAGATGAAGAAGCTGCTGGATGAGTTGGGAGAAAAGGAGCTGGAGAGTCTTGTGCAGCTAGCAACCTGGTACTTCATGAAGGGTGGAGAGCTTTGGAGGAAAGAGCCCCAAGGTCGCCACCAACTCGTGGTCTGCCGCCACAAGCGGCTTGAAATGATTTGTCAGGCCCACAATGAGTTAGGCCACAAGGGTATCTTCTCCACCCGTATGCGCTTGCTGACACGGTTTTGGTGGCCCATGCTTGAGCAGGATGTTCGCTGGTACATCAAGACGTGTCATGAATGCCAGATTTGCTGCCTCAATCGAATTCACATTCCCCCTGTCGTGGCAATACCTGAGCCCCTGTTCTACAAAGCCTATGTCGACACCTTCGTAATGCCAAAGTCCAACGGATACTGCTACATTACTCAAGCCCGATGCTCCCTCACCAGCTACCCAGAGTGGGCCATGCTTCGATCCAAAACTGGAAGGTCAATCGGCAAATTCTTATTTGAGCAAATATTGTGCAGATGGGGAGCTGTGGCAGAGGTCGTCACTGACAATGGCAGTCCTTATGTTCTAGCACTTGACTGGCTATCGAAGATGTACGGCATTCAGCATATCTGTATCTCACCTTATAATTCACAGGCAAATGGTATTGTGGAGCGGCGGCATTTCGATGTCAGAGAAGCGATGGTTAAAAGTTGTGAGGGCGAAGCCTCAAGATGGTCAGAGGTGGCCCCATCTGTATTTTGGGCAGAGAGGGTTATGGTTCACAAAGCTACGGGATTTTCCCCTTACTATATGGCTCACGGTGTCCATCCCAGACTCCCTTTTGACCTCACTGAAGCAACCTTTCTCACCCCTTTTGAAGCACAGTCGTACTCTACTACTGCTCTCATTGCCAATTGTGCTCGGCAACTGCAGAAGCGCCCAGAAGACCTAGCGCTAATACACGATCGAGTCCTTAATTCCCGCTTTGCTTTGGCAAAGGACTTTATGGCTCGATTCGAGAGGACTATCCACGACTTTGACTTCGAACCAGGTACCCTCATCCTTGTCAGAAATTCCCGCATCAAGAAAGAGCTGGACCGAAAGACCAAGCCTCGTTACCTAGGTCCTATGGTAGTCGTACGCCGCACCAAAGGCAGCTCTTATCTCCTCGCAGAGCTCGATGGCGCTGTTTCGAAGTTTCGCTTTGCCGCCTTTCGCTTATACCCCTATTTCCCAAGAAACAGGTCCCATATTGAGGTCACCCACCTGGTTGGCCTCGACAGGTCTGCTATAGATCAGCTTGAAGACGACTCCCTTCCCAACCCAGAACTGGCTGGTGTCCTTGGGGACGAGTTAGATGAGTAACCTACGTCCTACATTCCTTTTTCTTTTCTTTTCTTTCCGTCCTTGTCTATCTTTTAACAGATGCTTTACCTATACAAATTACCAACAAAAAAAAAAAAAAAAGCCGAACACAAAACCGTAGAACGATATAAAAAACCAAAAGCCAAATTTCTTTGTCTCCTCTTTTCCTCGACTCGTAGTTTTACTCACTGTTTACCGTCTATAGACTTCAGCCAAAACTAAAGCAACAATTGCCGCTACCTACTCAGTCGGGATGACAGTACTATACTGCTTGTTCTTCCTTCTTTTCACTTGTGTTCTTATGTTATCCTTACCTCTTAGTCCTACCGCCGAGGTCTGTTCTTAGGCAATGCGCACACAAGATAATATTACCGCCAACCTACAGTACGACAGCAGACACGAAGTAAAAAGGGAGTGGGGAAACTACCGTTCCTACACTAAGATGATGCAGAGGGACCGGGGATAAAATGCTCCTCCCACCAGGCTTTCAGGGAACGAAGCTGGCGCCGAGACTGAGGAAGCGCCTCACATACTTGGGTAGCAGTCATACTAACCTGCGCCATCTGCGAGAACAGGTCCATCAGGGCATCCACCCCATTCGATTGACAGCTCCACGTCGGCAATTCGCTTGTCCAACTCTTCGATGGGGTGTATATGACCACTTCGTGTATGGCGCTTATCTTTCACAGGCAAACGAGATGGCCCCGTAGGTGTGGCGACCTCTTCAGACTTGGTTGGATCGATTTCGACCTTTGACGTACCGGTGTTCTCGCCACTTGCGACCTCAAGAGCCTGTTCACCCTGTGTAAGGATGGGTGGGATCCCCACACCGAACCAGCATGGAGCTCATTAATGGTTGAGCTCTGAGGTCGTTATAGATGGATTACATAAATGTGGGCGCCCATATATAAACAGGCACCTGTTACATAAGTAGAGCACTTCTTCTTTTTTACCATACTTTACACACTCCAATATAACACCGGTCGTGTTTATATTCGAGTGACTAAGTATACAAGTGAATGAGAAGCTAGCAACTTTACATTTTTTAAACACCTGAACGTGTTATGGGCCCCAAGTCTAACAAGAACCTCGCGCCGCAGAAGAAAAATTCTCATGGCACATCAAAACCTCTCGAACCCGATAGGATTCGAGAAGATGGTGATGGTGACAATCCGCCACCATCGGAGAAAAACGAAAACTACCCTCAAGCGCAATCGTCCGAGACGACCACGCAAGAAACTACTGATGATGCCGATCGTGCCATAATCTTAGACGAAGGCCCAAGTGCCCTGACTGACCTAACTATGGAGACTGCTCTCATAGAAAATACGAGAGCAGAAGGATCGGGAAAAGGAAAGGAAAAATCCGACAATAGAAGAAAACCACCCACATTCCCCGAGTTCATCTGGGAACTGAAAGACATAGTGGCAGAATGCACCACCCAATGGGAGAACTTTGGTGACCAGGACGAACGTGGCCACCAAGTACGTACCTTCAGAAAATTATATGACTTGGTGGACATGCCTGACATCGAAAGCACACATGATGGGGCTGGCAAAGAAGGCTGAGCCACTGCACACGCTGAACGAAGGGAGATCCACTATGAAGACGAGCCTACAAGAGGCGATCGTAAACATGAAGACACTCCACGAGTAGATATACCTCGTGGAGTGAGGACAGCCAGATACCAACCTATGAGAGACTGGCCGGATCGTGAGACCCCTCCCCACCTGGAGAAGGGTCTCAAGGAAGAAGGAACCTACATCTGGGGAACCAGCATGGGACACCCAGATGATGACCCAGATGATGACCCAGATGACGACCCGGATGACGACTACCGCTGCAGAAATAATCGTGACAATCGGGATGATGATCGCAGGAGAAAAGGACCTGAAATTATAGCCCCCCTTCGTCGAAACCAAAGGGACGCCGAAGGGGAACGCGATCACCAATATCATGGACAATCACAAGGGGTACAATCATACCGAGGGCAGACCCCTGGCATGAGTGGATATACTGAATCGCTCCTAGAAAAATATCGTCAGAGAATATACAAAGCAGTAGGCCGTCACACGGCTCCCACAGGCCCAGAAGTAAAAGCAATAAAAATTGCACAACCGAAGTACTACAAAGGCCAAGATGACATTGATGCCTTCGATGAATGGGTCAACCAGACGTTGCGCTGGTTGAAGATATACAAAGTGACAGGCCCAGCCCGTGATGCGGATCGCATCACGTATGCTGGGACCTGCCTGGAAGGAATGGCCGCACAATGGTTTGACCAAGAGGTCGACGGCCCAGATCGCATGATCCACAACTGGACATTCGAAGACTTTGTATGTGCCATGTTCACTCGATTCATACACGAGGCGTCCATGCAAAATGCCGCTGAGAGATACAACAACACTGAGTACTCTCCTGCTAAGGGAGTACTTGCATTTTATAACGATCTGAAGCACAGGGCATCCAGGATGGTCCAACCACTGGACGAATACTCCATGAGAAGGAAATTCATCAACAGACTCCCCCTACTGATCACAGAAGGAGTCCTCAAATCGAGAGGTGTATCGGCAGAGCATACGCCGATGGACCAGATCCTGATTGAGGTGCAAAAGATGGAGAGTGCACTGAAGCTCATCAACAATCACACTCGCGTCCAACAAGCCAAGCAAACGGGGACTCACCCCACCAACCCTGACAACAGGATTGGCAACAGACAGTACACCGACAGCGAATATAAGTATATGCAGAAGGGCAACGTCCTCTACAGGAAGGCGCTGGATAACGTACCCTCCCAGAGAGAGGGATCGTCCAAGCTGCAGGGACAATGCGTGACTGGAGCCAGTCATGAGAGAAGGAATGGACCAGTAGGCCAGAGTCCAAGAAAAGATTCTGGCCCATCATGCCAAAACATCAAATGCTACCGCTGTGGAAAAGAAGGGCACTATGCCAATGAGTGCAACCATAAGAATGTCCCCTCGAAGGACAATAAACCTGGCAAGGCCAGGCTATTTGCTGCCGAGGTGATCGAGGATGATGGTACCAACGAAACTCCAGAAACTCAAGAAACTGCAGCAGCTTCTTACAACGAAGGAGACCAGGGAGTGCTCCTGGAAGAGGAAGCAGATGCCGACGACGAAGTCATTGACATCTATGGTGAGTACTACGATAGTGACGACGATGGAGAGCCTGTTGTGTATCTCGGGTCGATGGACACCCACAGTGATACCAAGGGCCAGCAAATTTACTACGCCCGAATGGACATTGAGGAATCTACCGTGGAAGGTGACCTGGCTGAAGAGGCCGAGCCAGACAACGAGGCATCTCCTGGTGAGAATGAAGTTGAAGAAGTCATGGCCAATCCATGGGGAATAGTGAACGCGATGGAGAACGAAGCCATGCCGCCTAGCACGGACGATCACACATGGCATTACTCAGAAAGATTTGGCCTGACTCATATAGACAACTGCCAGACGTGCCGAATCCACAGAGCTCATATCATAGAAGATGAACTCGCAGAGGTACCGTCCCTGATAGCAGCCCGAGCAGTACTGCAACAACTGAGACGAAGGGCATATGATGAGGGTTGGGATGCACGAGAAGAAGCGGCAGGCGAAACCCTAGCCCCCCATGTAGGGTATGTCCTGGCAGAAATGAATGCTGCCGAGAATATAATAGACCTCGCTCTCGAACATGTGGAGGGCGCGATGGACGGAAGATGGCAGACAATCAGTATCGATGGGGTGCATCAGACCCTGCTCAGTCTGGGGTGCCTTGCAGTGAGGACACACCAGGCAATACATCCTAGGGAGAGCGACGCCTCGACGAGTGCACTACCCTCGTCGAGGCAAATGAGGACAGCAAGAGCAGACGTTGACAGGATGGGAGAACTCATCCAGGGGATCTGGGGGGCGATGACTCAGAACGAATGGCAAATGCAGCAGGCACTACAGGAAAGCCATCAACTTCGAGGAGACCTGCGAAGGTTGGCCGACAGGCTCTCGCAGACATGCGAGAGCCTCGGGGGGGAACCACGCTCATACGTTGAAGTAGAGGCCCTGGCCATCCCAGACCGAATGACCGTCGGCAGGCAATCGCATCCTAGCCCAAACGAAACCCCACGACTAATGGCACTTCGTCCAACGGAAGAGACTAATCGTGCATTCCGGTATGGAATGTGCACCAACAATACCATCACCCCTAGACCAACAATCTCACCACAAGCATGTGCTTGTGTAGTAGTAAAAGCCCAGGTCAACGACTGTGAAGCGTTGACCATGATAGACACAGGGAGCACAACCAACTTCGTGAGCCCTGCATTCGCTACTGTCGCCAAGTTACCTACATTTACCCTGGCCTCCCAGCTAACCTTACAGCTGGGATGTGTTGGAAGTCGTTCCAAGATCACACACGGCTCCCAGACGAAGTTGCATCTGGGAGCCTTCACGTGCGATGCCTACTTCGACGTCGTGAACATCAACCGATACAGTATGACTGCATACTCGGGATCCCCTTCCTCCGATCACACAGTGTGCAATTGAAATTTGACACGAATACGATAGAGGTTGGGGGAATATCCATGCCAGCGTACACAGAACTGGACCTGTCCAGTCCTGTGGAAAATCGAACACGAGAAAAGGGACGACGCAAGGACACATCATCCTCAACTCCAATGAATACATGACTAGCGGGTGGGGCCACACCGACAAGGAATCCTCCCAGCCCCACGACACCTCAACGAAGTGTTGAGATACCAACGTTGGTAACCGAAGGCGAAGGGCAAGTCACGCTTGCACAAATGAAAACCCAAAAATACTCAGATGAGGATATTCCTCGTCTGAGGGATGAACTGTATAAGAAATATGAGCATCGTATGAAGGGAGTGGTGCCAAAGATGCCACCACTCCGAGAAGTAAACCATCGCATACCCTTGAGCGATGAGGGTATGCATTACACCTACCATTTGCCGCATTGTCCGGACTCGCTGAAACCTCAGCTGGCAGAGAAGATCCAGCTATATACCAGAGCTGGATGGTGGGAGAGAGCAAGCGTGTCGCAAGCAGCACCAATGCTCTGTATCCCGAAGAAAAATGGGAAACTTAGAATGGTCGTTGACTGTCGGAAGCACAATGACAATACGGTCAAGGATGTAACCCCATTCCCTGACCAAGACCAGATTCGAATGGATGTCGCACGAGCGAAGTATCACTCGAAGATCGACTTGTCAAATGCATATGAGCAAGTCAGAATAGACCCCAGCGACGTACCAAAAACAGCCTTCTTGACTGTATTCGGCATGTTCCTGAGTCACATTATGCAGCAGGGAGACTGCAATGCACCAGCCACCTTCCAGCGGCTGATAACAGTGACGTTGCAGGAATATATAGCTAGGATAGTACACGTGTACTTAGATGACGCATTCATGTACAGCGATACAATAGAGGACCACATGGAACATGTGTCCCTCGTGCTCGACACACTCGTAAAAGCTGATTTTTATCTCGAAAGGGATAAAGTCGACCTATTCGCCAAGAAGCTTGATTGCCTCGGCCACATCATTGATGACAGAGGAGTCCATGCGGATGAGGACAAGATGGCCCATATCTGCAACTGGAGGAAGCCCACGAACCTGAATGAAATACAACGGTTCGTGGGCCTGGTCGAATACCTTGTGGCATTCATGCCAGACGTGTCTGCATACACGACACCTCTGACAGGAATCCAGAGGAACGGCCACACCTTCCTCTGGCGCGAAATTCACAACAGATGCTTCCAGGCAATAAAGGACCTTGCCTGTAAGTACCCAATATTACGACCAATAGACCCAAGGTCAGACAAGCCAATCTGGCTCATCTGTGACGCATCCCTATATGGTATAGGAGCACTATATGGCCAGGGACCGACCTGGCAGGGGTGCCGACTGGCAGGATTCATGTCGAAAAAGCTCACAGACGCACAACACAACTATAGGACGTTCGAGAGGGAAACCCTCGCCATACTCGAGGCATTACTGAAATGGGAGGACAAGCTTTTGGGGTTTCACTTCAAGATTATCATGGACCATGAGGCACTTCAGTTCCTCCGCATGCAACAATGCCTATCCAGCTGCCAAATGCGCTGGATGGACTATTTATCATGCTTCGACACCGAGATCATATACGTCAAGGGATCAGAGAACAAGGTGGCCAATTGCCTGTCTCGGTACTACGAGACAGATGGGGGAGATGAGGCTCAAAAGGAAACCGTCGAATGGGCAACAGCCAACATTCGACTCGACCCAGAAGGAGATGACCTCCCAATCAACAGGTTAAGAGAGTTGTGTCTCGCAGCAATGTGAGACAAGACGCCAAGGATTAGAGAACCAATGGAGGGGCGTCATGCAGAAGCTGACGCACTAAAGCAACATGCAGAGCAGAGAAGGGAAGAACCCACTCGTGTACCCACGAGTGAGGATCCCACTCTTCTCGACTCTGCAGGGGACCCGCAGACGCTCGACACCCACTTCCAGGGGGAGCGTGGCTTCCTTGATTGTGTCAGACAAGGGTACCCGACAGACCCTATCCTGGCAAAGGTGCTCCTACACCCAGATCACCACAAAGGATTCGACGTAAACAATGGCCTGATCCACTTGAAGGTTACGGCAGGAGACAGAGTACTCTGTCTCCCTCGGGTGGACTGGAAGAACAACCGACTGACGGCGCAAGTGATCGCGCATGCACACAAAACACTCGGTCACTATGGAACACTGCGCATGGGACACTACATCCATAGGCGCTTCTGGTGGCCTGGGATGGGCAAGGAAATCGACCGATTCTGCAGATCATGCCCAGTGTGCCAGACCACCAAGACCGACAACACACACCCAGCAGGTCTACTTCACTCCCTGCCAGTGCCAAAGAGACCATGGAACTCCATCGTGATGGACTTCATCGGCCCCTTCCCCAAAAGCAACGGCGCCGACTACCTATGGGTCATCCTGTGTCGACTGACATCTCTGGTCCACCTCTTGCTGGTCAACACCACCATATGAGCGTCTGAACTTGCATGGGTCTTCGTTCAGGAGATCGTGAGGCTACATGGTCTCCCTGATACGATCGTGTCTGATCGCAACACCAAGTTCACCTCACAGTTCTGGCGTGAGGTGCATCGACTCCTGGGCATGAAATTGCTAATGTCCACAGCCTTCCATCCTCAGACAGATGGAGCTTCAGAACGAGTGATAAGGAATATATCGCAGATACTACAAAGCCTAGTCTCACCAGATCAATGAGACTGGGCTGAGAAACTACCGATGGTCGAGTTCGCCATCAACTCGAGTATTAGCAGCTCGATGGGATTCGCACCATTCGAGCTGACATACAGATACCTGCCCTGATCACTGCCTAACGTCGAGGAGCAGTCGACTATGACTGCTCCTGGGGTAACATCCTTCGTCCGTCGAGCGAAGGAAAACCTAGCGATGGCCCACAATGCCATAATCGAGGCCCATGTGGTGCAGACACACCACGCTAATAAACAAAGGAGGGACGGAGGAAAATACGATGAGGGCGATCTAGTATATCTGTCAACAAAGAACCTCACCTTGCCCAAAGGATGTGCTCGAAAACTGCTCCCCAAATACATTGGCCCCATGAAAGTTGTCCAAGCAAACCCATCCACGGACACGTACACTCTGGAGCTGCCTGCACAGCTCCAGGAATGATGGATCCACCCCACATTCCATGCCAACCTCCTGCATCGTCATGAACCTAATGACGATGCACTATTCCCCAAACGCGATGCCCATGCCTTCTACGACGTGGGCACACCTGATGACACAGAATGGCTAGTAGACGAAATAGCCACCCACCGTTGGGTGGGCCGTCAGTTAGAATTCCTAGTCAAGTGGAGTCTAGGCGACTCCACTTGGGAACCTTACCTGCACTGTAAAGACCTCGAGGCCCTGGATAGGTACCTCGAACTGCAAAATGTCGAAGACCCCCGCCGACTGCCTAAATGCAGTCGGCGTAGTATGGAAACAAATGAGTAGGGACCTATACCTTCGAATTCGCACAAGTACTATGCACGTGACTGCACAACACTCGTACACAAGACCACCCTTCGAGATCTCCCATGTTGACTTTGGACTTGCCGCTGGCTTTATACTTAGAACGGTTTTAACTATGACCAAACTTTATCACACTGCTTACACAACCCTTCCACTTTACGAAATTTTCCCATCGCCTCTCTCTTTCTCCTTACCATGTTCTTGTCATAACTACAATCACCTTTCCATCTATGTCGCGCCGTGGCCCCCTACCCCCAACAGCATCCTCTCGTGAGGATGCTGTTGTCTCCCCTGACGTGTCCATGTCTCCTGACGACAGGACACGTCGTTGTGAATTGAAACGATGCGTGAGGGACGACACCCCCCCTCCCTGCTCACCCTCGTACTCTCGGTCCCCGTCCCATCATCGCTCATGCTCATGCGACACCAAACGTCGTTGTGAGCGTTCTGCCTCCCCCCCTCGCCGACACTGGCATGCCAGTGAGTTTGGCGTCATCATTCACGATGACTGTGGCCAGCCTGCTGGCTGCAGTACGTGCTCCGCATATGCACTGCACATGGCCCAGGACTTGGTCCTTGGCTCTGTCAAGACCGGTTCTCAACAGTCTCTGAGAGGGTCCGAGGGCAGGGGGTGTCTAGAGTGAAAGTCTGGGTAGTTGGAGTTTAGCGTACAACTTAGTACACTTCTTTCCTGCCGAGTCCCTAGAGGTCGGAGCTATCCAGAAACTATCTGGAGTCGAGTGAGATCGATGAGTATCTTATTTGATATTCGAACTGATGTGCTACAACGTATGTACAAAGCTTTTATAGTACAGAGAAAAGTATAAAGCAATGTCTGGGGTGTAGCGACTACCGGAGCACAGTACGGATGAGTAACAATATTAGTGAGCTTATTAGTAAGGTGAGTTGGTAGTCACCAGATAGCCAGATGGTATGGGGATTAGTAAGACACACGGGTACGGAAGTGTAGCAAGTCACTTAGAAGCGTGAGAGAAACATACTAAACATGGCAACAGAAGTAGAAATAGGTCGAAAGTCAAATCAGAGATGGAACGGAGTTTCACGACGGGAGCCCATAGGGCTAGAACGACACCTCAGATGGTCAGACTGCGGTCCGGACCTTACGCACGTGTCACGGATGTGACAGTATCCCCCTCTTAGGGCCAAGCCCTCGAGGCACTTGTTGTGCTCAAGCGTCGCTTCGGAGTTTCGAAGTCCGCATTGTCGGAGTCCGAAAAGTTTCACGGTAAAAAGGCTCGACGGGGTTTTGTCAAAGTCCAGACGCCCATTCTCACTTTCTCTATGCTATGGCTCCTACCCAACGCCTTAAGTCTTTGCTCAACCCCGCAGGCATTGCCTGGGAGTTCCTCACCGACGAACTGCTTCAAGAACATCCAGATGACCCTCCAGCCATGAAAATGGTGAAATTCGACGAGTGACAACATTGCCAGCGTGCTGCATTGCAGGCAGCAATTGAAGAGGAAGAACGCCAGAAAGCCGAGGAGGTCTGGAAAGCAAAGGAGGCCGAGGAACGTCGAAAGGCAGAGGAGGCTGCACAGAGGAAGGCAGCTGAGGAGAAGAGACTCCGTGAGTTGGAAGCGGAGAAGAGGCATCTTGAGGAGGAGATGTGTCGGGCGCAGTAGGTGGAGAGTTCCACGGTGCATAACAATGTTTATCGTTCTAAACTCCATACTGACAAGTCTGTAATAGTCCCAGCACGTCATGTCAGTCGGCGGCAGGCCTGCAGAGCAGGCTAAGGCTTGCTCTGCATGCATCAAGGCTGGAGAACCATGCATGCCGGGTACTGGGCATAGCAAGTCGTGCATCCGGTGCCAGAAAACAAAAGGCAAGTGCGACTTGAACCTGAAGGTGCCGGAGTCCGAGAAGCCGGCATCGATGGCAATGTCTCCCCAGGGTGGAGAAAAGAGAAAGCAGAGGAAGTCTGCTCACTTTGGAGAGCCAGCTGACGACGAAGACTTGGATGATACGCCGGATGTCGAGATTGTCACGAAGCCTCACCAACCCTGTGGACAAGCTGTGCGTCAAGATCTGCTGGCGGAGGTCCTGGACTGTCGACTCAGAGAAATCGTCGATGCGATCCAGAGGAACACCGCAGTGGTGGAGTTGATGTCGAAGGAGGTCAAAGACCTGTCCGGAGTTTTGGAGGAATCGTTCGAGATCCTCAAGACCGCGACTACCTCCCTTGTCAGCCGGGTGATGAATGATGACGACGACATTTAGTCATTATTTTAGTTTGTCCGTGTCTGTATCGTACTTCGAATTTTCCTGTTCCCCCCCCCTCCTCTTTCCTTTTCTTTTTTTTTTGAAATATATTTTCCATTGTGTCCGTATTGGAATTGAGTGAGCGTGAGCCTTCATAGCATACACGGAGTAGACTCCAAAAAGTCCACTTATTTCCGGGGTGGGACGGCGCTCAATGGACCATCCTTGTGGGGGTACACTCTGTGGAAATCTGTGACTAAGTCAGGGGCATTACTTAATTCGGTAGCTATGAGCCAGGACGTTTCCTCGTCCGTGCCTTCGTAGCCTGCCCATCTGACTAGGTACTGCAGCGGACATCGCCTACGGTAGTCCAGTTTAGAGTCCAGGATTTGCTCTATCTCATACTCTGGTTCTCCGTCGATTTCAACAGGTGGAGGTGGAGGTTGGGCACGGTTGGGGATGGTATTCGGAGTTGCCAGTTCCAGTTGCGAGACGTGGAAAACGGGGTGTACGGACTTCATAGTGTCAGGTAGTCGAATAGTGAAGGATAATGATCCAACACGAGCGATGATAGGGTAGGGTCCCAGATTCTTTTCCGAGAGTTTCTTTGAAGGTCGCATGGACCTGAAGTACTTTGCTTTGACATATACCAAATCTCCAATCTGGAAGTCCGGAGGCGGAGATCTCTTAGCATCTGCCGGACCTTGGTATCTCTGCTGAGCTTCCTTCATCTCTCCTTGTAGGAACATATGCAGGGAGTCTAAGTCCACTGCGTAGTCTCTAGCTCGAGAAGACGTTAACTCTCTTTCTGGGTGTACAGTAACATTAGGGTGATAACCCTTATTGGCGAAAAATGATGAGACTCTGGTTGTAGCACTGGGAGCATTGTTGTATGCAAACTCTGCGAGTGGTAGCAACTCGGACCAGTTGTCCTGTTGGTAATTACAGTAGACCTGTAGGTACTGCTCCAACGTCTGGTTAGTTCGTTCGGTTTGACCATCGCCTTCAGGGTGATATCCGGAAGTGAAATGGAGCTTCATGTCTAGTGCTTTGCCTAGCGACCGGAAGAAGTGAGACACGAACTCCGTGCCTCTGTCAGAGGTTACGTGTGAGGGAACTCCGTGCTTGGAGAAGACATGGAGTAGGAATAATCTAGCGAGCTGTGGAGAGGTAATTGTATTCTCGGTGGGGATGAATATAGCTTGTTTCGAGAGATGGTCTACGACGACCAGTATAGCAGTATGGTTTCTGGAGTTGGGTAGTTGTTCGATGAAATCCATCGAAATGGAGTTCCAAGGTCTCTCCGGTATCGGTAGTTGCTTCAACATACCGTATGGTTTGTGTCTCAGGGTTTTAGCATGCACACAGGCAGTGCAAGATTTGACATAGTCTTTGATAAAAGTCCGAGCATTTGGCCAGACGTATTCACAACGGACGAGTTCGAGTGTTCTGTTTTGTCCGAAGTGACCGGCCAAGGGGTGGTCATGCTTGTAACAGAGTATGCGAAGCCTGAGGTCATTTGCTTTGGGGACATATACGATCATCCAGACGTAAAAGTCCAGATTCATCTACCCACCAACAGGGGTTAGATGGGTCAGAGAGGTGGAGTTGACCGAGTGGGTCGGACGCTAAGGTGGACTTGATATCTTCATGGAGTTTCTCAACATCCATGATTATACTAGCACGCAGTACCGGGCTTTCTAAGTAGGTTGCCCGTAACGAATTGGATAGCTGTTCGGTGGTGAACACCGGTTGGAGGTTCTGTGGGTTGGCTTGGGCATAGCCCCTATCCCCCTCTCTGGGGTAGACGTCCCATCGTCTAGTCAGGGTGTCGGGCTTTGCTCCGAGCTTACCGGGGCGGAAACGAATGACCATATTAAATTGAGAAAGGTACTCAGACCAACATGCTTGGCGCCTGGTGAGCACTTTCGAGGTGGAGAAATACTTGAGGTTTTTGTGGTCGGTAACGACGTCGATGGGGTGTGCGGGGCCTTCAAGGTAATGGCGCCAGGTCCGGAAGGCTTCATGGATTGCCAACAGCTCCTTGTCGTGTGTGTCATAGTTCAACTCCAGGGCAGTCAAGGTCCGGGAGTAGAACACTACCGGTCGTACCTCACCATCCGGGCAGGTGATGGACAGAATGCTGGCAACAGCATAGTCCGAAGCATCCGTTTCAACCGTGATGGGGAGTCTGGGCTTGAAGTGAGTCAATATTGGAGCTGTGGAGAAGGCCTCTTTGAGATGATTAAAGGACCAGCGACAATCCTCAGAGAAATTCCAAGGTGCCCCCTTCCATGTGAGACGTGTCAGTGGGACCACGATGTCCGAGTAATTGAAGATAAAACGACGGTAAAAGTTTGCAAAGCCGAGGAAGGACTGGATGTCCTTCACCTTGCGAGGTTCAGGCCAGTCACGGACGGCCTTTACCTTATCCTTGGACATTGACAAACTGTCAGGGGATAAAAAGAAACCGAGGTATTCCACGGACTCGGAGTGGAATTCACATTTCTCTGGTTTGGCATACAAGCCATGCTCCCGGAGTCTGTGGAGTACCTCATGAACATGTTTTTTGTGGTTTTCGATGTTATCGGAGTAAATAAGGATGTCGTCTAGGTAGACAACGACACATACATCCAGCAGGTCCATGAAGACGGAGTTGACGAAGCGTTGGAACGCTGCAGGGGCATTGGTAAGTCTGAATGGCATCACGAGCCACTCGTAAGATCTGTAACGGGTTCTGAAAGCCGTTTTCCATTCATCTCCTTTGGCGATCCGCACCAAGTGGTAGGTGTGGCGCAGGTCGATTTTAGTGTATACTTTAGCCTGACTAGGCGAGTCGAGTAAGTCCAAAATGAGAGGTAATGGATAACGGTCCTTCTTGGTGATCTTATTGAGGCCCCTAAAGTCAACACAAAGGTGAAGTGATCCGTCCTTCTTTTTGACAAAAAGGACAGGCACGGCATACAGGGATGATGTGGGACGAATAAAGCTGGTAGTGAGATTTTTGTCGATGAAGGTCTGGAGAGCGGCAAGCTCAACGGACGAAAGCAAGTAGAGGGCTCCCAACGGCGGAGTAGTTCCTTCCTCCAGTTCTATCTTGAGGTCGAACTCCCGGTGAGGCGCAAGCGTAGCTGCCTTGGCCTTGCTGAACACATCAGCGAAGTCGTGATAGTCCGGGGGTACCGATGACAAGTCCAGGGTATCCTGTACAGTGGCAGCCCGGAGTTTGGTAATGTCCTGAGGTCGAACCTGGAGGGAGAACTGGGTTGAGCCATCTAACTTGCAAGCACGGACGAAGGCCACTGCATTGACAAGGGAGATGTTCGGTGCTCGGGTGTTGGGTGGAGAGGAGTCATCGACCAACTCGGGGAGGGTGATTTCCGGAGAGCCCAGGGGGGCGTCTATGGGGTTTCTCAGAGTTGACTCCGAGTCAGAGGGCGACGTCGGCGCTGGCAAACAAGATGTAAGGTTTCAGAATTTAATACTGCTCAGTACCCAATCAATCGACGGATTGTAATGGGTGAGCCAGTTATGTCCGAGAACTATCTTACACTCAGAATCCAACAGAGTTACATAGAAGGTCATGTCGGTGATATCTCCGGAGGGGAAGCGGACTGAGAGGTTTGAGGCTTTAGTGATTGATGTCATTGTCACACCGTCGAACAGATGGAGGACGAGAGGTGGGACGGAGTAGGTTGAAAGACCGTGATTATTGACGAAAGTAGAATCTACAAAACAATGGGTCAAACCTGAATCTATTAATGCTGAAAAGTCCGGAATATTATAAGAGTCGAGGGTGACAGAAGGTTTTAATGAGTTAGGATTTGAAAGAGCAGATGCGTTGAGGCATGCCTCCGAGGGTGCACAGTCGGTATCAACGCAACTCCCAGGCTGTGCGGAGTTCTGAGAGTTGCATTCTATTTTTTTGCCTCAGAGGAGGCAGTCGGTTTGGCTTCCGACTCAGTAACTGTGGTGGCGCGAGCCTTAGCTGTGCAAGATGTAGATTTAGGGCATTCTTTGGCCTTGTGCCCGGAGTTTCCGCAGAACATACACAGGTTCTGCTCGAAATGCCTCTTTCGCTCAGCAGGTGTCAACTTGCCATCTTTACCGAGCTTGTTGGATAACGTAGATGGTGCTCCAGAGTTCTGATTATTCAGAGGCTTTGGGTTCGAGGTAGACGGAGTTTGCTGGTTACTACCAGACTGGGGATTGGCGTTGCCAGACTTCTGCTTATCTCCTTTGTTTGAGTTGGTCTTACCTCTGGAATTACTTCCGGAGTTGTTGCCAGAGGACTTTGCTTGGTGAGAGACTTCGTCCTTGTGCTCCCAGTAGCGCACATCAATTTCTTGGGCTAATGCGCGTAACCCGTATAGAGTAGTGGGTTTTCCAACCCTACTGATTTCATCTTTGATGTGATCTGGGAGTCCGGTATAAAACAGGTGATGGAGAGCACCATCTCCATAACCTCGGACTTGTGACGCCAATCTATTAAAGTCGACCACATAACGATTTACACAATGTGTTTCCTTCATGTGGAGGTGATCAAGCTGGTGCTCGGCATCTGTGACCGGATCGTGTGGTCCGAAGGTTGTCTGGAGATCCGCTACAAAGTCTAGCCAGCTGTCCATCCAGAGCGGACAGTCTGCCAGATCTCTGGAGTTTAGGAGGTCTGGCTCGAACCACTCTAGAGCCATTCCTTTGAGGTAAGATTGGGCAAACGTGACTTTGTTTCTGTCCAGGCGGAAGGCCTTGGGACGATCTTGAAAGCACAGTTCACATTGGACTAGGAATGTCCGGAGTTTCTTCGGATCAGTTCCATCGAAGGTGTCCGGCTCTCGGACCTTAGCGCGTGAGGACGAGGTGTCGTCGGAGCGACGGGTGGAATGCGATAGACGATCGATGGCTGTTGCCAAATTTTGCAAGACCGCCAGTTGGGGGTCTAACTGTTCTGGGGCATCGACGAAAGGGTTTCCTTCGTCGTTGTCGTTGTCATCGTCATCGTTGTCGTCGTCTCCGGGAACATTGTCTCCTGGACCGTCATCTCCGGGGCCATCGCCTCCGAAGAGATCTGGGGTTGGTCGTGCTGTGGATGAGGAACATCTGTTCGAAGAGCTGGTTCTAGGTGTCAGGGTAGCAAGGGGTTCTCCCCTGGCGGAGAAACTTCGAAATTGGCTCACCGACAGTGGAGGGTGTTGGCGGCTTGCTAGTGCGATACGTGCACTAGACTCGTGCATGTCGTCGATCGCAGCTTGTTCCAAAGCTTCAACAGCCATTGAGCGGGAACAGAGTCGGGTAGTCATAGTCATGGCATGGGGAGTTTGGTGGGCTTGTGCAGGGATATGAGTTCGAATATACTGTCAAGACCGGTTCTCAACGGTCTCCGAGAGGGTCCAAGGGCAGGGGGTGTCTAGAGCAAAAGTCCGGGTAGTCGGAGTTTAGCATACAACTTAGTACACTTCTTTCCTGCCGAGTCCCTAGAGGTCGGAGCTATCCAGAAACTATCTGGAGTCGAGTGAGATCGATGAGTATCTTATTTGATATTCGAACTGATGTGCTATGACATATGTACAAAGCTTTTATAGTACAGAGAAAAGTATAAAGCAATGTCTGGGGTGTAGCGACTACCGGAGCGCAGTACGGATGAGTAACAATATTAGTGAGCTTATTAGTAAGGTGAGTCGGTAGTCGCCGGATAGCCAGATGGTATGGGGATTAGTAAGACACACGGGTACGGAAGTGTAGCAAGTCACTTAGAAGTGCGAGAGAAACATACTAAACATGGCAACAGAAGTAGAAATAGGTCGAAAGTCAAATCAGAGATGGAACGGAGTTTCATGACGGGAGCCCGTAGGGCTAGAATGACACCTCAGATGGTCGGACTGCGGTCCAGACCTTACGCACGTGTCACGGATGTGACAGGCTCCCCGGACCTTGTACATGCCCACACATCCTGTGTGCGTGTACTATCTCACCTCCTCGGGCTGGACGACTCCTCCATGCTGCGACAAGAGGTCGACCGCCTTCGGGCAGATCGTGACTACTGGCAGTCACGCACTCATCACTACCAAGACGAGTGTGACCACCTCGAAGACGATTATGACTTCGAATGCACATGGCGGGCTTCCCTGGCCTCCCACACCCACCATCATGACCCATCATCCACACCAGGGCTGTCCTCTTCGAGCCTGGCAGCTCGTCTTTCAGGGGGAGGGGGCAGGACACTCCCTGCTGAACACAGCAGACCAACCAACTCCCCCCCTTGTATGTCCACCCCCGGTGCAGCCACCACATCTCGTGAAAGCCACAACGAGATGCCAGTCAACACACCCGACGAGTCCGTGGAGACGCGGCCTCGTCTTAAATGCCCTCTATTGACCGACCTTCTTAAGGAGGCCAACACAATGTTCCCGGTCAATCAGAGGGAATGTCCCCACCAAGTGTTCGTCCTGCTGAATGGCAGGAAATTCCTCCACATCCGAGTTCGGCAGAACTTGTACCAGTTCGAAGCCCCCCATCGGTATGACGTCGAAAGAGCGATAACCGCCGGGTATGCCCCAGCCCTACTAGGGGCAGTCTTCCCAGGCACAGTGTGCCTGCTAAACACACCCCGCGAGATAGATGATGTCTACGCTCACGCATCCCAGGAGAATGATGAGAGCAACGCACTGAATGCCAGGGCCACCCAGCGCCTCATCACATGGATAAACCAATACTTGGCAGATGTCGATGAATGCACTGGGAGAAAACCAGCGAAGAACCCTGTTGCAGCCTATGTGCTCTCACAATGGCACCCCCCCATGTGGATGGCCGCCAAAGGCAAGGCCAAGCGGGACAACTACAGGCCATCCATTACCGGACTCGCTCCACAACCACCCCCAGACTACAAAGAACATCACGCCGGCCCCTCAGAGGCTCACGAGGAGCTTGCTATCCCTCACGAGCAGGCCCACGCCCCACAGGTGGAGAGACCCCCACCAATGGAAGCCCCTCTTCCAGTGGTGATACCAACCCCCCCTGCCATTCCCCCCATACACCCAATGGTCCCACCAATTATCGATTGTCAGGACCCAAAAAAGAGGTCCCACCAGGACAGGATCCCCAAAAACGCACCAGCCTGGGGTGAACCTCTACAATGGTGGAGGGCGGGAATTGAGAAATACTGGGACACAGAGGAGATGTCGAGCTTCCCGGGGGTGGCGGGCCCCCTCAAGGAGTACACTGAGGATAAGGAAGTGACCCTGATTCGAAGAATCAGAGGGTTCATTCTGGAAGGATACTTCGCACCCCAGTTCCGGTATGACTCCAACCGGCACGGGTGGCATTGTAACTTTGCCCACCTGTTTGCTGTGGCTGGCCGGTACCAGGCCATAGTGGAGAATGAGGGACTATCCATTGTCCCGGGCACCCGAAGCAGTTGGGATCTCCGCAAGGACGTTGCCCCATCCCCTGCTGACATAGCCTGCTTCCTCACCAGGAACGGGCTGAGCTTCCAAGAGGCCGACAATCTGTATTCTTGGAGTGTCAGTTTCCTCCACGATGAGAGTGACATGCTCCATGAGAAGGGGCGTCAAGTCCATGATGGCCTGACACGAGGTGACTACGAGCAAGGAGGTGATGCGGATTGCCTGGCCGAGCAGCAACCCCTCGAGTATTACCTGGATCGCGCTAGGGAGTTAGGGCTCCCGGATTTCTGTACTGTCGAAGCTGTCCCCGCCAATGCACACTCGCTGAGTGGCATCGAGGTAGTCAGAGGGGTAATGGCAGCCTCTGACTTCGACAACTGGGAGCCTGATGTCCCGAGCATGAGTAACACTGGGAGGCAAGGCATGGATGTCGATGACGAGGGCCCCGCCCCTATGTAGGGGCTTGACACTTCATAAAAGTTCTGTCTCAACTGCATATTTCTGTATTCCTTGCAGACTGGCTAGTTATTGCTCAGTCATCTTTCTCCGATACCCCACACTTGTGTAATCTACATAAGTGTGATAGTAGAATATAATCATCAGCGTGTTTGTAATGGTGCTTGGTTTGGGAGAACCCATTTCGGGGTTCTTCAGGGGGAGGGTGTAAGGATGGGTTGGATCCCCACACTGAACCAGCATGGAGCTCATTAATGGTTGAGCTCTGAGGTCATTATAGATGGATTACATAAATGTGGGCGCCCATATATAAACAGGCACCTGTTACATAAGTAGAGCACTTCTTCTTTTTTACCATACTTTATGCACTCCAATATAACACCGGTCGTGTTTATATTCGAGTGACTAAGTATACAAGTGAACGAGAAGCTAGCAACTTTACACCCTGGCCCGACTCAACTTGCGCACTAAGGAATTCACTAGAGTCTCTTGAGGACTCTGTTGGTTTGTCGATGGGTTTGTTAGCAGGGTGGGGAGTGAGGAGAACCGGGAACCCGGGAGTGGGAGTGGGGGTGGATGGGCCACTGGGGAGGAAAAGAGGGAGAGGTTGGGGCGGCAGAGGGTCTTGGGATTCGGTCACTGCTGCACCAGACATTGAGGCTGCAGGTTGGGTGGCCGTCGAGCAGCTAACGAGACGGGGTCGTGGCCGTCCTGTCATAGGGGTAGGTGCCGAGGGAGGAGGGGGAGTGGGGTGTGCCTTAGCCTTCTTGCTTATCAAGGCTGGCTCAGGCTGGGGACCCTCTGGATTTTTGCGCTGTGTCGCGCTGTCACTAGCTAAGCACACTGTTCAGCAATCCTTACTCACCTTCCTACCCAGCTTCCCAGCCTTGTCACACTTCTTCTTGCCATCGTGGCAAGCTTCGCAGGCCATCCACTCTTTCCACACACAGATTATCCCCCATTTTACACATCACTCACAAGGTCCGTTACTTCCTGGCATAGGGTCTACTTCCATCACGTCGACGTCCACCGCCGAGGCTTCTGGGCCAGACAACACGGCACCTCCCACAGCCCTTGTCAGCGACCCGCCCTCGCTGGTCTGGTCAGTCTCAGGTAGTTAGTGTGTCGCCTGTCAAACAAGGTTGGTGCATGCACCATCACACCCTCTTGTCCCTTCTCTGCAGACTTCTCTATCTGCCTCTGTGACTGCCGAACTGCCTCACCTCCTGTTTGAGGGCCACTGGAGCTGGCCACGGTCGACTTGGCCTTAGGTTTCGCTGCGCATGGGGGGAATCAGGCTTGAAGCGCCATCAACGCCAGGAAGGCATTGCTTATTGCGATCTCGGTTTCATCGGGGTAGTCGGGGACCTCCATACTCATGTCCGAGGCAAACTTGTGTAGTTGCTCGATACGTCCCTGTATCCAAGCGTCAGTGAGGGAATAGCATCACTAACACAACGACCACTCACTGATAGTTCCTCATATCGAGCCAACCACACCCGTGCTGTCTCCTCCTCCGCAGACTCACCAGGTATTTCCTTCATCAGCACCTCCAACTTCTTCATCTGCGAAGCCCACATGCCTGGAACGAAATCTCTTGTGGTGTCAGGAGTCACGAAAGGTGGTACGGATACAGATGCGCTCTGAGAGGAAGACATTGCGATGGCCTGAGAGAGACTGGATGGCGACGAAGTGAGCAGGAGTGAGGTTGACAGACTTAGCAGAAAAGGAACGAACACAGCGATTACGCTTGGTGCGTTAAGCGAACTTTACACCACGGAAGCATTTTCCCACAGCACGTGCTCGAGAACCCTGTCGCTTGTGCTTTGATCTGTGCACAGCCACCTTGATCACAATGGTGTTCCATCTCCATCTCGTACCTAATCACGTGCGCTTGACCAAGTGTCAGATAGTTACTTCCTCAGTAACACCAAGCTACTGAGGAAGTAACTATCTGACAGGTTATGAGCCCCGAGCTCTAACTGTGCACGAGAGAAGAACTACAGAAAGACTACCAAAAGAAGAACTACGAGAATGTCCTTCGAAATGAAACTTGGAGATGAATTTTTGAGGGTGCCGAAGCTTGCGGCAGACGGCACGAACTGGGTCACATATAAAGACAGACTTATTTGGTCAATAGAGGCACGAGGCCTTGGAGGGCACTTAGACGGCTCGGAGACAGAGCCCGAGGATCCGAAATCACTCGATGGTCGAGGGGAGAGTTGGTCCCCAACAAATTCAGCTGAAAGGAAAGAGGTCGAGGTTTGGAAAGCCGAAATGAAGACATGGCGAATGGGCGAGGCCGTCGTCAAGCAGCAAATTGCTGGTACCTTACCCGACACTCTATTCACACAGATTAAAAGACTCAGAACAGCACGCGAAATATTCAGACATCTTGCAAAGCTCTTTGAGCAGCGATCCCGAGTCATAGCAGTCGAGATCCTTCGAAAAATGCAAAACTTACGTTGTCGAGAGTGCGAGGACGTTCACAAACATTTCGATACCCTGCGAGACATGCGAGAACAATTAGCTTCGATGGACCAGGCGCCAACAGACGAAAGCTTTACCGCAATTATTATCAGTTCTCTTCCGAACTCGTACCAGGCACAAATTGGCGCGGTCATGGCTCTCTCAAAGGTTACAGGAACAGCAATTACTTCGGACGTACTTATGGAAACTGTTCTGGACGCATATGACAGCCGAAACTTAGGCGCACGAAAGTCTATGAATGAGAGCAGCGAAGATGCTGCATATACTGCTTCCGGAGATTCAAGACAGAGGAGGATACATGGGGATTGCTATACCTGTGGCAAGTACGGCCACATGGCGCGAGACTGCCGAGCAACTAAAGACAAGGCTACAAAGGAGAAAAACGAGGTTAGCAACTCGAAAGGAAAGGGAAATGAGAAGTCGAGCGAGAAGGCTGCAATTGCAGACAAGTCAAGTGGTGTGGCAAGCGATGCTGAGCCCGATGGCGTGTGGTTCGCGCACGCGGAATATTCTAGTGAAGAGGACGACGAGCTATCAGATTGGCTCACCGAGGTAGACGAAGAAGACATACCTGAAGCCGAGAGCGCGGCAACGACTGCCAGCACTATACAAGAACTTACCCTATGCCGGAGTTGTGGGAGCAGGAGTCCAGCGGTGACACGGCACGATAGCCCACTTGAGGGCGAGACAGCAAATGGGTCGAGCGACCACGAATCCAAGTCGAGCGTTCGCGGAAACCTCAAAAACGACTCCAAACGGAGCGCACACGAGAAGCGCCTTACCCCCGGAGCCAAGTTCCGAGTTGGAGAAACAAATGTTTGTATATCTGGAGATATCCTACCGACAGGACGACGAAAATATATATTTGGGACTATAGGAACGAGCGACGACGAAGTGCTACAGCTATCTGAAGGAGAAACAAGTCAGGAGGCAGGTAGAAGCAAAAATACAAAGCGGAACTTACCTACGCCCCCCATACAACCCGCCGAGCACCCCCGTGAGGTCACCCCTACCAGCCGTCATCGTAAACGAGAAGAAACAGAGCCTAGAAACGTTATCAGACGAGGCCTAGATAGCGGACCAACTTACCAGGGCCATTTTGAGGCCAAACAAAGTCTTCGGAGCGACGAAACCTGCAGAAATCACATCAGAACTTACCTTGGAGATCCTACAAGCAAGCTGGGGGAGCCGCCAGTACGCGAAACCGACTGGGGAGGCAGCGGCAGCATTAGCGTAGCTGCACGGACGAGCACGAGACGGCGCAACAGCCACAGACCCGCGCGTGGCCAAATCGGGTAATCACGCCACAACATAACGCGTCGACACTTCGAGAATTCGAGTTCACACAGGATTTGCTCAACAATAGACATGGTACATTCATTTTGCATTTCTATCATTTAATCCTTGCAGTTTATGGGGGAGTGTTGGAATATAAACTGCCCCCTAGGTAGTACATTCTTTAGGTGCGAAGGTTAGTCGCTTACATAAGCAGAAAAGCGGACTACAGTACAGTAAATTTTCCTGTAGTCTCCTCAGTAGCTTGGTGTTACTGAGGAGTAAGTCACTCTTTCTATTTAGCTTTACATTTACTGACAACCTGTAGAGTAACTATCTGACAGGTAGATATTAATATAGTAGCTTGGTGTTACTGAGGAAGTAACTATCTGACACCAAGGACGGTCAAAGTCTAAAGACCCCGGGAGGTGTAGGGGGTCTAGGCCCCCTGAGGCTGCAAGGTGCCCTCGGTGGCAGTTCCTACTCTTGCTACCTGCCAGATCACATGCCCCTCTCAGTCATGGGATTATGTCGCCACTTATCCTAATGGGGTACGCTTCCCCTCTGTCATGTGCCTATTACCGCCAGCAACCTTGTCACCTGTCACATGTCACTACGCTTCCCCGCAGCCCCCCCCACTGGCTATGCTGCTCCCTTCGCCCAGTCCCATTGCTCAGATGTATGGTAATGCCGCCCCATCTTAGTTCGTGTTTTTCTTCTCCCCTTTTGTTTTCTTTTCCTTCACCACTGTCACTGCTGCGTGCATGCCTACCCTAGAGTCGGACTTTACATTTTCCTTACTTTTGACATATGACAGATCCGAAATATGCTGAATTTTACCTTAGATACCACTGTTTTTACGATACAAAAGCCAGGGCTACTTAGAAAAATATACCACCCACCTTTTGGCATCACACAGCGAGAGTCTGAGAGTCCCCTTCGAGTCTAGAGAGCCTTCCCGAGCCATCTTCGAGTTTTCAAGAGAATCCTGAGTCCCAGAGTGCCCTTTACTGCCATTTTGCTGCCATCAAGTCCCATACTTCCCACAAACCGTCCTACAAGCTAACTATTGCCACCTACCGAGTTCCAACGAGCTCTCAAATTTCCCCTTCGTATATTTCCCGCTTTACTGCCTAACATCCCCCTCTTCTGTCTCCTTCCGACTCAAGACCCCTTGGGACGAGCCCAGGTTTTACCTACAGCTTTCCCCTCTTATTTCTCTTAGCACTCTCACAAGAAGAGTCGCCCACAATGCCTTCTGAAGTTTCAGTCACCATTGTGCAAGGTGACTATCAAGATCAGCCTTTCTAGATGTTCTCTGTAATCATATACTTTAGCTGAGTTCAGTGAAATCATAAGTACATACCTTAGCACTATCAGAGGTGGGCTCTGAGTTGTTGTCAGAATTGTCAGAGCTCCTGGAACCTTTGGACTTGGAGGTGTGAGGTAACCTCACACATATCCACAAAGAGCTTCACTAAGGACAATTGGCCTTCAGATATCTTCTTCACCATCTCCCTGTAATCAGCCAAATTGTTGACATCAATTGCATCTGATATCCATTGTCTACCAGGAAATGTTAGTAGTGATTGCAGTCATGAAATATATATAAAAATGCACCCTCAGGCCTTCAGTGGAAAATGTTTCTTCTCAGTAACCTGGTAGTCATCCAAGCCATGTTTGCAGAGTACTGCTTGCAAAAATTCGACATAGTTCGAGTCAGTGAGACTGAACAGTAGCTTTTTCATTTTCATAGATTTTTCTTCCTTTGATGTGGTCTTACCCTTCACAGATGTTTTCTTGATCTTTGAATAGACTGTCAGCAAAATAGAGAATGACTGTAGGAAGTCATTGTCAGGAGCTGGGGACAACATGATGGTGACTCTGGAAGAAGTAATTGGCATGACTAGTAACTCCAAGTTCTAACTAGGGCCACTTCCAGGGTCCTTGCTGGCAACGCCTGAAAGTGATTTTTGATTTTTGGATTTTCCCTGAACAAATGAAAACTGCTGTAACTGCACCATTCACCTCATCCTCTCAAACCTGCCTATACCTCTCTACCATTTCCTCTGCCATTTGCTACCATCCATCAGTCATGGAGCCAGAGCTGGCTTCATGCCACTCACTGATTTGAAGTTGACTTTGGGTTGCTTCAAACCTGTTGACTTTGCATCACAGAGGCACTTCAGTCAACCACCTATGAGGACCTATTAGGTCTATATATTCTTATAGATGTATTAGCCTAATAGGTGTCAACTGGTTGGGAATTCCCAACCTCTGGAGATTCTCCAGCTCATGGCTGGGGAATCTCCAGGCCTGCCATGCAATAGGTGCTGGAGAAAATGGGGGAAATCCATTTCTCCAGAATAAACACATTTTGGGTGTCAATATATTGGAGTGGCTGGGGTCCAAATATGATTTTTTCCGAGATATTACCTGCATTTTCTGGGTATTCCCCAGGCTGAATTGACCAACTTCCCAGTCCAATCCTGGGCATTCCCCATGCTGATATGACCTACCCATGGTGGTAACTGGGATTTCTCCAGGCTAAATTAGCCTACTTGCCAGTTCAATTCTGGGCATTCCCCATGCCAATTTGACCTACCAATGGTGGCAACTGGGATTTCTCCAGGCTAAATTAGCCTACTTGCCAGTTCAATTCTGGGCATTCCCCATGCCAATCTGACCTACCAATGGTGGCAACTGGGATTTCTCCAGGCTAAATTAGCCTACTTGCCAGTTCAATTCTGGGCATTCCCCATTCCAATTTGACCTACCAATGGTGGCAACTGGGATTTCTCCAGGCTAAATTGGCCTACTTGCCAGCTCAATTCTGGGCATTCCCCATGCCAATTTGACCTACCCATGGTAGCAACTGGGATTTCTCCGGGCTACATTAACCTACCTTCCCACTTCAGTCAACCCCCTACAGGGACCTATTAGGTTCATAAATTCTTACAGATGTTATGACCTAATAGGTGTCAAGTGGTTGGGAATACCTGACACCTGGGGATTCTCCAGAACATGCCTGGGGAATCTCCCATATGGCAGGAATGGCTGGGGTCCTGATATGATTTCCCCATGCCAAATTGGCCTGTCTCAAGTGGCAGCTGGATCTTCTCCAGCCTAAATTGACCAAGGTCCCAGTATGACCCTGGGCACTCCCCATGGAAAATTGACCTGGCCCAGGTGGCAACTGGATCTTCTCCAGGCTAAATTGACCTGCTTCCAGTCCAGTCCTGGCCATTTCCCATGCCAAATTGACCAGTCCTTGAAGGCAATGGGGTATTCTCCAGACTAAAATGGACCCCCCTACTTGGCTAAACCTGGGCATTCCCCATCCTCTTTTGACCTACCCTAGGGTAGCAGTTGGGACTTTCCCAGGGTAGGTTGACCCCTTCTCTAGTCTGTACCTGGACATTCCCCAGTAAAATTGACCTATTCCTAGTGATAACTGGACTTCTCCTGGGAATTCCCAGGCTGAATTGACCTATGCCTGGTGATAATTGGGTTGTACCCAGGCTCAATTGAACCTTGTTCCATTGCAAACATGGGCATGCCATATACTAAGTTGAGCTAGCCCAGGTGGCAGCTGGCCATTGAACAGGCTACACCTGGATATTCCCCATGCACATTTGACTTACTGTATCCCTGGTGAAAGAATTGCTGGCAGCCCCATGCCAAATTGACATCACTATGACCATGCATAGCACCTTAGAAATTCTCCATGACCAATTGGAGATTCTCCAGGGGGGCTTGGGGAATCTCCATGACAGGTTGGAGATTCCCCAAGGGGGCATGGAGATTCTCCACAGTGACTTGGAGATTCTCCATGACTGGTTGGAGATTCCCCAAGGGGGGCATGGAGATTCTCCACAGTGACTTGGAGATTCTCCATGACTGGTTGGAGATTCTCCATGTCATTTTGGAGATTCTCCACAGTGATTTGGGGATTCTCCATGACTGGTTGGTGGTTCCCCAAGGGGGTATGGAGATGCTCCATGACTGGTTGGAGATTCCCCAGGGGGGCATGGAGATTCTCCATGGAAGGTTGGAGATTCTCCATGGCAGGTTGGAGATTCTCCAGGAGGGCTTGGGGAATCTCCATGACAGGTTGGAGATTCTCCACAGTGAGTTGGAGATTCTCCATGACAGGTTGGAGATTCTCCACAGTGGGTTGGAGATTCTCCATGACAGGTTGGAGATTCTCCACAGTGGGTTGGAGATTCTCCATGACAGGCTGGAGATTCCCCATGGCAGGTTGGAGATTCTCCACAGTGAGTTGGAGATTCTCCATGACAGGTTGGAGATTCCCCATGGGGGCATGGAGATTCTCCATGGCAGGTTGGAGATTCTCCACAGTGAGTTGGAGATTTTCCATGACAGGTTGGAGATTCCCCAAGGGGGCATGGAGATTCTCCATGACTGGTTGGAGATTCCCCAGGGGGGCATGGAGATTCTCCATGGAAGGTTGGAGATTCTCCAGGAAGGCTTGGGGAATCTCCATGACAGGTTGGAGATTCTCCACAGTGAGTTGGAGATTCTCCACAGTGGGTTGGAGATTCTCCATGACAGGTTGGAGATTCCCCATGGCAGGTTGGAGATTCTCCACAGTGAGTTGGGGATTCTCCATGACAGGTTGGAGATTCCCCAAGGGGTCATGGAGATTCCCCATGGCAGGTTGGAGATTCTCCACAGTGAGTTGGAGATTCCCCAAGGGGTCATGGAGATTCTCCATGGCAGGTTGGAGATTCTCCATGACAGGTTGGAGATTCCCCAAGGGGTCATGGAGATTCTCCATGGCAGGTTGGGGATTCTCCATGGCAGGTTGGAGATTCTCCACAGCAGGTTGGAGATTCTCCATGACAGGTTGGAGATTCCCCATGGCTGGTTGGAGATTCTCCATGACAGGTTGGAGATTCCCCAAGGGGTCATGGAGATTCTCCACAGTCACTTGGGGATTCTCCATGACAGGTTGGAGATTCCCCAAGGGGGCATGGAGATTCTCCATGTCATTTTGGAGATTCTCCACAGTGATTTGGGGATTCTCCATGACTGGTTGGTGATTCCCGAGGGGGGCATGGAGATTCTCCAGGGAGGTATGGAGATTCTCCATGGTAGGTTGGAGATTCTCCAGGGGGGGGCTTGGGGAATCTCCATGACAGGTTGGAGATTCTCCACAGTGATTTGGAGATTCTCCATGACAGGTTGGGGATTCATGGAGATTCTCCACAGTGACTTGGGGATTCTCCATAACATGTTGGAGATTCTCCAGGGAGCTATGGAGATTCTCCAGGGAGCTATGGAGATTCTCCATGGCAGGTTGGAGATTCTCCATGGCAGGCAAAAAGTGCCCTGTACATAGTACTTTCCCAGCCCAGCTTCTGAGGGCTAGGGGCCAGGGAAGCCTCAGGCCAGGCCATGAAGCCCTACAAGCCCAGTATGAGGGATTGGCCTCACCCAAAAGCTGGTGCTGTTGGCTTGGGCATGGCTTACCAGTACAAAAATGATATTTAACACAAAGTATTTCTACACAAATTGCACTCAGTGTGCACTGGGAAAAACTATCAGAAACTCTAGGGCATGATATAGAGCATCTAGGAGAGTTGGACTAATGAAGAATTAGGGAAAAAAACACCACACCCAGTCCCAATATAATCCAAATTTCATCATACAGGACCTTTCACCAGAAAAAGGGCAATACCTCTAGACATGCCAGTGCAATAGTGGCAAAAAATATATCAGCCAGAAGGTATATTCAAGTAGAATCACCTTGTAGAAAACCAGGAGGTTAGGTGCAATGGTGAAGAATCTGAAAATAAAATGCTGAGGATGGGTGAGACAACTGAAGGGGTGAGGTCTTCCAAAGGGGCCTTTATAGCCTGGAAGAGAGAACTGTCTGAGGAAGGACATCTGAGGCAGTCTGAGATCTGTCTGAACACAGCAGAAGGCAACTCAAGGCCTTCTCTAACTTGAACTCAAACTCATAACTCAGAACTTTGCTATTATTTTGTGTAAGTAGTTACAGTGGAGAGTAAGTGCACATGGGCTTACTTAAGCCACATCACGTGTCTACTCTCGAAGCTAAGTAAAGTCTAAAGTAAATGAACAAAAATAAAGGTAAAAGAAAGTAAAAGCAGTAAAGTAGAAGTAAAAGTAAAAACTATAAAATAAAATAAATATCTTAGTGGGGAGTACTCACTCCCTACATCCCCGGGTCACTTGAGAATTCAACCATCCTCGGTTGCAAACTGAGAGTACGAGCTCAAAGGTGCCCATGGGGAAAGGTAGCGGACGGGCTCGCCGAAGGACGATGACTGCGCGAAACTTCATGAGACTCGAGGAGATGGCAAAGGGGAGTGTAGGGAAGGTGTAGGAAAAGAAACTGAATGAATACGCGCACCCCATCCCGAGATATCAGCAAAACCGGCTTGAGACACCACCGCACATGAAATTCCAGATTTCTCAACAAGGACCGCACGAACCGTGACATGAGGTATACCATTCGAAAGCACTGGTCCAGTAGTACTATATCCCAAAAAAGCGAAAGGCAAGGCGAAGAACCGAGGGAGATACGATGTAGACAGTGCGTAGGCCAGCATAAGGGGTGGGAAGAGGAGGCTGCTGCGCAACAACCGCTGAGGCAATCGATACGAAACTGCAGGTAACGGTAGAGGACACCTAGGAAGAGATGGTGAAAAAGGAACCAGACCGATTGACCTGCCCAGTCCCGAGATATCCGCCAGGTCGCCTCATACCTCCTCCATACACAGAAACTCTCATACCTCCACAGCCGTCGAGTGCGTAGGAATGAGAAAGGTATCACCAGGTATCCATAAGCAATTAGTAGCACCATGCCAAAAAGCGAGAGGCGCGATGGCGAAATGAGTGAGATGTGCGATCCCAACCTCGTCACCCTGCTCAGACACGAAAACCCAAATAACACCGCAACAGCGAATGCGCGTGCTACGTCTCGAATATCTTCTGGTAGATGTCATCTAGGGAATCCACTTCTGAAAGAAGCGAACGATTCGGCGCGGAATTGCATGGGTTACAGCCTAAGCAAGGTAGGGGGCTAAGAGGGCAGCATGGCGTCGGTGAGGAACCGCTAGGTGGAAATCTATGAAACTCCGGGAGGTGATAGGAATGCTCGAGGAGAGTTGGGGGAATGAGGAATTGTAGGAAAAGGCGCACCCGTTCCCGAGATATTAGCAAAACTGTCTCATACCCCTCTGTACACTAGGAAAACCCATATCTCTACAACCGCTGAGCGCGAAGCCATGAGAAAGGCATCACCAGGTAGCCAGTAACAGGTAGAACCAACATGCGAGAAAGCGAGAGGCTTGACGCGAAAATGGCCGAGATACGCAAACCCGACCTCGCCACCCTGTCCAAATACAAAAACTTGAATAAGTTTTGAACCGCAAAAGCGGGCGCGATGTCTTATATATCTTCTGGTAGATACCGTCTAGTAGATTCGCTTCTGAGAAAAGCGAGCGATTCGGGCGAGAACTGCGCGAGTTAGGATCTAAATGGGGTAGGGGGTGGGAGGATGGCATCGCGTTGATGGGGAACCGCCAGGTGGAATTCTATGAAACTTTAGGAGGTGATAGCGACGTTCGAGGAGAGTTTGGAGAACGCGGAAACAAGGAAAACGGCGCACCCAATCAAGAGATATTCCAGATTTCGTCCTACAGTGCCTTTCTCCAAAGAATGGGAGATATCTCTGGATGCGCTGAGCCAATTATGACAAAATATATACCATTTGAAAGGTATCGTCGAGTACATCCAGAATCCCAGTTTGCGAGAGGGACGGATGAGTGGTTGTCGAGATATCGAGTCGGCGAGGTGGGGGATGACAGAGGTGTGCAGCGGCCTAACACTCGGTAAGGGGAAGCTCAAAGAATGATACATATATTCATGAAAAAAAGAATAAACACAATAAAAAGATACCAATGGGTTAAAGGAGCCCCCTGTCCACTCAGTACAGCCTGCACGAAGGCTGAGGTGTGCAGCTGCAGCTGCGCGACCTTCTCGGAATCTCGAGTGGGTTGACGCGCGCATCACCAAAATTGCCAAACTCCGCTATTCCCCGATAAGGAATATAGTTCAGGGGGCTGTGCCACTGACACGCCGTGAGTGTGTACACTCGACTAGTAATCAGGGGTGGCCCGCAGCCTGGGCCTTCCCCACATTGTGGCTGTGTCATGCCTTAATTGCCCCCATCCTCCTACTCCGCTTTTTTGATTATGTAAGCAAAAAAGCGGTCTCCTGGGCTTCATTTCTGCCTCACCACACTTCCTCCTTGCATTGTAGCATGCTATAATGTATCTTAATAGATCTGGGGCATTTTACCCCTTAGATAGACACACAATTCTGATCCAATTTAGGCCATTAAATGAGGGTCTAGGAATTTCAGGCCATGCCCCCCTGACATATCTCCCCTATGTATTTTGACCCTCATTTAATGGCCTAAATTGGATCAGAATTGTGTGTCTATCTAAGGGGTAAAATGCCCCAGATCTATTAAGATACATTATAGCATGCTACAATGCAAGGAGGAAGTGTGGTGAGGCAGAAATGAAGCCCAGGAGACCGCTTTTTTGCTTACATAATCAAAAAAGCGGAGTAGGAGGATGGGGGCAATTAAGGCATGACACAGCCACAATGTGGGGAAGGCCCAGGCTGCGGGCCACCCCTGATTACTAGTCGAGTGTACACACTCACGGCGTGTCAGTGGCACAGCCCCCTGAACTATATTCCTTATCGGGGAATAGCGGAGTTTGGCAATTTTGGTGATGCGCGCGTCAACCCACTCGAGATTCCGAGAAGGTCGCGCAGCTGCAGCTGCACACCTCAGCCTTCGTGCAGGCTGTACTGAGTGGACAGGGGGCTCCTTTAACCCATTGGTATCTTTTTATTGTGTTTATTCTTTTTTTCATGAATATATGTATCATTCTTTGAGCTTCCCCTTACCGAGTGTTAGGCCGCTGCACACCTCTGTCATCCCCCACCTCGCCGACTCGATATCTCGACAACCACTCATCCGTCCCTCTCGCAAACTGGGATTCTGGATGTACTCGACGATACCTTTCAAATGGTATATATTTTGTCATAATTGGCTCAGCGCATCCAGAGATATCTCCCATTCTTTGGAGAAAGGCACTGTAGGACGAAATCTGGAATATCTCTTGATTGGGTGCGCCGTTTTCCTTGTTTCCGCGTTCTCCAAACTCTCCTCGAACGTCGCTATCACCTCCTAAAGTTTCATAGAATTCCACCTGGCGGTTCCCCATCAACGCGATGCCATCCTCCCACCCCCTACCCCATTTAGATCCTAACTCGCGCAGTTCTCGCCCGAATCGCTCGCTTTTCTCAGAAGCGAATCTACTAGACGGTATCTACCAGAAGATATATAAGACATCGCGCCCGCTTTTGCGGTTCAAAACTTATTCAAGTTTTTGTATTTGGACAGGGTGGCGAGGTCGGGTTTGCGTATCTCGGCCATTTTCGCGTCAAGCCTCTCGCTTTCTCGCATGTTGGTTCTACCTGTTACTGGCTACCTGGTGATGCCTTTCTCATGGCTTCGCGCTCAGCGGTTGTAGAGATATGGGTTTTCCTAGTGTACAGAGGGGTATGAGACAGTTTTGCTAATATCTCGGGAACGGGTGCGCCTTTTCCTACAATTCCTCATTCCCCCAACTCTCCTCGAGCATTCCTATCACCTCCCGGAGTTTCATAGATTTCCACCTAGCGGTTCCTCACCGACGCCATGCTGCCCTCTTAGCCCCCTACCTTGCTTAGGCTGTAACCCATGCAATTCCGCGCCGAATCGTTCGCTTCTTTCAGAAGTGGATTCCCTAGATGACATCTACCAGAAGATATTCGAGACGTAGCACGCGCATTCGCTGTTGCGGTGTTATTTGGGTTTTCGTGTCTGAGCAGGGTGACGAGGTTGGGATCGCACATCTCACTCATTTCGCCATCGCGCCTCTCGCTTTTTGGCATGGTGCTACTAATTGCTTATGGATACCTGGTGATACCTTTCTCATTCCTACGCACTCGACGGCTGTGGAGGTATGAGAGTTTCTGTGTATGGAGGAGGTATGAGGCGACCTGGCGGATATCTCGGGACTGGGCAGGTCAATCGGTCTGGTTCCTTTTTCACCATCTCTTCCTAGGTGTCCTCTACCGTTACCTGCAGTTTCGTATCGATTGCCTCAGCGGTTGTTGCGCAGCAGCCTCCTCTTCCCACCCCTTATGCTGGCCTACGCACTGTCTACATCGTATCTCCCTCGGTTCTTCGCCTTGCCTTTCGCTTTTTTGGGATATAGTACTACTGGACCAGTGCTTTCGAATGGTATACCTCATGTCACGGTTCGTGCGGTCCTTGTTGAGAAATCTGGAATTTCATGTGCGGTGGTGTCTCAAGCCGGTTTTGCTGATATCTCGGGATGGGGTGCGCGTATTCATTCAGTTTCTTTTCCTACACCTTCCCTACACTCCCCTTTGCCATCTCCTCGAGTCTCATGAAGTTTCGCGCAGTCATCGTCCTTCGGCGAGCCCGTCCGCTACCTTTCCCCATGGGCACCTTTGAGCTCGTACTCTCAGTTTGCAACCGAGGATGGTTGAATTCTCAAGTGACCCGGGGATGTAGGGAGTGAGTACTCCCCACTAAGATATTTATTTTATTTTATAGTTTTTACTTTTACTTCTACTTTACTGCTTTTACTTTCTTTTACCTTTATTTTTGTTCATTTACTTTAGACTTTACTTAGCTTCGAGAGTAGACACGTGATGTGGCTTAAGTAAGCCCATGTGCACTTACTCTCCACTGTAACTACTTACACAAAATAATAGCAAAGTTCTGAGTTATGAGTTTGAGTTCAAGTTAGAGAAGGCCTTGAGTTGCCTTCTGCTGTGTTCAGACAGATCTCAGACTGCCTCAGATGTCCTTCCTCAGACAGTTCTCTCTTCCAGGCTATAAAGGCCCCTTTGGAAGACCTCACCCCTTCAGTTGTCTCACCCATCCTCAGCATTTTATTTTCAGATTCTTCACCATTGCACCTAACCTCCTGGTTTTCTACAAGGTGATTCTACTTGAATATACCTTCTGGCTGATATATTTTTTGCCACTATTGCACTGGCATGTCTAGAGGTATTGCCCTTTTTCTGGTGAAAGGTCCTGTATGATGAAATTTGGATTATATTGGGACTGGGTGTGGTGTTTTTTTCCCTAATTCTTCATTAGTCCAACTCTCCTAGATGCTCTATATCATGCCCTAGAGTTTCTGATAGTTTTTCCCAGTGCACACTGAGTGCAATTTGTGTAGAAATACTTTGTGTTAAATATCATTTTTGTACTGGTAAGCCATGCCCAAGCCAACAGCACCAGCTTTTGGGTGAGGCCAATCCCTCATACTGGGCTTGTAGGGCTTCATGGCCTGGCCTGAGGCTTCCCTGGCCCCTAGCCCTCAGAAGCTGGGCTGGGAAAGTACTATGTACAGGGCACTTTTTGCCTGCCATGGAGAATCTCCAACCTGCCATGGAGAATCTCCATAGCTCCCTGGAGAATCTCCATAGCTCCCTGGAGAATCTCCAACATGTTATGGAGAATCCCCAAGTCACTGTGGAGAATCTCCATGAATCCCCAACCTGTCATGGAGAATCTCCAAATCACTGTGGAGAATCTCCAACCTGTCATGGAGATTCCCCAAGCCCCCCCCTGGAGAATCTCCAACCTACCATGGAGAATCTCCATACCTCCCTGGAGAATCTCCATGCCCCCCTCGGGAATCACCAACCAGTCATGGAGAATCCCCAAATCACTGTGGAGAATCTCCAAAATGACATGGAGAATCTCCATGCCCCCTTGGGGAATCTCCAACCTGTCATGGAGAATCCCCAAGTGACTGTGGAGAATCTCCATGACCCCTTGGGGAATCTCCAACCTGTCATGGAGAATCTCCAACCAGCCATGGGGAATCTCCAACCTGTCATGGAGAATCTCCAACCTGCTGTGGAGAATCTCCAACCTGCCATGGAGAATCCCCAACCTGCCATGGAGAATCTCCATGACCCCTTGGGGAATCTCCAACCTGTCATGGAGAATCTCCAACCTGCCATGGAGAATCTCCATGACCCCTTGGGGAATCTCCAACTCACTGTGGAGAATCTCCAACCTGCCATGGGGAATCTCCATGACCCCTTGGGGAATCTCCAACCTGTCATGGAGAATCCCCAACTCACTGTGGAGAATCTCCAACCTGCCATGGGGAATCTCCAACCTGTCATGGAGAATCTCCAACCCACTGTGGAGAATCTCCAACTCACTGTGGAGAATCTCCAACCTGTCATGGAGATTCCCCAAGCCTTCCTGGAGAATCTCCAACCTTCCATGGAGAATCTCCATGCCCCCCTGGGGAATCTCCAACCAGTCATGGAGAATCTCCATGCCCCCTTGGGGAATCTCCAACCTGTCATGGAAAATCTCCAACTCACTGTGGAGAATCTCCAACCTGCCATGGAGAATCTCCATGCCCCCATGGGGAATCTCCAACCTGTCATGGAGAATCTCCAACTCACTGTGGAGAATCTCCAACCTGCCATGGGGAATCTCCAGCCTGTCATGGAGAATCTCCAACCCACTGTGGAGAATCTCCAACCTGTCATGGAGAATCTCCAACCCACTGTGGAGAATCTCCAACCTGTCATGGAGAATCTCCAACTCACTGTGGAGAATCTCCAACCTGTCATGGAGATTCCCCAAGCCCTCCTGGAGAATCTCCAACCTGCCATGGAGAATCTCCAACCTTCCATGGAGAATCTCCATGCCCCCCTGGGGAATCTCCAACCAGTCATGGAGCATCTCCATACCCCCTTGGGGAACCACCAACCAGTCATGGAGAATCCCCAAATCACTGTGGAGAATCTCCAAAATGACATGGAGAATCTCCAACCAGTCATGGAGAATCTCCAAGTCACTGTGGAGAATCTCCATGCCCCCCTTGGGGAATCTCCAACCAGTCATGGAGAATCTCCAAGTCACTGTGGAGAATCTCCATGCCCCCTTGGGGAATCTCCAACCTGTCATGGAGATTCCCCAAGCCCCCCTGGAGAATCTCCAATTGGTCATGGAGAATTTCTAAGGTGCTATGCATGGTCATAGTGATGTCAATTTGGCATGGGGCTGCCAGCAATTCTTTCACCAGGGATACAGTAAGTCAAATGTGCATGGGGAATATCCAGGTGTAGCCTGTTCAATGGCCAGCTGCCACCTGGGCTAGCTCAACTTAGTATATGGCATGCCCATGTTTGCAATGGAACAAGGTTCAATTGAGCCTGGGTACAACCCAATTATCACCAGGCATAGGTCAATTCAGCCTGGGAATTCCCAGGAGAAGTCCAGTTATCACTAGGAATAGGTCAATTTTACTGGGGAATGTCCAGGTACAGACTAGAGAAGGGGTCAACCTACCCTGGGAAAGTCCCAACTGCTACCCTAGGGTAGGTCAAAAGAGGATGGGGAATGCCCAGGTTTAGCCAAGTAGGGGGGTCCATTTTAGTCTGGAGAATACCCCATTGCCTTCAAGGACTGGTCAATTTGGCATGGGAAATGGCCAGGACTGGACTGGAAGCAGGTCAATTTAGCCTGGAGAAGATCCAGTTGCCACCTGGGCCAGGTCAATTTTCCATGGGGAGTGCCCAGGGTCATACTGGGACCTTGGTCAATTTAGGCTGGAGAAGATCCAGCTGCCACTTGAGACAGGCCAATTTGGCATGGGGAAATCATATCAGGACCCCAGCCATTCCTGCCATATGGGAGATTCCCCAGGCATGTTCTGGAGAATCCCCAGGTGTCAGGTATTCCCAACCACTTGACACCTATTAGGTCATAACATCTGTAAGAATTTATGAACCTAATAGGTCCCTGTAGGGGGTTGACTGAAGTGGGAAGGTAGGTTAATGTAGCCCGGAGAAATCCCAGTTGCTACCATGGGTAGGTCAAATTGGCATGGGGAATGCCCAGAATTGAGCTGGCAAGTAGGCCAATTTAGCCTGGAGAAATCCCAGTTGCCACCATTGGTAGGTCAAATTGGAATGGGGAATGCCCAGAATTGAACTGGCAAGTAGGCTAATTTAGCCTGGAGAAATCCCAGTTGCCACCATTGGTAGGTCAGATTGGCATGGGGAATGCCCAGAATTGAACTGGCAAGTAGGCTAATTTAGCCTGGAGAAATCCCAGTTGCCACCATTGGTAGGTCAAATTGGCATGGGGAATGCCCAGAATTGAACTGGCAAGTAGGCTAATTTAGCCTGGAGAAATCCCAGTTACCACCATGGGTAGGTCATATCAGCATGGGGAATGCCCAGGATTGGACTGGGAAGTTGGTCAATTCAGCCTGGGGAATACCCAGAAAATGCAGGTAATATCTCGGAAAAAATCATATTTGGACCCCAGCCACTCCAATATATTGACACCCAAAATGTGTTTATTCTGGAGAAATGGATTTCCCCCATTTTCTCCAGCACCTATTGCATGGCAGGCCTGGAGATTCCCCAGCCATGAGCTGGAGAATCTCCAGAGGTTGGGAATTCCCAACCAGTTGACACCTATTAGGCTAATACATCTATAAGAATATATAGACCTAATAGGTCCCTGTAGGTGGTTGACTGAAGTGTGCCATCCATGTCCTTAATGAGGTATTGTTCATATGAGGCCCAGGTAGATGACAAGGATGATTCCAACATGGTCTCAAGGCTACTGATCACTACCTTCTTCGTCATAGCCATTTCTTTTATCTGTTTGCAGATTTCCAGGCTGGCTGCTAGAAGATCTTGCGTCGAAATTTCGATCTTGGCCTCTAAGACTTGGGACACCAGCCATTTAGTGGCAGCAGCTTCATCAAAACCACTCTGGTAGTGAAATTGAGGAGTAGGGTTAGATGGAGGTCTGGAGGTCGAAGGCTTGGCAGCATTAGGTCTAGCCTGCTGATCATTATGTGGTGGCTGAGTGTTCGAAGTCATGGTCGGTACCAGGTTGTTGGAAGGGGGAGGGTTGGCCATAGTGGCATTTTGAGGGTGACGAGTGGGGATTTCCATGCCATCAAAGTGGGCTGGTTTCTTCCTTTTGATAGCATTCTTAAGCTCCTCTACCTGAGCATAGGCTCTGGCAAGTGCACGCTTATCTTCTTTGTTGGCATTATCTTCTATTTCTTGGTTGATGAGGTAAGATGAGGGGTGGACCTTGCCCTGAAACTTGGTGGTGTCTTCTGAGCCAAAGAACATGGTATTGACAAGGTGGGGCAGGGTATCACACCCTCTAGATGAAGAGGCAGTACCTGGAGACTGAATAGAGACGAGATTAGCTGATGCCATAATAGACTCTCTGAGAGCCAGGAAGTTATCAATTTTCTCTTTGAAATTCCACCCTGCTGCAGACCTAGGAATGTCAGAACTGTCTTTCATAAAGACTTTACCACCTATAAGCACACATTTCCCTTCACAAACATACTCATTGCAGAGCTCACACTTGGCTGTTCTATGGCCATTGGTTCCTCCACAGAAGAAGCAGCAGGGGTTGAAAGAGTGGTGAAACTGCTGTTCTGCAGGTTGAGTCTGGTGGCTGCCTGAGGCAGGGTTGGCAGCTTGGACATATTCCCTTTTAAGAATAGTGGGCAGCAAAGTTGGTTGGGAGTAGGAGTCTGGGAATAAGGCCAAACTATCAATTTGGACAGCATTTCAGCAGGCCCCACTAAGGAGGTAGGTCGCATGCTTGTAGACTTCATCGAATGGCCACAGGTCATCGACATCATGGTCTAGATCTTTGAGTTGGAGGCGAGTGGCAAGGCTGCTACAGATTTTGGGGGAAATCCTTTGAGGAACTTCTCATTAACATAGTTGTCAGTAAGTCTCTTCTTCTTGTTAATTAGGGCTACAACTCGGCAGAATTCCTGCACATATTTGCTGAGGTCCTTGAGGGATGACATGGGTTTCTGGACTTGGTGGTGGAGGAGAGTCTCGAGGTTGGCTTTAGTATACTGCCACCCTTTGACATCAGCACCAGGGTAGAAACTGGTGACTTCTCTAGTAAAGTCTTCCCAGTCATCACCTGTAGCAGAGTCAAGGGAGGACCATAGCTCTGACTTGTTTCTGTCAGCATAGTGAATAGCCCACCTAATCTTAACCCTGTCATCGGTGATTCCTGCATCAGTGCAGATCTGGTCGATGTCTTCAAAGTAGGCACAAATATCTTCTGTTTTTCCCAAAAACTTGGGGGCTTTGTTAGAACCTCTAAGGGGCATTTCACAATGGTTGGTAGTAGCAGACATGGCTGTGGGAAACAACAATGAGAGTGGAAGGGGGTACTGAGGTATCAGCAGGGAAGTATGGGCTAGTGGTAGAATGGGATTCTGTGAGGTGGTGAAGGATGTCAATGGGAGGAGAAGTTGTTCTGTGGCAAAGGTCGAAGCTGACAAAGAAACTGGAGGGGATAGGTCAGTAAGCAGTGATAATTCTTGATGATCAGGTGGTGGTGCAAAGGACTTGCCAAGCTCGAAGGCACTGGGTATATTGGCTATTGAAAGAGAGGGAGATTCTGGATGATGAGGGGATCTGACAGTGGAAAGCTCTACATCTGGAGAACTAGGCTCTGGAATATCATGGGGGTTAATAGTGGGCACAAAAATATCAGAGGAAGATATAGAAAGATGGCAGAAGGGCTCTAAGAGCTCTTCAAGTTCTGTTCTGTGGTGGGTAGGTTGTAGAGATCTCCTTTCCAGATCTACAGACCCCTCATGGTGGGCTCCAAAACAATGTGGGCTACTCTTCTTGCAAGAGTGCTAAGGGAAATAAGAGGGGAAAGCTGTAGGTAAGACCTAGGCTTGTCCCAAGGTGTCTTGAGTTGGAAGGAGACAGAAGAAGGGGATTCTAGGTGGTAAAGTGGGAAATATACAAAAGGGGGACTTGAGAGCTCATTGGAACTCGGTAGGCGGCAATAGTAGGCTTGGAGGATGGTTTCTGGGATGTTTGGGACTCGATGGTGGCAAAATGGCAGCAAAGGGAATTCTGGGACTTGGGGTACTCTTGAAAACTCAGAGATGGCTCGGGAAGGCTCTCTAGACTCGAAGGGGACTCTCAGATTCTCGCAGTGTGATGCCAAAAGGTGGGTGGTATATTTTTCTAAGTATCTCGGCTTTTGTATCATAAGGACAGTGGTATCTAAGGTAAAATTTGGCATATTTCAGATCTGTCATATGTCAAAGTAAGAAAAAATGTAAAGTCTGACTCTAGGGTAGGCATGCACACAGCGACAACAGAGGTAGGGAAAACGAGTAAAAGTGGGAAACAGGGGTGAGTAAGGGTGAGGCAGTAAGACCACATGCCTGGGTGGTGGAAGCACTTGCTGGGTGCTGAAGAGAAAATATGTGAGAGGACTCAGGGATAGCTTCTGAAGGCTAGTTAGACCCTAAAGGGAATCCTGTTGAAGAGAAGAACTAGTAGGAAAAGAAAACAGAAAAAGAACTGAGACACTTAGCTGTAGACTCTACTGAAAACTCTGCTGCTCCACCACCTTAGGACTTCCCTAAGGCTGCTCAGACCTCACTCTCAAGGGCTGTAGCAGTAAGAGACTGCCACAGACTGGTCCCACCAGCCTGTGATCCCCAGCCTCTATAGTGGTAGCTTCTTGTTCTTCTTGTAGCTAGTACAAATTCAAAGTCAAGTCTGTGTGTGCTTACTAAGCAACCTCTCGCCTCACCACTAAGTCCCCATCCCACTTACAAAATGGGGATCAAGCCCCTTAGAAAAGTAAATAAAATCCTCCACACCTCAAACCTCTCATATCCATCTATTCCCTTACCAGGGAGCTCCCACTCCCTACAGCACTGGCAGCAGTTCTAAGGGCAAGGACAGCCTTGGTGCTTGTAGAGAGACAAAAGGCACTGAGGGTGTCATGGTGACATGTGACAGATCAGCAGGACACACAAAGGTGCCAAAGTAGGTGGCAATGGTGTTGGTGGTGATAGGGGTAGCAGTAGCCATGTGATAATGAGGAAACAAGGCAGGTGATGTGTTTACAGGCTGTCTCGTGATTGTAAGGGATGCATGATTGGGTGATTGGTGAAAGTAAGGATTGCTGCTGAAGGTGCTTTGCAGTCTCAGGGAGCCTAGACTCCCTACACTGGACTTTCACTCTAGCCTCCCTCTGCCCTTGGACCCTTCTGGAGACCATTGAGAACTGGTCTTGACAGGTGGGTACCCCATGCAATGCAGATTTCTTGTCACTAAACATATGAATAACCTTTTGCAGCATGATAAAAGCAATGAGTTCTACCCTGCTATTGGCATCAATAACCTACTTTTCTCCCATTCAAGCTGGACTGTGTGACATAGTCCAAGACTGTCTTCTGTCACAACCTTGATAGGTTTCTCCATTTTTTTCCTGCTCAAACCTGACAATGTTTCCACACTGGTGGCATCTGCGATGGCTGATCACATTTACACTCCAAGAATTTCACAATGTTTCCTCAAAAAACATGCTGAAAAAAGGAAGGGAAGAGATACTCTTTTACTTTAGATGTTTCAAAAGAAAAAATGCAGAAATAATGTTTTATTTTTTTCAGAAAACATGAATTGATACTAATGCCAATTAGTGTAGGAGTTAATGGACATTACCACTAATCTATGTTTCTGCACAAAGAAGAAAAAATTACATTTACCTTTTTTGTGACAAATCATGCAAAATAAAAGAGAATCTCTTCCCTCCATTTTTTTAGCATATTTTCTGAAGAAACATTATGAAATGCTTGCAGTGTTAACAGTCATTTTTGCAGTTGTCCATCACAACATGCCCCGTTATCAGGTGTTCAGTCAAGGGATAACCATGAGGTACATTGTACAATGGCACTGATACATGCAGGTGTCCATGACTGTGCTGCATATATGTCAAGAAACTGCACATTCTGAGGTACTGTGAACAGATATGAATGCATGTTTACCTGGAGGTCCAATGTACATATGTCTTCATGTGTAACTTACCTAGGCATAGTGCATCTTATTGTGAAATGTATCTTCCCTGATGTCCAGATCCAAGAGATGGAAGTGGTTGATAGCACTGTCCTTTGGCTGCCAAGTAGGCCATCCACTACCCCAAAGAAGTCACTAGAGTGATCCAATTCAATGGTTTTCATCTGCACAATCATCCAGCAGAGAGCACCCATACTCAGGGAACTGTGGCTGTGGGGTTGAAGCACTTTGCTGCATATCCTACTTCTAATGCTGCCCAAGTAGTGTGCCAGCAGTCGATGAAAACCTGTTTGTGCCTCCTTCAATGTCATAACTCTCTGCATATTTCTACCCATTTTTCAACTCCCTATGTTCAAACAAAGATGCCAGGATTGTTTCAACAGCATGTCTGACTGCAACATGCCGACATACCATGAGGCAAATCAAGGATACTTGTTCACTCACATCTTCTAAGGCTATCAAAGCTGAACATGGTCTTTTGAACAATGGACACTGCCCTTGCTGGTATGACTGGTGATAGTTGCAATATGACCCATATGGGACATGCAGTGCAAACAGAACTAGTACACTTTGAATCACCCTTGCCATCTCTTGGACCTCTTTCTTGACACCTCAGATTCAGCCAGCCCTGTTTCTACCAGTGCCTCCTCACTTTCCACTTGAATACAAAGACATCAATTTCATCTTCATTCGTCACTCTTCACATTTCACACTGCTGTCCTGACTGTGATTCTAATTAGGTCCTTGTCACCTGTCATTGCCATGCATCCATTGTGGTCTTCTGGTGCTGATGTCATACTGCAGCCTGCATGGGTGTGCACATGCACATGCTGATCATGAGCAGTGCTTTGTGATATTCTCTTTGTCTGGTGTATTTGGCCATCAATTGTTAACCACAGTTTTACAATTTACTGCCACTGTGCCACTTCTGTCTAACCACTTTTTGTAGGAGGGACCATCCAGATGCCTTGTTGTTTGTCTGATTTGGTTAATTGCAATGCCTGGAGCCCAGATCTGGGATCAGCACAAGTGCCAATACCATGCCATTGTGTGCATATCTGGATGCACAGGTGATATTTTTGCATGGGATCAAACTGACATGGTGGGGGCTACTGGCATTGTGCAAGTACATGGGACCTTCACCCATCTACAAAGTATGGAATACAGAGAGATGGCTATCAGGGAAGGATATTTTCCATTTTTGTGCCAGTGTAACACCATATGTAGGCTCACCATCTCTCTACCATAGTTTAACAAAACTTGAATGGCTTATATGCAAGGATCTTTGGCTGAGGCAGGGGTGGGCTCTCCAGTGGTGAGCATGTTTTGTATTGTCAGTAGTGGTCAATCACAATGTGTACTTCTGGGTAAATATTAGACAATGCTACTGCATACTGGCTAAGTGATGCCATAACATTTGTGTCAACAGTCAGAACAACTGAGTGCAGAGAAGGTAAAAAGGTGCAGCAATGGCAATCATGTGCTCCTGGGGAGTGGGTGGGATGCTGCAGAAATGCATCCAATAGGCCAGTAGACAATGTTCCATAGAGGTTCAAGTGTTGCATGCCCTGATACATTAGCAGGATTTTGGTCCAGATACAAATGGGAATTCTCTCCATGCCATCCCTACCAAAGATGAAATGAGGAGACCATACATGAGGAAGGGAGAGATGGTGTAAGAACTTGAGAAAGGAACTGGTCATATGGGTGGTATCCTGGGGGGTGGTACTGGCCAATTCTAAAGATGAATAGATGACATGAGGTTCAGTTGGCACATCATCACAACCAACCACCTCTGGAAAACCAAAGACATGGATTGATGTTGCATCATAATGGATCTCCACCATGTGGTATGTCGTCAGCTGAGCACACACTCCCACAACTGATGAGAAATGATTCAAGTCTGCAGCACTAGCCTGGGCACTCATATATACAGAGTGAACTTCTAGTAGTTGGAGGTGGGGGGTAGCAAGGGACTCCAGCAGGAACACCATATGGATTGTTGTAGCCTCCAAAATAACAGTGTGAAGATAAGAAAATGATACACTTGATGCACTGCATGGACGAACAGATTGCTGCAGAGCTTGGCAAATGACAATCACCTGAAGGAGAGGCATACCCACTAGAAATGCCATCAAATTGTACAAAGACAGTCTGCAATCTGTAGGAAGATAGCAGAGTGTGAAACTCTGCAGATTACAGAAGCCTTCAGGATGGAACAGTGACCAGGAGAGCCCAAAACATTCGATTCACAGGTGGCAAAGAGCCAGAGCTCTAAGCTCAAGTAAGGGAATGATTGATGTAGTGAGCCACTTGGAAGAGTCATAGCTAGCCAAAATAAGTGTTTCCAGGTTTGGCATAGACCTTGGGTGCATGCCACCATCTCTGTCATGTGTCCAAGAGGTAAGTGTAAGTTGATGGAGCAAACCCAATGCAGCATGGAAAATGCCAGATATATATTATGTATTTGCAGACATAGGTATGTCCTGCCAATGAACACAATCTCTGAGCAGTTGAACATGTAATCCCAGAAGATGTCTGGTAGATGTGGTGCAGAATGTAGTGTCATCATTGCTACCCACTCCTTGCCATCGTCAGTCAGATTGACCACATGAGCCCAGAGTAGAGGGGAACTTGCCACTGGTGGTAATGAGTGCAGGCCACCAACAAGGGACTCCCAGCATTGCAGTCCACAACATGTCCAAAGATCTCTAGAAGGAGCCCTGCCAAAAGCCTTGCAATGGAAGAAAAGGAATTCAGATGCTCATGCAGACACTGGACAAGTTCAAGGAGATGTGCCACCTCTGCACCAATGGCCATGTGACCCAGCAGCACAGAAATGTCATTGGGTTTGAGAGGGAAAAAATGGGGAGAAAACCTATTGAGGTTGTGACAGAAGACAGTCTCAGGCTGTGTCATGTGGTCTGGTTCAAACAGGAGAAACTAGGTTATCAATGCCAATAGCATGGTGGAACCCATTGCATTTATCATGCTGTGAAAGGTTATTCATATGTTTAGAGATGAGAAATCTGCATTGTTACAGGTACTCACCATGTGCTGCAGACAGTCTACAACAGTGATAGGAGTGAATTGCACTAAGTTGACAGTAGTTGAGATGTCAACAAGTCATCAGAGTCAAGACAGAGTGCTATTATGTAAGCCTAGTCCTCTATGTGAATTTTCGGGTCCTACTAGTACTACTAGCACTGTACACCCCATGAACTGAACCCCTGCAGTGCTGCTTTCAGTGAGAGGGCACCTGGAATTCAGGTGCATTCCCTCTCATGAGCACAGGCCCAGTGCTGATGCTGATGTGACTGTCTTGTGCTGTATAGATCTCAGTGATAGGATGTATCTGTCATCTCATTTGGCATGGTGAAACTGCACTCAACTATGGGTTTCTCTTCTCTCTGCCTTCTGCTCCCTAAATCAAGTGGCCTGCCACATTCGAACCCAATTGCTGTGCACAACCCATTCTTGGAAGCTCTCAACTATACTTGAAGTTGTCCATTTGGTATACACATGATGCTGTGTTTTGTGGATACAAAATGTTGGTGAGACCATCAGTAGGCTTAAGACAATGGAACTTGTTTATTGGTTGGATACTTGAGGGGGGGATGATGGATGGCTTGGAGGTGCTGCCAGTCTATGTGTGTGATCAAGTAAGCTCTGGACTTCACTGCTGGTGCATGGATATGTGTACTTATGGTATGCATCCACATGTGGAAAGTTAGAGGTAAGCTCCTATGTGATTTGCAGTTGAGTCATTTGCACATACTGTTCAGGCAGATTCTGATAATCCTTGTTGATCATGCTGCCAGGTATGAATGTCATACATGCCAAGCCTTTGGGCTGCTTGCCACAAAGGACAGTTGGATACCCAATTACAATTCACAAATCACAACCTGACATGGTGATTTGTGTGATTTAACAATGGTCATTCTTTCTGGTGCTTTGTATTGCCCCCCCCCCTTGAGGTCACTCCACTCTGTCACATGTCTGCAATATGCCTTTGTTCTTGTGTATGCTTTTAAGTCATGTGAGGTCAGGTCCCCTCTTTCTTCTCTGTAGCTTTGCTGCGCTACTTGTTCATCATGAATACAGAACAGAAAGTCCACCTCTCAGGCAACACAGATGATGAGGAAGTGTTCACTGCAGTGAGTTGAGCTGAGATACATTAATACTGCAGTGTAATTGGTTTTTGCCAGAAGCCCCAAGCACCACAACTCCCTGGTGTGCCTTCAGTGATTAGCCAGGTCATCCACTCCCTCGAGTCCTGATCACCTTACTGCTCCTGTTCCCATCCTGCTTGTACCTCTACAGGGCCATTAACCCCAAAGTTGCAGAATCACCTGATTGATCCCATGACAGGCAAGATCACTGTAAGTGCTGTGTCAGATGTAAGTCCCTACCATCTTTGTTGTGAGGTTCCACACTCAACCCTCCTCACTGTAGGGTATGCAGCCCTTTGTGCAGGCTTACAATCACATGTCAGACATTTTGGAGGAAGTGATGAACATGGCAGAGCATGCATTGCAGAATCAATGATATGGATCCAACTATTGTTTATGTTGGTAATGTACCCCATACACAGATGAAGACACCAAATCAGGATTTCAGTCCATGTACAAATAGGAATTCTCTCCATGCCATCCTCACCAAAGATGAAACGAAGAGACTGTACCATAAGGGAGAGATGGTGTAAACTCAAGTTGGGCTTGGAGCTGCCACCAGCCTATGTGCATTGTGAACTTTTCTTGTAATAATATACTGACTATATCTATCTGGGAAGAATTTTCAGTATTTGAATAGATAATTTTAATGTGAAAAGACTATATTTTTCATTTGATTTTTTGTGCAAATATATTTGTTTGCATGTTGCATGTTTGACAATAAAATAAACATGATGTTTTTCACATGAACTTTAGCATACAGGTCATAGTTTCAAATACAGTACTTTGGCTACATAAATAATCCTTATTTTTTAAACTTTGCTGTAGGAAATCAGTGGATTATTAAACCACAAAAAATGCGACATTTATTGGAGAAAGATTTACAATATTTCATACATGTTCTACCGAAAATCATGCTGGAAAAAATTCCTAATAATTTTAGTTACAATAATTTCACATGATTGCATACCATTTTGGGAGGCATAATGGACAATAAACATCCTTCATATCTTTTCCATAATTTTCACAAAAACATCCCAAATTAAAGAGTATCAGTTTCTTCCCTTTTTTCTGAATGTTTTTAGCAAAAAAATTGTGAAATGTTTGCAGTGTTAATGGCCATAAGGTTTCGTCTGGCGAGATAGGAACAAGTAATGGAACTGATCTGTACTATGAGTTATCTGGAGAGTTCATTCATCATTCCCCTGAAATAGTCTGTTGTACCCATATCTCAGTGAGTCCCCCCAACAGAGTCCTTTGTTACTCTCTAAGTCTTTTTCATGCTTTTTTTTCTTTATTTATTATATTTTACATTTCTCCAGGACCAAAGGCATACCCTACTGATTGATTGTTTGCTTCAACATTCTAAACACATACTGATCTTTTTTTTTTTGCTCTTGTATTCTCCACTGATCCCTTCCCCTGTCACCAAACACTGGTGATTAAACTCTTGCAGGTGAGTGAATATAACTTGATACATCTATTCAATCACTGTAAGGTTTCATCTGTGGGCTATATGGGACAAGTGGCAGCACCAGTGTAAATTAGGCATGTAACCCTGTTAGCAGAAAACATAAATAGGCCACTAGCCATGTTTCATCCCCTTATCTCTTGTGACTCTAGTCATTTGTTCACCACCCACCATTGTCTTTCATTTCTATTAAGAACTCAGTGTGTGAATGTGTTGGCCAAACTCATGATGGGCCACTAACCATCCTTCATCATCTCATGCCTTCCCACTCTAGCCAATTGTTTAACCTCCCACTGTCACTCTTCATTTCAAGTAAGCTCAAGTCATGTGGGTAAACCTATTGGCTAAAAAAATGTAGACCACTGACCTTTATCTTTGGGAACCCTCCTAGCATATCAACCATGGTTTTCTTTCTTCCTTTCTTTTTGTTCTTGCTTGAATTTGTATCAGCAAGGAACTGGGTAACTACATGTTCCCAAAGAAGACCCCACTGCATGACTCCATGTCTGCTGTGGAGTTAGTATGGCCCTGTGAACATCCCCCTCTGATCCCTCCATTGGGGCTAGAAGGTCAAAGAGGCTCCAGGCTGCCACACCATCACAGACCAAAACCCAACCCAACTATGGTGCAAAAGCCTGCCACCACATGGTAAAACCTGGTATGTCCATCCAATTCACCAAGTTTCTCATGTACATGCTGAGCTTCCCCCAGCAGTGGCAATTAGCAGCCATGACACTTCTCCCAAGGTCAGACCTACATCAGGCATTCTTTTTTTTTGGAGGGGGGTTTGCTGACCCCTTGTTTCAGGATGATGAATCTGGCTCAGTGGCTCGATGTTCAACTCTCAAGCCCCACCTATGGTGCCCCTCACAAGGTTTAACCAGCAAAGAATGGGAGGAACAGTACTTGGATTCCTTTTGCACCAAGATAGTGGCACTCAAGGATGGTACAAAATTGGATTGCCATATGGCTCTTGAGCAGCTGCATAGGGGCACCATTACCATACAGGACATAGGGGATGAGGACAGCTGTGACTGATGTAAGTGTCCCTTCTATTCAGCCATATTTTGTCTCATATGTTCCTAATGGCTGGTCCCCTTGAGTCACCTTCGGATTCATGCCTACCTTTGACACTTCCCCCACTGACTCCCTCCTAGTCCACCTGTTTCTCCACCCTGCCCCCATTTTCCTCCAGAAGTCACTATACAACACCATGCTACACCTAGCCACCCTACCAGAAAGACACCCCCTTCACCTATTGATATGCAAAATCGCAAAAAGAGACATTCAGAAACACTGATTGGCACTACACTGACTAACACATGACATGGGTGTCTCCCCAGCCACCATAGAAATGATCCTCCCATGCCCCATATCCCCTAGCACTACCCCAACTCATTTCATCACCATCACAGAAAACAAGGACAAAGCCATTAAGGACTACCAGGAACTAACAGACCATACTAAGATCTTCACAAATGGATCTGGCATAAATGGCCATGTGGGAGTGGCAGCCTCCCTCTTTGTGGACTCAACACACATAGCAATGCTTTGATATCACCTAGGCCCAGACACCAAACACATGGTATTTGAGGTGGAAGCAACAGCACTCCTGCTTGCAGCACACTTACTAGTAACAAGGGATGAGATAACATACCCAGCATCTATGCTGGTTGACAACCAAGCAGTAATATTATCCAGTGAGAGACCCTCTTTGAAACCTGGCCATCATCTGCTCCTCCATTTCAGGGAAAAATTATGCAAGGTACTCAAAGATGAACAAATCTCTCACAGCAACATAGCAGTGCACTGGATCATGGGGCACCAGAATGTAGAAAGAAACAAAACAGCAGATTGAGAGGCAAAAGTAGTAGCTGAGCACATGGAAAACTCAAGCCCACCTAGGGAGCTACCCCTGGAGCTACACTCCCCACTTCCTGATAGCATTTCCACCCTAAAACAGTGTTATAACAGAGAGCTGAACTTCCTATGGTCCAGGGAATGGAAGCAGTCCCCACACTTCTGCCACATTTCCAAACTGGCACCCAACCTCCCCTCCAAGTTGTTCATCAACCTAGCAGGTTCTCTCCACAAAAAACAAGTGGGACTATATATACAGCTACATACCAGTCATGCCCCCCTCAACCAACACCTTCACCATTTACAGAAAAGTGACATGCTGATGTGTCTTCAATGCGACCTCAGGGCACCAGAGGATGTACACCACTACCTCTTCCAATGTCTGCAATACACCAGAGAATGGCATATTTTGTGCATGGTGATCAGCAGAAATGCAACACAGGAAGCATACCTTCTCAATGACCCCAGTGCAAGAACACACTTACTCAGATATGTCAACTCAATGAGGAGACTCTGACACATCTTCAGTGAGGTGCCGCTTCCCCCCCAATAAGAAAGTAATGTCCAGCACTGGACAATCATTTACTTGCTCATGATCCCTCACACATGGAAGAGTTCATCCCACATATCACCCCTACCCAAGGGAGGTGAGACCCACCTCCCCAGCAAACTGCTGAAAGAGCATGCTCCATCCCACCCACCATGGCCAACAGCATGACACACCACAATGCTCAGTTCCCACTCCACAGCATGTTGCTGCCCACCAAACAGCCAGACAGCCAAAATGCAAGCCATCACACATCAGGATACAGTAGTAATGTCTAGGTTAGGAATGAAGGCAGAGTGGCTCATACACCTTTAACAGCACTGCCAAGCCTGCAAGGGCCTCTGGGTCTTGTAGTCTGAAGTATCTTGCTAGATCGAAGTCCTAAACCCCCTCCACCACTCCAGTGCAGCATCTAAAATGGCCAGTGGGAATGGAGGACTGCAGGGGAACCTAGTTCTGCCTGCAGGGCATTCGTGCACCAGTGGAGAGGGGTGGGCCACAGGGGGCCCTAATCAGCAGATACCATGTAGAATAGTGCAACATAGGGCTAGTCACCCTCACACACTTAAATTCAGAAAAAAGGCCTATGTCAACACCTTCATAATGCTGAAGTCCAATGGCTACCACTGACTCACTCAAGCTCAATGCTCACTCACCAGCTACCCAGAGTGGGCTATGCTTCAATCTGAAACCAGAAAGTCAATTGGCAAATTCCTATTCAAGCAGATCTTGTGCAGATGGGGAGCCATGGTGGAGATCATCACCAACAACAGGGGCCCCTATGTCTTAATGCTCAATTAGCTGTCAAAGACATATGACATTTGGCATATTCATATCTCACCCTATAACTTGCAGGAAAATGGTAATGTGGAATGGTGGTGTTTTGATGTAAGAGAGGTGATGGCAAAGAGCTGTGAGGGGGAAGCCTCAAGATGGTCAGAGGTGGCCCCATCAGTATTCTAGGCAGAATGGATCACAGTTCACAAAGCTATGGGATTTTCTCCCTATTATATGGCTCATGGTGTCCATCCTAGACTCCCCTTTGATCTTGCCAAAGCAACCTTCCTCACCCCTCTTGAGGCATAGTCATACTCCACTTCTGACCTCATTGCCAATTGTGCTTGGCAATTACAGAAGCACCCAGAAGACCTAGCACTAATTCACAAACAAGTCCTCAAATCCTGCTTTGCCTTGGCAAAAGACTTCATGGCTCATTTTGAGAAGACTATACACAATTTTGACTTCAAGCCCAGTACCCTCATTCTCATCAGAAACTCCTACATCAAGAAAGAGCTAGACTGAAATACAAAACCTCACTACCTGGGTCCTATGGTAGTGGTATGTTGTACCAAGCATGGCTCTTATCTCCTCACAGAACTCAATGGTGCTGTTTTGAAGTCTTGCTTTGCTGCATTTTGCCTATACCCCTAATTCCCAAGAAATGAGTCCTGTATTGAGGTCATCCACCTGGTCAGCCTCAACAGGTCTGCTATAGAACAGCTAGAAGATGACTCCCCTCCTGACCTAGATCTTTCCAGTGTCCTTAGGGATGAGTCAGATGAGTAACCTACATCCTACATTCTGTTCCTTTTCTTTTCTTTTTCCTTCTTTTTCCTATCTTTTACAGACACTTTATCTATAGAAAACACCAACACACAAAAAAAAAAGCTGAAAACCAAAGCATTAAAAGATATAAAACCTGAAAGACAAATTCCTCTGTCCCCTCTTTTTCCTTGACTCATAGCTTTACTCACCATTCCCTGTTTCAAGAATTCCATCAAATCTAAAATGACAACACTGTTACCTACTCAGTCATATTGATAGTACTATACTGCTTGTTCATTCTTCTGTTCACCTTGGGTTTTTATACTTTGGACCTTTTTAGCCTTACCCTCAAGATGTGTTCACAGATGATACATACACACATAGGATTACTGCCAACCTACAGAACAACAGCAGAAACAAAAATCCTACTCAAAGCTACCATTACTGCACTAAGGGTTGGCAGGATCTCAGATGAAGTGTTCTTGTTGCCATGCCTTCAATGCTCACAGTTGGCATTTAGACTGTCAAAGAGCATTGGTGATCTGACCTGCTGCACCACTGACCTGGGCCATCTGTGTGTACAGATCAAGCAAAGTGTCCTTGCCCCACTTGGCCAACTCCTCTACCTTGGTAATCCTGTTGTCCAACTCTTTGATTGTGTGCATATGACTGCCCTGCATCCTGTGCTTACCTTTTGCAGGTGGTCAAATTTCCCCCTTAGGCATTGCAACCTCATTGGTTTCAGTCAGATCAATCTTGACTTTCTCAGGACCTATGCCTTCACCACCCATGACCTTAGGGGTTTCTTCGTCCTGGCTTGACTTGACCTTGTGCTTAGGAACTCACTGGACCCTCTTGAGGACTCTGCTGGATTGTCAGCAGGCTTCCCAGTGGTATGGGAAGCAAGGGGAACTGGTAGCCCAGAGGTAGGAGTGGGAGTAGTTGCACTGATCAGGGGGCCTACTCACCCCCCTTCCCAGTTTGCTGGCCTTGTCATGCTTCTTTTTGCCATCATGGCAGGCCTTGCATGCAGTCCACTCCTTCCACATGCAGATGATCCCTCACTTTATGCACCACTCACAGGGTCCAGTACTCCCTGGCATGGGGTTGACCTCCATCATGTCTTTGTCCACTGTTGAACCACCCAGACCAGGCAATACCATGCCTTCAGCAACCTTCACCAGCAACCCACCTTCAGTAGCCTGACCAAACTCAGACATTAGTGTATTGCTCATCAGTCAAGGTTCATGTATGCACCTTTGCACCTTCTCATCCTTTCTCTGTGGACTTCTCCAACTGCCCCTGCAACTGCTGAACTACCTCACTTCCTGTTTGAGGGCTGCTGGAACTGGCCACAGTCAGCTTGGGCTTGGGTTTCACTGCATGTGGTGGGAATTGAGTTTGAAGAGCAGTTAACACCTCAAAGGCATTGCCTATCACAATCTGGGTGTCATTGTTGTAGTCTGGCATGTGCATACTCATGTTGGAGGCAAACTTGTGCAACTGTTCAATATGTCCCTGCATCCAAGCATCAGTGTGAGGATAGCACCAGTACATGAAGGCCACTCACTGACAACTCTTCATACCAACCCAACCATGCCCATGCCATCTCCTCTGCAGACTCACTGGGTATCCCCTTCATCAAAGCCTCCAGTTTCTTCATATTTGATGCCCACATTCCTGGAATCAGATCCCTCACAGCATTGGGCATGATGAAGGGAGGTGCAGTAATGGGGGCACTCTGGGAAGAAGATTTTGAGGATGGGCTAAGGAAGACTGGTAATGATGAGTGGGCTAGAGTGAGGTTGACAGACTTAACAGAAAAAGGATGAACATGGCAATTACTTGGTGCATTAAGCAAACTTTATGCCATGGGAGCATTTCCCACAGCATGTGCTTGAGAACCCTGTTGCTTGTGCTTTGATCCATTGTAGGGAGTGGGTGCTCCCTAGTAGGAGATTGGTGAGGATAGAGGAGTGGAGGTTTTATTTTATTTTTCTAAGGGGCTTGATCCCTGTTTTGTAATTGGGATTGGGACTTAGCTGCAAGGTGAGAGGTTGCTTAGTAAGCACATTGGGACTTGACTTCAAAGTGTACTAGTTACAAGGGAGCAACCACTATAGAGGCTGGGGATCACAGACTGGTGTGACCAGTCTGTGGCAGCTTCTTACTGCTACAGTCCTTGAGAGTGAGGTCTGAGTGGCCTTAGGGAAGTCCTAAGGTGGTGGTACAGAGTTTTGCAGGTTCAGTCATCTAGCTAAGTATTCAGTTTCTTTTCTGTTTCACTTCTCTACTGGTTCTTCTCTTCAGCAGGGTTCCCTATAGGGTCTAACAAGCCTGTAGAGTCTACTCCTGTAGTATCACTATCATATCTCTTCACTGTGCACAGCCACTTACATCACAAAGGCATCCCATCTCCATCTCATACCTTAAGTCATGTGCACTTGACCAAGGACAGTCAAAGTCTAAAGACCCTGGGAGGTGTAGGGAGTCTACACTCCCTGAGGCTGCAAAGCACCCATGGTGGCAATCCTCACTCTTGCCAACTACTCAATTGCGCATCCCTTATGGTCATGGCACAGCCTTGGATATACATCACCACTTATGCTATCAGTATGCTTTCTCATCTGTCACATGCCCATTGCCCCTATTGCTGCCAGCAACATCACCACCTGTCACACACCACTTCATCTTCTCACTGTCCCTCCTCTAGCTATGCCACTCCTTCCATGCTTTACCAGCTTCCAGAGTGTGGCTCTGCTTCTCAGGCACATAGTTATACTGTGTCACCTTTGTTTACATTTGTCTTCCACCCTTTAGTTTGTTTTATCCTTTGCTGCTGTCACCACCACACATGTGACTGTCCTAACATTGGACTTTATGTCTCTTTTTTTATTACTTTTGACATACGACGGATCCAAAATATCCCAATTTTACCTTAGAAACAACTGTCCCTATGATACAAAGGTCTCTGGTACTGAGAAAAATATACCACTCACCTTTTTGGCATCACTTTGCATGTACCTGAGAGCACTTCAAGTCTAAAGAGTCATCCCAAGTTACCTTTGAGTCTTCTGAGTGCCCTGAGTACAGAGTCCCTCTGCCACCTGTTTGCTGCCTTTGAGTCCCCATGCAACAAGTTTGCTGCCTGCATATCCAATTTTCACTGCCTTCTGAGTTCCAAAGAGCTTTCAAGTTTTGCCCTCATAGAATCCCTGCCTCTCTGCTTAGAATTCCCTTCTCTGTCTCCTTCCAACTCTAGACCCCTTGGGACAAGCCTAGGTATCACCTACAGCTTTCCCCTTCTCTCCCCCTTTAGCACTCTTGCAGGAAGAGTTGCCCACACCATAGTCAAGTGCCTGTTGAGCCTCACATCTGACTACTCTGCTTCTTCTCTCCCGCTGCCTCCAAAAAAAAAACTTCCAAGGTAAGTCATACCACACCCAGGTGTGTTCAAGACTAACATGCCCTCTCAGTCACCTGCACTGCCATTTGCTGTGACTATGTGCCCCTTGCCTGTGTCACTTTACATGCCACCTCAAGGTAAGCTAGCCATGCCCTAATCTTCAATGTGTATTGTGAGCCCCCTCCAAGTCCTACATGTCCACAAGCATCAAGTGACTACATGCCCCTTGCTTGTGTCTCATTACATGCTACTCAAGGTAAGCCATCCCTACCCTAATTTTGACTTAATATTTATTTATGCCCCTTCCAAGTTCCGTGCATCCATGAGCATCCAGCGCCTTCCTGTAACTATGTGCCTCTTGCTTGTCTCATTACATGCTACTCAAGGTAAGCCATCCCTGCCCTAATTTTCATTTAGTATTTATGCCCCTTCCAAGTCCAATGTATCCACAAGCATCCAGCACCTTCCTGTAACTACATGCCTCTTGCTTATGTCTGGTTATACACTACTCAAGGTAAGCCATCCCTGCCCTAATTTTCATTTAATATTTATGCCCCTTCCAAGTCTGACATATCCACAAGCATCCAGCACCCTCCTGTAACTATGTGCTTCTCTTGCTTGTGTCTTGTTACATGCTACTCAAGGTAAGCCTGCCCTGCCCTAATTTTCATTTAAATAATATTTATGCCCCTTCCAAGTTTGACATGTCCATGAGCACTGAGTTTCTTCCGGTGACTACATGCCTCTTGCTTGTGTCACACATTATACACTACTCAAGGTAAGCCAGCCCTGCCCTATTTCTTATTTAATACCAATGCCCCTCCCAAGTTCAACACTTCCACAAGCACTGAGCCCCCTTCCTATGACTACATGCCCCTTCCTTGTATCATTTTACACACTACTTTGAGGTGAGCCAGCCCCTCCCCATTCTCAATGTGTCTCATGAGCCCCTTCCAAGTCCAATCTATTGCTATCTGCATCAGCCCTTGAGGTAAGCCACCCCTGTGCTAATTCTTGTCTGATACAGTCACTAACACCCTGTGTGTTACCTGCTAATTTCCTTCTGTGTTTTTCTGCACCACCACAGCACTATGGCAAGAACCAAACAGACAGCCAAGAAGGCAATTGGAGGCAATGCCCCCAGAGTCAGTTTGCAGGCCTTCCACAAGAAAAAGGATAGGGTATCTACTGCTTCCAAGAGGCCAACCCCCAAGCAGAAGCCCAACATCAACTCTGTAAGCTACTCACCATATGTCATACCCCTGTTTATACTGTCTACAGTTCTGTGTTATGTGCAGAGATGGGAAAGCCTTGCTGTGGATCTGTGACGAAAAGTATTGCAGAAGGGTGGTCTGTAATCAGTGCCTAGTAGTTCCTGACACAGAAAAGGACAAACTAGAAGCAGATAACATCACTCTCAAATGTGTAACTTGCCACTGGAAGCAAAACCAAGCTAACCCTCAGCCTTACTTTGTAAGTCCCACATACCCCCACTTCCACTTATACTCACAACATAGCATGAAGCAATTCTACTCTCAAGGGCTACCTGTCCTTGCCCACCCTCCCCCTGTCAATGGTACCTTCCAACATGCCACCTTTTCCCAGGTAGCCTCCCTCTCCACTGCCCTTGTCCACCTCCACTTGGATGGACTACAGGTTGGTTATGCCCAAGTGAACATGATGGACTCCTATTTCCAGCCATACTTCCCTAAAGGGAGCTACCACTTCTCCCACCTGGCCTTCAACTTGACCACTGAGGGGTCCCTGCAGGCTTATGAGAAGGTAGCCATAGACCTGACCCATTTCCTTGCATCATTTTCAAGGGTAGCCCTGTTCCTCACTACCCATAGTGATGAGGAAAGAGGGGATCTCCTTGCCAGCCAGATTGATGGTAAACCAGTGGCATCCAAGGTCTCTGAAGCAAGTAGCCAACTCCTCTTTTTATCTATCTACTGACTATGTCAAGTGCCTCCAACTCTTGTTCAACCCCCTTACCAGATTGTCAGGGGTGCAGATATAATTTTCAATGTCTGTGGCTCAGTGGTAACTATCCAGGACAGCTCCAATGAGTTGAAAGAGGTTCCCCATAAGTGAGTATTTCCAGTATTTTTCAGATCCTCATCTCCAACCTTGTCCAGATTCATGCCAAGATCTATGATCTTGTTTGATGCTCAACACCTGCAGCTAGCCAGCACTATTCCTTACCCACTGAGTCTACTAGACAGTATCATTGTTCAAGGGTTTGATGCTTCCAAAGCAGCCAAGTTTGCTCTCAATGATTGTGCACTGCTTGGGAGACATTCCAACATCTTCATCTCCACATGGAGGTCTGAGGGGAAAGGTGTACATGAAGTGGAAAAGGTAGTGGTGGAGAAATTGATTTGGACTGACAAGTTTATTGGACCTTGGGGAGAGCATTTGCCAGCCCAGAGCCCTCAATGTGGAACTATGCAGAAGTGGGAGTGTGGTCCTGCAGGTAAAACCATTACTTATGAGTGCAGATATCCTCAATGAGGGTTTGAAAAAGGGACTAACAAAACATCCCACCAAAGAAATTTGTTTACTCCATTCCTCATGCCATTTCATTAACACAGGGTAAAAAAGGAACATCTTCTTGGTCACAAGTTACCCTTTAATAATTTACCTGTCTTCTTGTAAATACCAAAGAATTATGTCGACCATATGCAGAAATCCTTGAGGATTTTTAACTAGAAATTATCTTCTATGTATCTATGTTTGCAACAATAAAGTTGGTATAGCAGGTTGGCCAACCCCACTCTCAGGACATGGGTCAGCCCCCCTGGCAGGTTGACCAACCCCACTCTGAGGACATGGGTCATCCCCCCAGGCAGGTTGGCCAACCCCACTCTCAGGGTGTGGGTCATCCCCCCAGTGAAGTTGGCCAACCCCACACTCAGGATGTGGATCATCCCCCCAGTGAAGTCAGCTGACCCCACTCTCAGGACATGGGTCATCCCCCCAGTGAAGTTAGCTGACCCCACTCTCATGCTTCAGCCTGCCTACCCTCAAGGATGGTCAGCTGACATTGGCTGGTCCCACCTTTAGGTCAAAATGTACATGTCAGGTGTCCCAGTTTCAGGACTATAGTTGACTGAACTATGTGGAACCTAATACATAGGTCCTCATAGGGGGTTGACTGAAGTGTGTCTGGAGAACTCCCAATTGCCACTTTGGGTAGGTCAAATTACCATGGGGAATGCCCAGAATTGGACTGGAAAGTAGGTTAATTCAGCCTGGAGAAATCCCAGTTGCCACCATGGGTAGGTCAAACTAGCATGGGGAATGCCCAAAATTGAGCTGGAAAGCAGGCTAAATTAGCATTGAGAAATCCCAGTTGCCACCCTAGGTAGGTCAAATCAGCATGGGGAATGCCCAGAATTGAACTGGAAAGCAGGCTAATTTAGGCTGGTGAAATCCCAGTTGCCATCATGGGTAGGTCATATCAGCATGGGGAATGCCCAGGATTGGACTGGGAAGTTGGTCAATTCATCCTGGGGAATACCCAGAAGATGTAGGTAATATCTGGGAAAAATCATATTTGGACCCCAGCTGTCACATCCGTGATGCGCGCGTAAGGTCCGGACCGCAGTCCGACCATCCAGGGTGTCATTCCAGCCCTACGGGCTCCCGTCGTGAAACTCCGTTCCGTCTCTGATTTGACTTACGATCTATTTCTGTTTCTGTTTCCATATTTAGTATGTTTCTCTCGCACCTCTAAGTGACTTGCTACACTTCCGTACCCGTATGTCTTACTAATCCCCGTACCATCCGGCTGTCCGGCGACTACCGACTTACCTTACTAATAAGCTCACTAATATTGTTACTCATCTGTACTGCGTTCCGGTAGTCGCTACACCCCGGACATTGCTTTATACTTTCCTCTGTACTATAAAAGCCTTGTACATACATCATAGCACCTCAGTTCGAATATCGGATAAGATACTCATCGATCTCACTCGACTCCAGATAGTTTCTGGATAGCTCCGACCTCTGGGACTCGGCAGGAAGAAGTGTACTAAGTTGTACGCTAAACTCTGACTACCCGGACTTTCACTCTAGACATCCTCTGCCCTCGGACCCTCTCGGAGACCATTGAGAACCGGTCTTGACAGTATATTCGAACTCATACCCTCGCACGAGTCCACCAAACCCCCATGCCATGACCATGACTACCCGACTCCGTTCCCGCTCAATGGCTGTTGAAGCTTCGGAACAAGCTGCGATTGACGATATGCACAAGTCTAGTGCACGTATCGCACTAGCAAGCCACCGACGCCCTCCACCGTCGGTGAGCCAATTTCGAAGTTTCTCCGCCAGGGGAGAACCCCTTGCTACCCCGACCCCTAGAACCGGCTCCTCTAACCGACGTTCCTCATCTACGGCGCGACCAACCCCAGACCCCTTCGGAGGCAACAACCCCGGAGATGACGGTCCCGGAGACGATGGTCCCGGAGACGACGATAACGATGACAATGACGACGATGACGAAGGAAACCCTTTCGTCGATGCCCCAGAACAGCTAGACCCTCAACTAGCGGTCTTGCAAAACTTGGCAATGGCCGTCGACCGTCTGTCACGCTCAACCTGTCGCTCCGACGACACTTCATCCTCATGCGCCAAAGTCCGAGAGCTGGACACCTTCGATGGAACTGATCCGAAGAAACTCCGGACGTTCCTAGTCCAATGCGAATTGTGTTTCCAGGATCATCCCAAGGCATTTCGCCTTGATAGGAACAAGGTCATGTTTGCCCAATCTTATCTTAAAGGAATGGCTCTCGAATGGTTCGAGCCAGACCTTCTAAACTCCGGAGATCCGGCAGACCGTCCACTCTGGATGGATAGCTGGTTGGATTTTGTAGCAGATCTTCAGACAACCTTCGGACCACACGACCCGGTCGCAGACGCCGAGCACCAACTCGACCACCTCCACATGAAAGAGATGCATTGTGTAAACCGATATGTGGTCGACTTCAACAGGTTGGCGTCGCAAGTCCGAGGTTACGGAGATGGCGCTCTCCGCCACCTGTTCTACACCGGACTCCCAGATCATATCAAGGATGAAATCAGTAGGGTTGGGAAACCTACTACACTATATGGGTTGCGTGCGTTAGCCCAAGAAATCGACGCGCGCTACTGGGAGCGCAAGGACGAGATCTCTCGTCAAGCAAGGTCCTCCGGCAACAACTCCGGGAATAATAACGGAGGCAAGGCCAACCCGAACAAGGGGGACAAGCAGAAGGCTGGCAACGCCAACCCCCAGTCTGGTGGAAACCAGCAAACTCCGTCTACCTCGAACCCCAAGCCTCCGAACAACCAGAACTCCGGAGCACCGTCCGCGTTATCTAACAAGCTCGGTAAAGATGGCAAGTTGACACCTGCCGAGCGAAAGAGACGTTTCGAGCAGAATTTGTGTATGTTCTGCAGAAACTCCAGGCACAAGGCCAAAGAGTGCCCTAAGTCTACATCTCGCGCAGCTAAGGCTCGCGCAACCACGGTTACTGAGTCAGAAGCCAAACCGACTGCCTCCTCCAAGGCAAAAAAATAGAGTGCAACTCTCAGAACTCCGCACAGCCTGGGAGTTGCGTTGATACCGACTGTGCACCCTCGGAGGCATGCCTCAACGCATCCGCTCTTTCAAATCCAAATTCATTGAAACCTTCTGTCACCCTCGACTCGTATAATATTCCGGACTTTTCAGCATTAATAGATTCGGGTTCTACCCATTGTTTTGTAGATTCTACTTTCGTCAATAATCACGGTCTTTCAACCTACTCCGTCCCACCTCTCGTCCTCCGTCTGTTCGACGGTGTGACAACGACATCAATCAGTAAAGCCTCGAACCTCTCAGTCCGTTTCCCCTCTGGAGATATCACCGATATGACCTTCTATGTAACTCCGTTGGATTCTGAGTGTAAGATTGTTCTCGGACATAACTGGCTCACCCGCTACAATCCGTCGATTGATTGGGTACTGAGCAGTATTAAATTCCGGAACCTTACATCTCATTTGCCAGTGCCGACGTCGCCCTCTGACTCGGAGTCAACTCCGAGAAACCCTGTAGATGCCCCCCTGGGCTCTCCAGACACCACACTCCCCGAGTCGGTCGATAACTCCTCTCCACCCAACACCCAAGCACCAAACATCTCCCTTGTCAATGCAGCGGCCTTCATCCGCGCTTGCAAGCTAGATGGCTCAACCCAGTTCTCCCTCCAGATCCGACCTCAGGATGGTACCAAACTCCGGGCTGCCACCGTACAGGATACCCTGGACTTGTCGTCGGTACCCCCGGACTATCACGACTTCGCTGATGTGTTCAGCAAGGCCAAGGCAGCTACGCTTGCGCCTCACCGGGAGTTCGACCTCAAGATAGAATTGGAGGAAGGAACTACTCCGCCGTTGGGAACCCTCTACTCGCTCTCGTCCGTTGAGCTTGCCGCTCTCCGGACGTTCATCGATGAAAATCTCACTACCGGCTTTATTCATCCAACATCATCCCCGTATGCCGCACCTGTCCTTTTTGTCAAAAAGAAGGACGGATCACTTCGTCTTTGTGTTGATTTTAGGGGCCTCAACAAGATCACCAAGAAGGACCGTTACCCATTACCCCTCATTTCGGACTTACTCGACTCGCCTAGTCGGGCTAAAGTATATACTAAGATCGACCTGCGCCACGCTTACCACCTGGTGCGGATCGCCGAAGGAGATGAATGGAAAACGGCTTTCAGAACCCGTTACGGATCTTACGAGTGGCTCGTAATGCCATTCGGACTTACCAATGCCCCTGCAGCGTTTCAACGCTTTGTCAACTCCGTCTTCGCGGACCTATTGGATGTATGCGTCGTTGTCTACCTAGACGACATCCTAATTTATTCTGATAACATTGAAAACCACAAAAAACATGTTCGTGAGGTACTCCGCAGACTCCGGGAGCATGGCTTGTATGCCAAACCAGAGAAGTGCGAATTCCACTCCGAGTCCATGGAATACCTCGGTTTCTTCTTATCCCCCGACGGTTTGTCAATGTCCGAGGACAAGGTAAAGGCCGTCTGTGACTGGCCTGAACCTCGCAAGGTGAAGGACATTCAGTCCTTCCTCGGCTTTGCAAACTTCTACCGTCGTTTCATTTTCAATTACTCGGACATCGTGGTCCCACTAACACGTCTCACACGGAAGGGGGCACCTTGGAATTTCTCCGAGGATTGTCACCGGTCCTTTAATTGTCTCAAAGAAGCTTTCTCCACGGCTCCAATACTGACTCACTTCAAGCCTGGACTTCCCATCACGGTTGAAACAGATGCTTCGGACTATGCTGTCGCCGGCATTCTGTCCGTCACTTGCCCAGATGGTGAGGTACGACCGGTAGCATTCTACTCCCGGACTTTGACCGCCCCGGAGTTGAACTATGACACACACGACAAGGAGCTGTTGGCAATTCATGAAGCCTTCCGGACCTGGCGCCATTACCTTGAAGGCCCCGCACATCCCATTGACGTTGTTACCGATCACAAAAACCTCGAGTATTTCTCCACCTCGAAAGTGCTCACCAGGCGCCAAGCACATTGGTCTGAGTACCTTTCCCAATTTAATATGGTCATCCGTTTCCGCCCCGGTAAGCTCGGAGCAAAGCCCGACGCCTTGACTAGACGATGGGACATCTACCCCAAAGAGGGGGATAGGGGCTACACCCAAGCCAATCCACAGAACCTCCGACCGGTGTTCACCACCAAACAACTATCCAATTCATTACGGGCGACCTACTTAGAAAGCCCGGTACTACGTGCTAGTATAATCATGGACGTTGAGAAACTCCATGAAGATATCAAGTCCGCCCTAACGTCCGACCCACTCGGTCAACTCCATCTCTCTGACCCATCTAACCCCCATTGGCGGGTAGATGAATCCGGACTTTTACGTCTGGATGGTCGTATATACGTCCCCGAAGCAAATGACCTCAGGCTTCGCGTACTCCATTACAAGCATGACCACCCCTTGGCCGGTCATTTCGGACAAAACAGAACACTCGAACTCGTCCGTCGTGAGTACGTCTGGCCAAATGCTCGAACTTTTATCAAGGAATACGTCAAATCTTGCACGGCCTGTGCGCATGCTAAAACCCCGAGACACAAGCCATACGGTATGTTGAAGCAACTACCGATACCGGAGAGACCTTGGAACTCCATTTCGATGGATTTCATCGAACAACTACCCAACTCCGGAAATCATACCGCCATACTGGTCGTTGTAGACCGCCTCTCGAAACAAGCTATATTCATCCCCACCGAAGATACAATTACCTCTCCACAACTCGCTAGATTGTTCCTACTCCATGTCTTCTCCAAGCACGGAGTTCCCTCACACGTAACCTCCGACAGAGGCACGGAGTTCGTGTCTCACTTCTTCTGGTCGCTAGGCAAAGCACTGGATATGAAACTCCACTTCACCTCTGGATATCACCCTGAAGGTGACGGTCAAACCGAACGAACTAACCAGACGTTGGAGCAGTACCTACGGGTCTACTGTAACTACCAACAGGATAACTGGTCCGAGTTGCTACCACTCGCGGAGTTTGCGTACAACAACGCTTCCAGTGCTACAACCGGAGTTTCACCGTTTTTCGCCAATAAGGGTTATCATCCTAATGTTACCGTACACCCAGAAAGAGAATTAACATCTTCTCGAGCTAGAGACTACGCAGTGGACTTAGACTCCCTGCATGCGTTCCTACGAGAAGAAATGAAGGAAGCTCAGCAAAGATACCAAGGTCCGGCAGATGCTAAGAGATCTCCGCCTCCGGACTTCCAGATTGGAGATTTGGTATACGTCAAAGCAAAGTACTTCAGGTCCACGCGACCTTCAAAGAAACTCTCGGAAAAGAACCTAGGCCCGTACCCTATTATCGCCCGTGTTGGATCATTATCCTTCACTATCCAACTACCTGACGCTATGAAGTCCGTACACCCCGTATTCCACGTCTCGCAACTAGAACCGGCAACTCCGAACACTATCCCCAATCGTGTCCAACCTCCACCTCCACCCATTGAAATTGACGGAGAACCAGAGTACGAGATAGAGCAAATCCTGGACTCTAAACTGGACTACCGTAGGCGATGTCCGCTGCAGTACCTAGTCAAGTGGGCAGGCTACGAAGGCACGGATGAAGAAACGTCCTGGCTCATAGCTACCAAATTAAGCAATGCCCCTGACTTAGTCACGGATTTCCACAAGGCGTACCCCCACAAGGATGGTCCGTTGAGTGCCGTCCCACCCCAGAAATAAATGGACTTTCCGGAGTTTACTCCGTCTATGCTATGAAAACTCACGCTCACTCGATTCTAAGTCGGACACAATGAAAATATATTTCAAAAAAAAAAAAAAAAGAAGAAAAGAAAGAGGAGGGGGGGGGGGACAGGAAAATCCGAAATACGATACAGACACGGATAAACTAAAAGTAACGACTAAATGTCGTCATCGTCGTTCATCGCCCGGTTGACAAGGCTGGTTGTCACGGTCTTGAGGACCTCGAACGACTCCTCCAGAACTCCGGACAAATCCTTGACCTCCTTCGACATGGACTCCACTGCCGCGGTGTTCCTCTGGATCGCATCGACGATCTCTCCGAGCCGACGGTCCAGGACCTCCGCCAAAGCGTCTTGACGCGGAGCTTGCATGCGGGGGGCACGGGGTTTCGAGATGACCTCGACATCCGGTGTATCGTCCAAGTCTTTGTCGTCAGCGGGCTCACCGAAGTGCGCCGACTTCCTCCGTTTCCTCTTTTCTCCACCCCGGGGAGACGTCGCGGTCGATACCGGTTTCTTGGGCTCCAGCGCCTTCGGATTCAAGTCGCACTTCCCTTTTGTCTTCTGGCACCGGACGCACAACTTGCTGCGCCCAGTACCCGGCACACACGGTTCTCCGGCCTTGGTACAGGCAGAGCAAGCCTTAGCCTGCTCTGTGGGCCGTCCACTGACCGATGCGACATGCTGAGACTATTACGGACTTGTCAGTACGGATTTTTAAACAATAAATATTGTTACGCACCGATGAACCCTCCACCTGCTGCGCCCGGCGCATTCCCTCCTCGAGTCTTTTCTTCTCCGCTTCCAACTCACGGAGTTTCCTTTCCTCAGCTGCCTTCCTCTGCGCAGCCTCCTCAGCCTTTCTCCGCTCCTCGGCTTTCCGACGTTCCTCAGCCTCCTTCGCTTTCCGGGCTTCCTCAGCTTGCCAGTGTTCTTCTTCTTCAACTGCTGCCTGCAAGGCAGCACGCTGACGACGTTGTCGCTCGTCGAACTTTGCCATCTTCATAGTCGGTGGGTCGTCCGGATACTCCTGGAGCAGCTCATCGTCGAGGAACTCCCAGGCGATGCCTGCGGGGTTGAGCAAAGATTTAAGGCGTTGAGTAGGGGCCATAACGTTTAGGAGATTAGAAGTGGGCGTCTGGACTTTGACAAAACCCCGTCGAGCCTTTTTACCGTGAAACTTTTTCGGACTCCGACAATGCGGACTTCGAAACTCCGAAGCGACGCTTGAGCACAACAAGTGCCTCGAGGGCTCGGCCCTAAGAGGGGGATACTGTCACATCTGTGATGCGCGCATAAGGTCCGGACCGCAGTCCGACCATCCAGGGTGTCGTTCCAGCCCTACAGGCTCCCGTCGTGAAACTCCGTTCCGTCTCTGATTTGACTTACGATCTATTTCTGTTTCTGTTTCCATATTTAGTATGTTTCTCTCGCACCTCTAAGTGACTTGCTACACTTCCGTACCCATATGTCTTACTAATCCCCATACCATCTGGCTGTCCGGCGACTACCGACTTACCTTACTAATAAGCTCACTAATATTGTTACTCATCCGTACTGCATTCCGGTAGTCGCTACACCCCGGACATTGCTTTATACTTTCCTCTGTACTATAAAAGCCTTGTACATACATCGTAGCACCTCAGTTCGAATATCGAATAAGATACTCATCGATCTCACTCGACTCCAGATAGTTTCTGGATAGCTCCAACCTCTTGGACTCGGCAGGAAGAAGTGTACTAAGTTGTACGCTAAACTCCGACTACCCGGACTTTCACTCTAGACATCCTCTGCCCTCGGACCCTCTCGGAGACCGTTGAGAACCGGTCTTGACACCAGCCACTCCAATATATTGACACCCAAAATGTATTTATTTTGGAGGAATGGATTTCTCCCACTTTCTCCAGCATCTATTGGATGGCAGGTCTGGAGATTCCCCAGCCATGAGGTGGAGAATCTCCAGAGGTTTGGGATTCCCAACCAGTTGACACCTATTAGGCCAATACATCTATAAGAATATATAGACCTAATAGGTCCCCATAGGGGGTTGACTGAAGTGCAATTTACTACTCTTTTGCTAATCAAAAGTGTACATGACACTTCACTAATCAACCACTAATAAATACTACACTTATTTGGGAGTCAAAAAAGTGAACTTTACTACACTTTTGCTAATCAAAAGTGTAACCTCAAACACTAATAAATACTACACTTATTTGAGAGTCAACAAAGCGAAATTTACTGCACTTCTGCTAATCAAAAGTGTACACAACAGTTGACTAGTCAAATACTAATACACACTACACTTATTTGGTAGTCAAAAAAGTGAAATTTATTTTGTCCATATCTCAACCATCTTTGCATGAATGGATAAGGCCAACATACCTTTGTGGTCACATACCTCTGTGGTCCTCTTGTCAGGTACTACAACTTTCATTATGACATCTTTGAAAAACAAAATTTTGGAGACTTCCATCTTTTTTTGGGTATTTTGCAAATTTCTCACCCATTTTTGGGTATATCCACAAGATAAGCATATTGCCATGATCCTGTGATCATGGACTATGACTTTTGTTATGACATCATAGTCATTCAACCACTTTCATTTTGGGACACCCCACATCCAAAGTCAATTTTGCAAATATCTCACCCAAAAATGGAGATGGTGCTGATGTAAGCATATTGCCATGGTCCTGTGATCATGGGCTACAACTTTTGTTCTAACAGTGGCTGTGCATCTGGAAGGTCTGGGGGGTCTGGGACTCTGGAATCATTTGTACAGATAGTCTGGGTTTCTGGAAAGCTGGGGAATGAATGACTAGTTTGCTGATGTATGAATGGTGTACCATTGTATTGTGGTACATGGAGTGTGGGCTGGCTGGTTAAGGCAACTTTCAGTTTTATGAATGCTTCCCTGTGTTGACTGTCCCATTTCCCTGATAGCTTATGGTTAGTCATTGCTCTATGGTATGCAGCCTTTGAAATGGGCTTAGGTATCCCCATTCCTTTGATGAGGTCACACAGTTGTCCTTCCAGTTTAGCATATCCTTTGATGAGGTCTCTGAAATGTCCTGTGAGTTCTAAGAACAACAGTAGATTTAGCACTGTGTCAGGTAGCTTGACTATGTTTGGTTGGACTCCCTGTGGGCCCACCATGGCCCCTGCAAATGTCATCTCTGACATGAAGAGTGTACATTTGACTGGTGACAGTGATAGTTTGTACTTCCTGCAGCATGTGAAGACTTGTCTTAGTTTTGCTATCATCCCTCTGAATGTGTCATCACTACAGCCCATGTTGCCAATGAAGAGTTCCATTATGTCATCAGCAAGTATGTCTTGCAGGCATCAGATTGCTGTTGTCAAGAAGATTGTTGGTGTGCTGCTCCAGCCCATTGCCATCCTTTTGTACCAGAAGTAGTTGACACACCCTGTACATTGATTCCAAATGTTCTCTGTAGTATAAAAGCCATTGTACATATGTTGTAGCACCTCAGTTCAAATATTGAATAAGATACTCATTGATCTCACTTGACTCCAGACAGCTCTGGATAGCTCTGGCTCTAGAACTTGGCAAGACTAGTGTACAAAAGGGAGTATGCTAAACTCTGTCACCCCGGACTTTTGTTATAAACCTCCTATACCCTCAGACCTTCTTGGAGACCATTGAGAACTGGTCTTGACAGTCTTCAATCAACATGCCCCCACCAGTGTCATGTGCCTTCTGCATGAGTACCATTGGTGTGACATGTTTGATGTGGGGTATGTCTGCATGCTTGATTAGGTCTGCATTGAGCATCTGATTTACCTATTTATTTGGAACTGCCTTTGGGGGGAATTCACCAGTCTTTTGGCATACTGTGGTGTGGAAGGTTACATCCTCATTGATGTTTATATATGTCAATTTTTGCCCCTGGTATTGGTAGGACTTCATTGAGTGTGTGTCATGATCATGCAGGCCCACCTCACCCTGGTCTACCCAAGGTCTGATGTGCATGAGAAAACTCTGATGCACATAGAGAAACTCCAAAGTGTATGAGAAAACTCAAGAGTGCATGGGAAAAACTCCAGGTTAGGGCTGGGTCATGAGAACCTTCTCAATAACCTGTAGCTGCCTACAGGTACATCTAATATATAGTAGTTGAGTCACTACTGAGGCTTCCTACAGCCATTTTCTACAAGAGTGAGATAGACCTCCACTACTCTCATACTCAGCTTGCCATTTTGCTTCTTGTTTGATCCAATCTGAGATTCATGGCTGCATCAGGTGGAGGGTAGGGTAGATCATATTAAAATGGATTTCTGTCTTCCTTTGAACCTTGCCATTAGCAAAATACCAGTCTAGAATTTCAATTTTATAAGTGCTGCCCAAGTGAGGCTTTTTTCACTGGTCAACAGACACAGGCAGGCTCCCAGATTGCTTGGGACCTGCAAGGCAACTTTTCAGCCCTGAACTCAGTCAATACAATGTCAAAAATCATACAGTTACACTTCTTTGCAGGGCCACCTTTCTTGTCACCCTTGGCAGTCCCTGTCAACTTCTTGACAATGGACTTCTCCCTCACATCTAAACCTTCCAAAGTGCTCCTATAGTCCAAAGCCTTTTCCAATTTGTCAACTAGTTGCTCTTCTTCAACTAAATTCCCAGCATTATCTAGCCACTCCTCATCAGCACATGAGATCATTTCACCAGCCTTAAGTGCAGCCTCAAGTGAAACTTTGCATGCATGAATTTGGTCCTGAAGCTTTGCAAGGCCTTTTCTTATCACATCAATGGGTTTTAACATCATGGGGTCAATATTTGGAAGAACTGAAGATCCAAAGGCATATAGGGTATCAGTTAGAAGGGAGGCAACTGTGTAACATGAATGGTGACACACAGGTGATCAGACCACTCATGTGATACCTATGATACCAAAGAAGGGACACTGTGATTATAATGATAGCACGCGGGTTGTGACGTTGATGCGAAGTTATAAGGACTTGCAACAACGGCACAACGATAAGGAGTCTTAAACGCTACTCGGTTTTTCCAGACAAGAGGGTCTGATTTCGATGTAGGAAAAAGAGTCCCCGTATACTACGTTACATTGGCCCTTTTATACGATAGAGGCGAGGCACTGAAATGTCAACGTATATACGAGTGAGAAAAACATAGAAAGAACTAAGCATAACTGTCACAGCTTTTCTGGACAACTTGACATACGGTCCTTGACGTCGGACCGAATCCTTACACTCCCCCCTCCAGGGTACAAAGTACCCTTTCTTTATAGACGACCCACTACGCGGCATGTCCCGCGGGCACATCCGGATCCAGTGCTTGGTCATCAGTACCTTCCGCTCCCACGTCGTACGCTTCATCTTCCTCGTTCCCGATTTCAGAGGCGTACGCTTCGACCACAGCACTCTGATCGAGAGTTACGCGACTGGGGCCAGCGATGGGTTGATTAGGGAGGATGTCGCCGAGGGGATCGACTTGGTCGAAGAACGAATGGAGTTCAGGAGAGAAATCAGCTGAGTATTCCGACGAATTATTGGATTCCTTTAACTTTTCAGAGCGTTTCTCTGGTTTGGAAGGCGTCTGCTTCTCGGAAGGAGTGCGTTTATCGGTACGAGGGCGATCGAACGGTGAGTCGGAAAGCCGCCTGGCAAGTGGCCCCTTCTGACGACGATCATCGTATCGGCGATCGCGACGTTGCCAGTATCCACGACTCGAATGCTCTCGCTGGCGCTTGACTCGGTCCGCCGCCTCCCACAACATACTCTTCAACGTCTCGGCCTCCGCTCCATTAAGTACCTGACCTCCCTCTATTTCTTCCTGACTCCTCAGATCCGAATCCTGCCCAAGAACTTCCTCTCGAGTTGGCGAGGGACCCGGTACGATAACGCGCGGCCTCTTGCCTCTTGGCGCATCAACGTAAGCAAACCTCGACCTTGTCTTAGCTTCGCGACTATATGCATCCCGGAACTGATGATAACCAGCAGGGAGTTCGGGAAGGTTATCGGCGTTTCTACGCAGCGCTCGATCGTATTGGAAGAACGAGCGAACCTGCTCACGATGGACAAGCACTTCGTCGTCGCCCTCTCCAGTCCCCGGAAGCACTCGGATAAGGAAATAGTCGGTGCTGACCCGTTCGATATTAGGCATGGTTTTCTTGGAGGGTCTCGTCTCTTTAGGTGGGTGATTGTCACTTAACCCGATAAGCTCGTTTACGATATCAACGATTGTTCGTCGAACAGAGAAGGGAAGAGGGTGTTTAGAGCGGATTCGATGTTGGAGCTTAGGAATTTCGTACGAGCGGGCGTAGGGCTTTTTATTGGGTCGTGAGCGAGGTCCTCGATGCCGACGACGCCGCCCCGGTATGTCAGGAGTGGCTTGGGTCTGTGAAAGGTCGGCCGTTCTGTTCCTGACGCGATGGGGTATGTGTCGATGGGTCGTGCGGGACCTGGTTTCCGACGGTACACGACGAGTACAAGGTCGTCTAGCGTGGGGCACGAACCGGCGATGGTTACGGGGAGGACGATACGAGGACGAACAGCAACAGGGAGGTGTACGAGGAGCGCGATGACGACGAGGTGGAGGACTTCGGCAGCGAGGAGGAGGAGGTCGGGTCGGCCTGGGTTTTAGGTGAGTCGACGGGGATCTTCTTTTCGAGCACGGGTGGTTTATATGGGCCCCGCAGATATGCGGTGCCAAGTGTCCAGCGAACACCTGAGGGTCATCATCGGATATGCCCCCGTCACCCGTGTCAGTCAATTTCTCTATCCCGTCAACCCCAATTGCTTCCAGATAGTCGGCTAACGCCTTTAGGTGTGCAACCTCATCATACGGTAGCCACGTCCGATCGCCAGCGGTCCATTGCACCTCAAACTGGGCGTCGGCATGACTTCCGAGGTGTCGTATTATCTTATCCACCGCCCACTCACGATTCTCACCACCGAGCTCAGGTATTTGGTCGTCTCTTCGCCCGGGGAATTTTCTATCGTCATTGGGTATGTGGATCCTCAGTAGCGACGAATGAAACACGTCGTGAATTCCTCTTTGTTTCAGGTTATCAGGTAGGTCCACCCGGAAAGAATTATTACCGAAGTCGTCCGATATACGGTACGGACCTATGAATTTCGGTACGAGTTTCCTTGATGTCCCTTTTGGCAGGCTAATATTCTTAGTAGATATGTAAACGAGATCTCCTTTAACGAAGGGACACGGTCGGCGCTTTTTATTAGCGCTGACAGTTTGCTTGACGCGTGCTCTCATCACGGCGTCATGCGCTTCCATCAAGGCCAGTTTCATTCTGTTTGCAAACGCGCGTACACTTGGGTACTCATCCTTCGCAGGGGCATCCCATATCATTTGTCGGGGCATTCTTCCAGTGTTTAGGAAGAAAGGTGCGTATCCAGTGGACTCAGACGTAGCGCTATTGATCGCGAATTCGATGGCAGGTATTCGTGACACCCAGTCTCGCTGGTTCGGACCGATGCAACTCCTCAACATTTGGGCGATTGTTCGGTTGGCGCGTTCCGTGGAACCATCTGTCTCTGGATGATAGGCGCTTGACATCTTTTGCTTGACACCAATCAGCTTATTGAGGTGAGTCCAAAATAGGCTCGTAAATAGTACGTCACGATCGCTAACTATTGCGCGAGGTAACCCGTGATGCTTATACACTTCGGCGAACATTAATTCTGCGACTTCGCGCGCAGTATAATTAATCCTACTCGGTACGATGTGCACCATAGAGGTTAGTAGGTCTATGATAACGGTTATCGAGTCGTATTCACCATCCCGATCTTTCGATTCAGGTAATGGTCCAACGAAGTCAACTCCAATGGCGTCCCAAGGTCGGGATGGAACGGGTAGCGGGTTCAATAGCCCGAAAGGCTTGTGCGTCGGAGGTTTACTTCTCTGGCACGTTGGGCAAGACGTGCAGAATTGTGTAATGTCTTTTACCATAGTGTCCCACCATAGGAACTCTCGAATATATGATATCGTTTTCTTTGCTCCTAGGTGAGCTAGTAGCGAGTGAGCCTGGTCAATGACCTGTTCCCGTAGATTATTGTTTTGTACTGTAATGTCTGGCACGCAGAATACAATTCTGTCTGGTAGTTTCAGACGAATATATCCATCCGGTGTGATCTCAAAATTCTTGAATGCCTGCGGTTCATCCAAAATTTGCTTAAAGAACGGATCCTTATGATAATTATTCTGGGCCGCTTTCAATATGCCTTCGTTGGTTGGATATCCAACATTGGGGATCTTAGTACTGATCACGTGGTTGCCATTAGACACGTTTTGCGTAGCTTCCTCAATGCGCGTGTTAGGGGATGTCACGTGTGCGTCAGCAGTGTTATGCGTGGCCTGCGTAATGCCATTCATGTCTTGAGGTAATTCTTGCTGCGTATCATCACTCTTCCCCCCCTTCTTTCGGACGCCTGGGCCAAGAAGGACGAAACGATGTTTCACACGACTCGCGAACTCTGCGCTGGTTTCGGGTCGACCAGTCTCAGCGGGAGGAGGAGGAGAGCGGCGACGATGGCCAGGCTTTTGGATCCGGGTAGCCGTATCAGTGGCGTTGGGTGCGTCACTTGCGGCATGTTCTTTGGCTGACACACGGATCTGTGATGAGCTCGACGTGCCCGGGGCGGTAGGATGGTTAGCATCGGGTGCGGCAGGTTGGGATTTGCGGGTACGTAGAATCATTGCGAGGGCCTCCACGCCCACATACACAGGTGCACTAATTACAGGGTCCCGCCGATCAGTCGTAGGCGTATCAATCTCAAGATCGTGGTGTAAGTATTCGCTCGGTGCCCGAATCGTCCCCGGCTCATCGAATTCGTACATGCGGGACAGCGCATCCGGGAGTACGTTATCCACGCCTGGAACGTACTTAATATCAAAATCGAAGCCGGATAGCTTTTCGAGCCAGCGCGCCTGACGACCCGAGAGATCCTTCTGGTCAAGCAGGTACGTTAAGCTCTTATGATCGGTAACCCAAGTGAAGTGCACGCCTTGCAGGATATCCCGGTGCCGCAGCATCGTCTCAACGCCGGCAAGTAATTCTTGCTCGTGCACGGGATAATTTCGTTGCGCTGACGACATCTTCGCCGAGTAGAACGCTGCGACTTTCGAGGTTTTCCAATCTGGACCTTGCGCTACCACGCCCCCGATTCCATTGCCACAAGCATCGGTCATTACCCAGATAGGAGCGCGGTCGGGCCCATAATCCAACGGGACACGAGAATGAGGTGCGCACGCCGCCACGTATTTCTTTACAGTCTCAAAGGCTCGTTGTTCAGTAAACGTCCAACGGAACGGGCGAGTCTCGGCGCTAGCTTCAGCAAGAACTCCCAAAGGTACGCGAACTTTGTAGATATCATCCGCCAGGTACCCAACTGACCCGATGAAACCTTTACACAAGGTACGATTTGTAGGTACTTTCCAATTCAAGATACGGTCGACTTTCTCCGGATCCATCTTTATCCCCTCGTCGGTAACTACCCGCCCGAGGATCTTGACCTCTTTACAGAGGAATTGGAGCTTCTTTTCACTGAGATATAACTTTTCTTTCGTCAGTATTTCGAGGACAGTCTTCACGTGTCGTACATGGTCCTCTAATGTGTCCGAATAGATGATGATATCGTCGAGATATACGTCCATGAAAGAACCAATGTGCTCTCCAAAGATATGATTCATCAAGGCCTGGTAAGTTGCAGGCGCGTTGCAGTCACCTTGTTGCACTACGAGACTGACCATGTTTCCGTCAGGGGTAGTTACCGCGGTACGTTCGACATGTTCAGGTACGACGCGGATCTGCTCGTACGCGTCGGCGCCGTCGATAATCGATCGGTACGGCTTCTTTGCTACGCGTCTTAGGATACCGTCCATATCAGGCATAGGAGAAGAAAGTTTCCGAGTATTCTTATTACGTTCCCGCAAGTCCACCACAACTCGCAATCGAGGTGGGGTTCCCGGCTTAGGGATGAGTAACATGGGGCAAGTGTTCCGGGCGGCTGTAAGTTCCCATCGGCCGGTCTTGAGGTACGCATTTTTCTTTTCAATCCATAGCGGTCGTAATGCCTCAGGACATTTTGAAGGCCTCCAAGGATAGATCTTTTGTTCATCGATCAAAGGTATTTCATGGTTTATCGCACGGAACGGAGGGAGTGCAGTAGCCCCGACCTGCGAGCATAGGGGTTTCGCAAGTTCCATCAAGTACTGCCGGGCCTTCTCCACGGTATCGTGATAAATCTCTGTAGCTCGTGATTCCAGGACTGACACCTGTGGTCCTTTCATTTCAGTCGGTGTCGTACTACCAATTACCACGCGTGGTGAATGCAAGCCGACCATAACCTTGTGCTGGTACAAGAATGGCGTCCCAAGAATGAGATCATAATTTTGTAAGTTCATTACATCGAAGTACCGTTCGCAATCGATGCCTTGATACTGGATTCGAGCCTTCGTACCAAAGTTCACCTTCGATCGCGAGCCCTGGACAGCCAGCTGAATAGTAAGCGGCTTTTCTAAAGGTAGGCGCTTCACTTTCAATTGTTCAGCCAATGTTACTGACATGAAATCAGCCAACGATCCTGTGTCAATCAACGCTCGCGCGGGGTGCCCGTTTACATGGACTACGACGACTAAGGGTTTCGGGATCTTTCTGGTGAAATCTTTAGCAATAGATGCGTTCCGTTGTAGGGTGAGTTTATCTTCGGTACGAGCATTGCTTCCATTCAGCCGAATTGAGTCGCACTGGATAACGTCGTTCACATCGTTTATGTAGGTGAATTCATCTGAAGCGTCGTCCGGTTCGAACAAGTTCTTCAAAGTACACTCGTTGTCTTCTAACGGGTCTTCCTTGACTAAGGTCAGACAGGTACGAAGTAGTCTTTTAGCGTGCCAATACACGATATTGAACTTAGGTAGCTCCGTCTTACTCGAAGGTAGCTCGAGGGATATCGACGTTTGATAGTCGTACACATTGTAAGTGCCGTTTTCCGTTAAGGTACAATGGAATCGTGCCTGATTATCCTCCAGGAACTGGAGAGCGTGTATCTCTAATTTAGAGGTGATCGCATCTTCGATAGGATAGCCCATAGGAGGGGAACGCCAGACACGCTCGCGGTCCTGACGTTTCAGTACAGTCCTCGGCACGCCAAGTTGCTCTCCCTTTCTGAACCAGTACCAGCTATCTAGGCGGAACGCGGGTCGCTTTAGAAGCTCAGTGTCGATGAGGATCCTATCACTGGGTCCGAGAATATCCCGTTCGCTTTCGACGATAGCATGTGTGCCGTCGTGCAAATTATATACGACGAACCTGGTATCCATAAACGTACTTAGTGAGTCTGGATCATCGCCCGGATAACAGATTCCTGACAATCTCTCAACAGCCCTATCTTCTAGGGGCGTCCCGATCTCCGTTCCAGTAGGTCCAGATCTTAGGAACTGATCGCTGTTATAGACGTGGATTCTCATCCCGGCGATATGATCGTCTTCGTCGGTGGTGACACTATCTCCCAGTGAGTTATCGTCTTCACTCCATACGCTTTCTAGGTCAGGGAGATCTTCAAAGATCTCATCGTCTTCGTCATGCATGACGGGGCCGCGCGGATTTATGAAGTTCAATGTCACGCTAGGGTCGCATTCAGACGATCGCGCCAATTGTCGTTGGTTCTCAACGTCCCCGAAGTCTACATCGACCCCGAAGCTAGAAACTCCGGGAGGTTTACTCGACGAAGAGACCTTTTGGCGTTCTGGACAGTTCCTTGAAAAATGTCCGGCCTTATGGCAGATGTAGCATAGGCCTTCGGCCTTATGCCGTTCCTGCTCCTCCTGGCTTAATTTTGGTGCGTCTCGTTTCTTCTTTTCAGTTCGCTTATCTCTTCGCTGATCCTGATTACTTCCAGATGGAGCGTTTTCCCTTTGTCGTTCATTTCGCCTCTCCTTCCTGCGGTGGCGACGCCTTTGCCAGTGCTTACTGGGGCCAGTCCCCTCATGGGACATAGCCGAACTCTCAACGGTACGTTTCTTACTTCGGTTTCTGCGTGTCTTACGGGTATAGTCACCAGTGACCGTTTGAGCGATCTCAAGAATCTCGGCGGTAGCGGCTACCTTCTTCAAAGAGGATATCTCTGGGTTTAATTTTTCTCTCCACAGGTCGCGTTGTAACTCTTTACGGAGTCCGGACCACAACTTGTGGACTTTGGCGCGTTCGTCAGTCTCACCAATCATGTTCCACAGTTCATGAAGTTCGTATAGGTAAGTTTTCACTGTCTTTGAGTTTTGGTAACAATTCTGTAATTTCTCCCTTTGTCGTAGACGGAAGTTGATGGGGAAACAATAGTTAAACAGTTCAGTGAAGAAATCAGACAATCGCCATTTATATGGATCGCCCGACACTTCTCGTACGTAGAACTCATGCGCTGTTTTGGTTAAGTAATGTGATAAAATGAAGACGCATTTCTTAGAGGAAACGCGCCCGTCCTTCACATAGGCGGTCCCTTCCGTAACGAAACGTTGGAACGCATGGACATCATCCGACCCATCGTACTTGGTAGGTGGAATCGGCTTTAGCGTAGTTCTCCTTCGAGATCTTGACCTTTTCTTAGGTTTACGGGCGCCCCGACTCCGTCCCCGTCGTCGGTGTGATCTTCCGCGACGGCGACTCCCTCGACTATCGGTACTATTCCCGGAACTCGAACTCGAGTCGTCACTCGAGTCGTCCCCGTCTGAACTCGAGTCATCGCTGTACGTCGCAGTATCATCGCCGCTTGTGGATGAAGTATCTGAAGAACTAGATGTGGAATTGCTCGAGGCGCTACTCGAGCCGTCATCCGTTGAAGAGTCTTCACTACTCGGTGAATCGTTACGACGGTGCCGGCGGGATCTCTTCCCTTTGGATTTCTTAGATTTCTTCTCATCTCTTTCGAGACGCTTGAAGGCTAATCCAATGTAGCTCTTCGGATCGATCTGTTTAACAGGTTCCATCGTTTTAGGCGTGCGCTGCCTCTCACGGCGCTTGTGGTCCTGTCGAGTAACCCTATCGACCAATTCCTTGATCGGGTTCGGAGGAGCTTTAGACGTCTTCTGGGTAGGTCTCTCTTTTGATTTATCCTTCTTGTGGTGCTCGTTCTGGGGGTTCGTCATACGCTGATGGCTTCCCTTAGGTAGTACGATTTCCTCGCAAGGTTCTGCAGTTTGCGGTTGGGTCGTAGTCCCTTTGGTGGGCACAGCGGTCTCCCGGACAACCTGATCTTTCTTATTAGAAGCCCCCGGTCGATCGCTTTCACTTTCGTTAGCCAGCTGGTGCGCGACGTTCCATGAAGCGAGCGCAGCTCGTTGTGCTTCGACGTCGAGCTCGTCACTACTAACATTCAATGCGCCCCAGTTCCTGGGGTCGGCGCCTTTGCCTTTGGGATCAGCGGGTTTATCCGTAGTCTCGGGCGTACCCTCCTGTTGAGTACTAACTTCCTGAGACAGGGATCTCTTGGCGATCCTTTCCCTTTCGTCCGACGTCAGGCGTTTCTCAGCCTCTTGGACAATCTGCGCCTGTTCCGGCGTAAGCTTACCATAGGTGCGTTTGTCGCGCGATCTCTTTCGCACCACTGTAGTCCACGACTGCAGGTCGTTCCGCTCTACCTCAGTCTCACTCATAGGCGAGGAAGGTGTCGCGTCAGTATGGATATCATCTGGTAAGGTAATGTGTACACTGTGAGCGGGTACCATAGCTCTGGCAGTATTAGCTCTTGCAGCCTCCAGGGAACCACTGTCCCTAGGATACTCCGGCGAGCAATTCCTCAAGCCGGGTGAAACGACGGCAGCACTTCGGGGCGCCGGGCTTTGACTTCTAGAAGTGGAACGAACAACATCGCTATACTTGCGGACGACGTTGCCGGTAGACTTGTCGATTGGGGTCGAATACTGACTACCAAGGGGAGTCAGGTTTGGTAACGGGGTATCGGTGACGACACCAACACCGGGTTGGTTCGTCGGGCTAAGAGGTAAGGAAGATGCTCGAGCTCTAGTGGCTCGGCGAAGGTTATATCTGACGTTAGTCATTTTTTGTAGATGTTTATATGAGATACTTGCTCGTTGTGCAAGCGGGGGATCAGGCCGCGAGTTGTCGAGAAGGTATCGAGAGGATATGAGCTCGAAAGGTAGACTTTGTTAGAGTTGGAAAAAAATATGTGACGTTGATGCGAAGTTATAAGGACTTGCAACAACGGCACAACGATAAGGAGTCTTAAACGCTACTCGGTTTTTCCAGACAAGAGGGTCTGATTTCGATGTAGGAAAAAGAGTCCCCGTATACTACGTTACATTGGCCCTTTTATACGATAGAGGCGAGGCACTGAAATGTCAACGTATATACGAGTGAGAAAAACATAGAAAGAACTAAGCATAACTGTCACAGCTTTTCTGGACAACTTGACATACGGTCCTTGACGTCGGACCGAATCCTTACACGGGTCCTACACGTTGCAATTCTTGACTCTAAAGTTGGACTATACTGCAATGTGCAGCTTTGACGCCTGCGAAACCTCTCGTCGGGAGGCTTGACCGCTACTCCTACCGCCGCGTACCTAAGGCTGCTGTTGTACACCCAGCTGGGTTAGACGCGGGTGGGAGAGGGAGCTTCCTCCCAGCGTGATGCCCGTTGTCATTACGACAGCGATAATACCTGATAACCCCAACCTGTTTCTCAACCAAGAATGAGGCTTTCGCCTTTGCGCCAGGACTTCCTCGTCTCTATATGGTACCCAGGTCCAACCAGTGGTACTGCCAGCGGGGCCTCCTGACATTTTCATAGCACGTAGATGTGATGGCCATCCGTGTGGCCTGACTATTGGCTCCACTCGAAGTACGCGTTTGGTGCTGGCCGTGGGTCTTCGGAGCTCTGGGAGGTGATCGACTATGGGGCTCTCCTCATTTCTTGGGTGCGCTCCATTATACGCTAAGCTACGGAGGATACTGCCCTGTCACTGCCTAGAGTGGATTGCCAAATCACCCTACCGAAACGCCGCGATGGAGGCCCATCCAGCGGACTCACTACCAGGGTGTCGGGCAAATCAGACAATATACCTGGCAGTACTGCAGCCGTGAAATCTCAGTGGTGCAAGTTCAGTTCGGGTAGTGGATGTTCAAACCTCGGATTGGTTCCTTTCACTTGCCTTCGCACGTGTCGCTGAACACGCACTCATCATTTGCCTCAGCGGGTCTACTTTCAGTAGCTGTCTACAGGACTTGCGCTCAAACGGGTTTTTACACTTAGTAAAAAAGCGTGCGCTATTTCCTAGAAGTCGAAGCCCTGCTCGCGGAATAGGCTTAAATCGGGTCGGTTCTCTGGCTTTGCCAGCTCTGCTAGGTCACTACGATCCTTTTGGCAGGTCAGCGTCAAAAGTTCTGCAAGCTCGGTCGAGGATCTACTCACCAACTGTACGAGTGCACGTCGCAAAGTGTGCCAAAGCTGATCGCTTGTTTGATTGACTCCGGATTTGTCTTGCAGAGCCAGCGCACTCAGAAAATGCTCCACCGCTTCTTTAGGTGCCCCGATATTCATGCCTGTCGAAGGATTAGCCACGTCATACATTTTGGCTACTAGCAACGCACAAGCAACTCCAACATTGTAAATTGCCCGGGTGTATGTCGGGCGAAGGCTTAAAGCTTCTCGGTAGGCTCCGAGGGCTTCTTCGGGCTTGCTCCCATTCGAAAGACAGGAGCCCAGCCGATTCCATAACACATAGTCCTATCAACCCTTTAAAACACTAGTTATGTGTGAACAGCGACATTGAACATACCTGAGGCCGTAAGGACAGTGCACTTTCGAAGCAGTCCTTAGCACGATCGTACTCTGTGGTGTTGTAGAAAAGGACGCCGAGTGCAATCTGCACGTCAGCGTCGACGACACCCTGCTCGTATTGTTGCCGCGCTAGTGCGAGGAAGGCGTCCGTGAGGCGTCCATGAGCGTCCCATGTAGCATGGGAGGTAAGTGCCTCGGAAAGCTCTTGGGATACAGGAAAATCAGGGAAGCGGGCACGTAACCAACGCGATAGCATAAGATAGCATGCCCTGTCGTATCCTTCATTGGTATACGAAATAGCGAGGGACTGAGTAGAACATCAACTTTACCAGGAACACCAACTTGAGCAATCCCACTTACCAACATTCCAGCACCGTTAGCACCCCCCGCATCCGCTGCCCGCACACCCGCTTGTAAGGCACGCATAGCCTGTACTTCTCTTTCATCCATACTCCTTGTTTCTCCAAGAAGGATCCATGTCTCATATCCTCCCTCTCCTAGTTCGCCGTTCTGTACTGCTGCTTCTAACAGAAGCGCAGCTTCCGATAACGACCCATTCTGTTGAAGGAGATCCTTGGCCTCGTTCAATAGCGAACGCTCGGATGGCTGATTTAAGTATTTATTATCCTTATCTACAAACCATTCAACAACCACCCTCCTGGAAGAACTAGTACTTACCGAACACATAAACTCCTACAGTCGGATAACCGTCTTCGTCCACTTTGCTTTCGGGAATAGTGTAATCTCCAAGGCCACTTTCCCATATATCTTGCATGGCGCTACCGTAGTCGTGTTCTAGTTCGTCTCGTTGCGCATTCATGAGCTGATTAAACTCGCTTTCCCACTTCGCTATATCTTCCTGCTGGAGTGGGGCATTAGCTTGGATTTGGTCCCAAACGCTGTAACAAGACTGAGATGAGAATTATAGTTGGTTATCTATCGTCAGATAAACCAACTTTGAGACATCAGAATCTGGCTTCACGTCACTGGTTTCCTGGCTGATGGCGTCATCATCCACGGCTACAATCTTTGAAGAGTTCTCCGAGTCTACGTGGAGAGACGCAACGGCTTGCGCGAATGCTGCCTCGAAATCGGCTTCACGTGCTTTCCCTTTACCGTTATCGAGTGGCTGGGAAACTCGAGTAAAACCGTTGAAAAAGGATGAGGTAGGGAAACTGTGCATGTTCATGGGCACGGTGTGGTTGTAAGAAGAGGTCCTGGGTGCCAGTTGCACTGAGCGGCTTTAATGATGTCACGTAGCAGCAATGATTATAACTCTTACCATCTTGGTTCTGTGGTGTAGGCCGTTGGACCGAGTCACCAGATGATGAAGGTTCCTGTACGGTGCCAAACTCAGCTGCCCAAGAAGCATCCATGCTTCCTTGGCGATATACTATCTGTGGCACATTTCTGTCCCATGCTCCGTGAATATCGGGAAGTGATCCTTGGCCATGCGAATGAGAAAGCTCGGGGTGGTAGCTCGGCGGTGGCAGCATGGGAAGTGAGGTCAACTCTTGTTGACCTCCAAAGAACTGGCGTGCCATTGATATGTCATGTTCGGAAGCTTGAACAGAGGTAGTGCCTGGTAAATGCTGGAGCTGCCGGTGGTGATTAGATCCGTTCGTCACCAAGACAGAAATGGCCTTCTTACCCGTGAGGACGATGACCCTACGACTCTGTCCTATCGCAAAGCTATCAGTTTTCCTGTGTTCGGCTACTACGGATTCATTGACCTGTTGTAATGTTCTGTCTCCTTCGGTATGCTTGAGAACTTGCGAGAGTGGATTCGATGCCACAGCACATTCTGATCCAGATACGAGGCTTTGTAACGACATCGTGTGAGGATGCTCTGGGGCTAGCACAAATGTAGACGTATATTTCTGCGGTAAAGATTCGATCGAATACAAGTTGTCGTGCGTTCATGGTACGTGTACATAAATACTAGGCAGTGGCAATCACGTGCGTCTACAGATGGTCCGCCGAGCTGTCTCCGTTGTTTTCACGATTTCAGCAGAACTCTGAACTTCTTCAGGGGATTTGCCAGTAGGCCGGTTGAGCGCCTTCTCGTTGAAGTAGCTCTTCATATTCTGTTGCTCGACTGTTGGACTGCAGCAAACTGTGATTATTGCCTCCAATGGCTTCTCCACATTCTGGGCATCGTGAAGTTTGCATAGCGCCACCACACTGGGAACTCGTGGTGAGCTGCAACCTGCGGAATGCACTACTATAACTTACTTCGCCAATAACAAACGTATGTCCGTTAGGACATCTGTAGAAGTGTCCTGCGACGGCTGTAGCCCTATGGTCAGTGCGGGGAAGAAGAAGTCAACGAGATGGCTTCACCAAATTTGAATGCCTTGACGATCTCCATGCGTTCGACAAGCGACACAGGCTCATAAAATGTATCAAAACAGATTGACGTTTGAATTTTCCGCCACTCCTCGACGATGTCTCGCATTATACTTGTAAAGTTCTTTTCCAGCCAGTCGTTCTCATCCGGATTGCTCATTTTCTGGCGATGCCCCCCTAACGTTGCCCACATTTCATCCTCGGAGCGCGCTTGATGTAGGCGAGCCCTTTCCACAAGTTCTTTCCTAAAGGTTGAATCCTGGAATCGACCAGTAGATTTGCACATGAAGAGGTTGAAGCGGAACTGCTCCAGCTCAATGCGCATCTGGTAAAGAGTCGTTCTTGTCACTTGGCGGCGAGCCCCGGAATCTTTAGCAAGGTTGAGCGCAATTTTGGCGTCCCGGGTACAACTGTCGAACAGAAACTGAACGTAGAGAGCCCAAGACCTTGATTGGCTGCTCTTTGCAAGACTAGATTTATGCTTGAAAGTCTCCTGCAGCCACACATGGACAACATCAATCATCGTCAAGCGGATGTGGATTGTCATCCAAAATGCTTCTACGTGGAAGCGTCTGTCGGCGAGGGGGCGGGGCTGCCCAACCTGCAGCTTCGCAAGTCTCATAGCAAGCACATCAGGTGAGCCAGAAATGGCAGTTTTGCCCTTAATGGATTCCAGCTCGCGTTGGTAGAGCTGTGATACTGCAGCCTCCCAGGCTTCCGCGTGGGCTGAACGTGTTTCTGCAACGTCTTGCGCTTCTTTGTATGCGTGCAGAAGCTCATGCATACTCTTGCGCCAGATGCCCAAGACGTCGGAAGTGATGTTATGAAGCTTGTCATTGGCGGGGTTAATGTCCGTTTGGGCTACTGGTGCGTTGTTGCTAAATTTCAGTGCGGCATTTCTAGCGCGTTTCTGGGCCTCCAATCGTTTTGGGCTGGTCGACTTGTCCTTGGCGTTGAGAGCAAACGGCAACGATTCTTTCGCCAACGACGCCTTCTTTTCGGCTAGAGGATACGCATCGACTAAGTTCTGAGTTTGTTCGAGGCGCCGAGACATCTGAGCCGCAACGTTGCGCTCTAAAATGTCGAGATCGGCACGCTTGTACACTCGACTGTAGCGAGGTGTCCTGATAACGGAGCGACAAGTAGGGCATGTTGGGGGTCGTGTGAAGCCGGCAGGGACCTCGAGTCCGTTCCACTCTCCATTGTGGGCTTGATGGTAGAATTCCGTCATCCCACAATGTCCGTCTAGCGTTTCTACCGTGAAAGTATGCCCGCAGGAGGGAATTGTTATCAGCAGCTCGTCCAAGGTCTCCATGTCAGGATCAATGTCAGATAACGATCGTTGCAGAATCAGATCCACGATTTGGGCCAGCTTCTCTTTCGGTGCGCAAATTTGACAGACCTGGACATTACATGGCTCTCCGCAGACTGAAACGTAGTATTCAGACTTGTGTCCCCAGAACCGAAGGAGATTACTCACCGGAGGGACACTGATGTCCGCAGGCGAGGAACTTCTCGCATCGTAGGTCACAGGGTAACCGGGCACAAACCTATCACATGAGTTACGGTTGAGTAATGTCGAACAATCCTGTACCTCTCGCACTCACTGAACCACATGGGACGGGGCAAACACGATGTGGGCAAGTCCTGACGCCTTGGAGTGAAAACATTGTTTAGAGGCTATAGTGACAGGGTCCTACCAAGTACACTGCTCTTTGCACGGCGCGCACGGATCTGAGCAAGGGAGTCTACACTTCGCGTGCGTGCAGGCCTGCCGACAGGGTTCCATGCATCGTCTCGTATGCTCATGGTCGTTGGAGCATGCTTCTTGGCATATGTGCTCGCAATGAAGGTTTTTCTGGCAGGGGTGACGGCGATGGTTTTGCCTTCTAATGAAAAGCGCTTCCTCGGAGTGTGGATCGTTTGCACGTTGGCAGTCGTAACATGGTGCATTGCACATCTTTCCGCAACACGACATCAGCTCACCGCATCGTGCTTTGCACCGATAATCTTCAGGGTTCTGCGAGCACTCCATATGTACGCTGTGTTCGCAGTGGGGCAGTGGCTTCTCCAATACAAAGTCGCAATATATTCTATCCAGGGTATCAAGTTGATAACTGGAATGCGGCGCGTCATTTAAATTAACTTCACAGAACTAGTGCTACACACCAAGGAACGGTTGCCTTGACATGCCCACACGGTAAGTTGACGTTGGGAATGGGGAAATTGCAATCTCCACAAGGAGCACTGCAAACCTTGCGGCACGGGTGGTCCCGATGGCAAAGGCGTCGACATGGCTTGTCGCAGACAACGGACATATGATTCGAATCATCGGGGTGGCACTGAAAGAAGTGATGTGCAGTAACCCATGCATAATTCAAGGCTTGAAGTACCAACCTTGAACGGACAGAGGTGACCACACTTCAGATGTGTGTTGCATGGTTCTAGACATCCTCCTACGAGATCATCAATTACAAGCCTTGAAAACGCGCATGCCACACCTACCATCAGGTGCAATCTGAGGTAACTGTCCAGGCTGCGAAACATGATGCAATTTGGCCGGATGACGGAAGCAAGCAACGGGTAACGCAGTTCCTAGGGAATCGTTTGCTTGCAACTCCTCGACGATGGATCGCCACATCTCGCTCTGGCTGGAGAGATTGTCGGCGTTCCCAAATATGTACAGCCCCTCACGGGCTCTGGATAGAGCCACTGCGTAGATGAGCTTTAGTCGTCGCCCCAATCACTTCCCGAGGGTCACCTACCATTGGTTCTATTATCGGACTGAGTAATAACACAGCGTAAGCTTCCAGTAGCTTTAGAGAATAGAATGTCACCTTCAAAAACCCTATGTTCGGCCGGGTAGTATAATTCCACCCTAGTTCATTCTCGTCCTCCAGACTGCCAGAGTTTCTGACGAGCGAGAGGATAATGATCTTTCACGAAGTCAAAACCATCAACCGCCAAAAAGTGTGGGACGTGTTACCTTTCCTTCTTCGCCTTGGTAATTGTCGACAGTACGCAGCCTGACCTATAAAGGAGTGGGCAATCGTGCAAGAGACATACATTCACCAGTCCTACCCGCTTTGTCACTTTGAGGTGGTCAATAGCGGAGAATTCGCCGTTAGGGTCAATCTCAGCCTCTCGGTCAGCAAGTTCTGCCTGGTCACGTTCATCAATCACGGTGACGACGTCCCCCGCCAACGCGTCCCGAAGTCGGGCCAGTTGTCCTAGGTATGCGCACAGGACCACGATATCCCCCTCACCGGAATAGCAGCCTTGCCTAGAGGCGATAAATCCTGAGAATCAAACGAATGTAATACAGAAGCAAGAGCTGACCTCAACAAATAGAGAACTAAGTCGCGAATCATATCCACCTGGTATTTTCTACGTCAATTGCCGAGTATAACAGTTGACCGTAGCCTTACCTCGTATACGTTATATTTGCTAGCGGTATCATCGCCTCCTCCGTTCTCCCTATGATTGTGGGTGACAAAGTACAGATTTTTTGCCACTCCACGGACGTCAGGGTACTTGAGCACCAGGTCATGATCCTGTAGTCCAGGATACAAGGTATTTCTAAACACAGAAACACAAGTTAGAGGTTAAGGAATGGGAAAACCTCCAGACAGACCTTATCAAACTGGAGATGGATGGTCTCATACGACGTTGCACATCCAAACGCGACATTGGTAGACCAGAAGTAGACAGGCGTTCCATCAGTGACATGTCGAATTTGAAAAGTTCCCTTCCACGCCGACTATCGACAGAAAGGGCTAGAGAAAAGAGGTCAAGACAACTCCAAGGGATACACGTGCGAACGCACAGAAATTGTTCAACGTTGGTCGAAGTTGAAGAGGGTCGCCGATTAGGATCAGATGCTTCACCGATGGCACCAGGCTGCCAAGGACGTGTGCTTCCAAAACTTGGCCAGCTTCCTCAACAAGCAGAACACGCGGACTCAGGGCCTAGTAGAAATTGACCCTTCGGATCAAGTCACAACGTAATCTGCAAAAACGCACCTTCAAGAGACCGGTGAGCTTGGCAGCGCCTGGGGGCAATTAGTTGAAGCATCAAGCACACCAATTGGCCCCACGCGGACTCAGACTTACCTGTGGTAGTGCAGCCGATGATATCTACATTTCCTAGTAATTCGCGCCGGACCTGAAACACTGTCAGCCGGATAACGGCAAGTAGGGGGGGTAGCGTACAGTATCCTTTGCTTCATTATACTCGCGCAGCTTGTTGACGTGCATCTCACGTAGCCGCTCAAATTCGCCAAGTTGATTCTGGTGCCTTTGTGCTCTGGCTTCCTCGATCCAGAACCCGTGTAAGCGTTCGCGTTCTGCAGAACTCATTCCCCAGACATTCCCGTCTACCAATAGGTCCGCAAGGTCGCGGTCGCTATGCGGAATGTGTGGAATACCCTCTTCACCGAGGGCACTAAAATAGCCCAGCGGATCCCGTATGTCTGTTCCTAAGGGTGGTTTTGATTGCGGCGAGGCGTGTGGTACTTCGGACGGTAGATGCTGGACCTCGTGTTTAGACACTTCGTCCTTGTCCGTGTCTTCAACGTCATCTCTCCTCTCGCTCTCATCTGGCACGACCATCCAGGATTTCTCTATATCGAGGCTTGTAGAGGAAGTGAAACTGCTGCCGTCGTCGTCGTCATCACTGTCGGTATGGTCGCTGATGTCATCTGAACCATTACTATCCGATGCATCGGCGTCGACCGAGCTTAGCGCCTGGAAGTAATTCCCCTTTGAAGGGCCAGCCACACCAAGACCTTCGGTAGGCTGACGAGAGCTGCCAATTAACTGCAGGAATTGGATGTCACCAGCCTTCCTCCAGTAAGCGTATGGGGAGGTATCTTGATTTACTGCGCGACCTCCACGACCTTGAATTTGCCAGGATCCATCAGAATCGTCGTCATAGAACTCTTTCGCAGTGCCGATCCACTGCGGTGGCGAGCAGAGGAACATATGGTGCTCGGGGTAATGTAACCTAATGTATTGCGTAACCTCAGAGGAGTGTGACTCCAGGTCAGCTTTGAGTATCTTGTCCATTAGTCCCTTGATCTGCTCCTGTATGGATTTCAACTCGCGGTGGCTTTGTGATACACTCCTGTCAAGGCGGGATTGACCAGCGACCCTCTCTCGACTTTCGATAGAATACTGAGATATCCTCTCGTCAGACGAGCGAGAGCCGAGGCGCACAATGTCAGTGGTGATTCCTGCGTCCAAGACAGAGGTGAGCATGTGGTCAAGTGCATGGTTTGTGAATGCGATCATGAGTATGGGCTTGATCTTATTTTTAACGAGGACTCGTAGAAGTTCGACTCCCGTATAGCTCTAGAGAACAACGTAAGGGCAGCAGCGGACGCAACTGTGGCGAGCTCACCTTTCCGGTACCCGGTGGACTGCACATCGGTTCGTGTTGTTGGTGTCACTATGTCGCGGGAAGTATGGCTGATGAACTTACCCTTGAATGAGTGATAATTCCCTAGTAAGCGCATCAATAATGGCGTCCACCTGGCTGGGATCAAGTCGACTGTGGTCGCGGAGAATAGCCCGCGCATTCTCAATGGAATCGGCATTGTTGACATTCAATCTCAGATCGTCGACCTGGCCATCGTCTGGGAGCAACGACGAAAGTTGGAATTCAAAACCTGGAAAACGTGCATATTCCGGTGGATCTATGACACATTGCCCGAGGAAGTTTGGGGGTCTGAAAACTAGGTATCTGGAAAGGGGAATGGTCTCTGGCTCCACCTTGAGAGCGTCGAGGAAAGGACGGATGGCTTCAAACATTACTGGCGACTCCACAAGCATCTTCAAGCCACCTGATGCGGTTCGTCGATTTTCCAAACTTTGCAATATTTTGAGTTCCACTGAGGAGTCGAAAAAGACGATACGCAGCTTCACATGGTCCTGGTCAGTGCGGGCATAATCAGTAAGCTCCTTGTTAGAGCTCGCCACCACACCAAGATGAACAGAGACGGTCCTGGTCGGAGCATCCTCCCATACGAGAGCGATGAGACCACCTTGGGGAAGTCTCTTCCCGCTCATTCCTTGCCAGAAGGTTACTCGGACATGCTGCTGTCGAGAGCTTGCGCGGCCAGGGGGTGTGTGCACAGTGAGGCTCACGGACAAACCCCGGTGGTCCGGAACGACAGACAAGAAATTGGCGCCGGCATATATGTCGAACATGATCGAATTATGGCTATCAATGTGGCCGACATATTTTCCACCGTTCTTCTGAAGAACAGCGTGGAGCTGAGTTTTGGAACGGTTTGGTTGCTTCAAATCGGCGCAGATAAGTTGTACGGCCCTTCGTAACGGAGCACTAGGGGTACCCAGTCAATAGCAAGCGAGGTATCACTGCAATGAGACGTACGTAAGCTCCTCTCTCAAAAGACGGAACTGGATATCCAGGAGACGTTCCATAGATTCCGCCGACGCGGGGTGCGGGGCGTCATATAGAGTAGCTGGGAGAAATGGCTCGATTGGGCACATCAGCTCCTGGTGCGTAGGAGCTATACGTATGTCATATATCTCCACGTGGTCGTTATCATGTCGAGGGCCCTCCAGGCGCAGCTCTCCAGGGGGATCATAGCTACCTCGCAATGCGGCAACCAAACCTTCGTTGGCATGGACAGTGGGTCGAACAGTTGCTTTGGTATTGCATGAGTTTGCCTGTTTTCCCAATTCTCGATCCACGATCGCTTTCAGAGTGTCCACCTTCTCCCCTAGCAAGTTTATCAACAGATCTACAACACGTGATTCCACGCCTTGGAAAGGATTGTCAAAAGTGGGTGGTGATGCGCGAACCCCTTCGCTCCACTGTTTAAACCACGCATGGATGTTCGTAACAAGGGGTGCCAATCGAGGATAGGTGAGAGCAGCATTCTTGAAACGAACAAGGCATCTAAGTGGGTCATGTGAGCCACGGCTCGTTGGACGCATGGGGGCGCAGCGATTTACTCGTAGAGTACACCAGCTAGCGATTGGAAGGCTCTTGATCCGATGTCTCTGCTAATTGTCCCACCTGCGGAGGAATCCATAAACGAATGGGAGGACATTATACCTGAGAGACTGTCTTCGATTGCATCGGCGAGCTTTGGTAGGTTTTGAAGCACCACAGTGAACAACGCACTGAAGCACCAGTTTGAGTACCGGATCGGACCGGATTTGAGATCCAAGGGAAACATACTTGGCTTTGGAGACCGTGGTGCTCTTGACAACAAAATCGGAAGACAGATACTGTACCGGAGTGTGATGAAGTTGTATTTGAACAGAAATGAGGCAACAGCTTACTTCAAAAAGAGGCACTATGCTTCTCTGAAATGACAGTATATCACGACTTGGACCAGCGCGAGGGGATACTTGAGGCCAACAAAGAATATCGACGACGCGGAGAAGACCATTTTGCTGTAGCGCCATTAGTAATGAACTAGGATGTGGGGGTGGGTACGGACCGAAGAGATAGTGTTCAAGAGAAGCTACAGACAACATGAAAGAAATGTAACCAAGGCGGTTGATAAAGGACTTGGAAGGAATATTACCTGACCGTCCTCTGGAGTCTGTCGTAATGCAGTGAAGACGGTGCGTCATCGCAAGTAGTAATCACTTACCCATTTGTTGTTAGATGGATTGGCACTTTTGAGGGGCGTCAAGAAGGCGTATACTTGGAATGTCGTTTGAAATCTATAGTTATCCAAAAGAAACCTCTGGAGCAAGTTATGAGCTTCCACTGGGGACAAGGAGTTAGACGCGTCTTGCTGGGGAATCCCCTCTGAGTGGCTTGCACCCATGCGGGCCAAGCCTTGTTCTGTCAAGAAAGGCGCCAAACGATCTCTCAGGGGAGAAGAGTTCACACTGCCGGAGGAGTGGGCAGGAGGAGTGCGCGCTTGCGGAGCCTGTACATGTTTGTAACGACATTCAAATTCTCGCCTGCATCTGCCCGATTCCCAGTAAACGCGGCAGACACCCCTAGGAGGGGGAGGCAGAGTCACAGGGGAACGCGGGGTAGTTTCAGGGGAGCGGGAAATGCTTTCAGGGGAACAGGGAGTCGTTGAGCGAGGAGTAGTTGGCGGAGAACGAAGCGTGGCTGCAGAGAAACGAGGAGTGGACGGTGCACTCCCTGGAACGGGACTGCCTCCGTTCCTGGGGACGTTAGTATGAGAAAAGTGACACTCATCTCCTCGACGGCAACCGCCTGGAGAACTAAAGAAGCGACAGGGTGGGCGTTGGGCCATGCCAGATGCTTCCATGGTCGCCACTTCCTGCCTTCGATCTCTTAAGTAGCCCTGCTGGTAATCAGAGTTTTGGAGATCGATAGAGTCACGTGAGAGCTCATATTTCCTTTCTTCCCGTCATTCCAATTATTGAAGAGATGAAGATGCTGCGCGCGGCCGTCTTGGCCAGGTCATTTGCAAGGGGCTATGCAACGGCAGCGTCACCCCATGCACTCGTTTTCTTAGAGCATTGCAAGGGAAAACTCGACTCCAGTTCCCTCTCAGCCCTCACCGCTGCCTCTCAGTTGGGAGGCAGGGTCTCAGGTCTCATCGTGGGCGCACCCGGGGATCTGCCAGCCGTCCTGGAGCAAGCTAAGAAGTACGCCACATGTTCCATATTCCCCTTGTCCCCCCTCTTACGCCCCATTTCAGGGTCACAGGTCTGGATACTGTGCTACACTCTGCATCTCCGCAGTACAGCACGCCTCTACCCGAAACTGTCACACCCTTGTTCGTAAAGTTGCTATCAACACAGTCGCCTTTCACGCACGTTGTTTCTGCCCACTCTTCTTCTGCCAAATCCATCCTGCCTCGTGTGGCTGCTAAGCTAGATCTACCGGCCGTTTCCGATATCACATCCGTGCAGCACGACTCGTCCTCCAATAGCACCACTTTCACCCGTCCAATCTACGCTGGGAATGCAATCTCAACTGTCCGTGCATCAGATTCTATCCCCATCAAGTTCTTCACGGTCCGATCTACTGCATTCTCTGCGGCGACCCTGGGCGGTGCAGAAGCTAAAATAGAAAGTGTTGACCCCGTCCACGTCCCTAACCCACCAACAGAACACGTCAGCACATCCCTAACTAAATCAGATAGACCTGATTTAGGTGTGGCTTCTCGCGTCGTTTCTGGGGGACGTGCCCTCAAGAACGCCGAAACTTTCAAAGCGACCTTGTTCCCACTTGCTGATGCTTTGGGCGCAGCCGTGGGTGCTTCACGGGCAGCTGTAGACGCCGGTTATGCTGATAACTCCCTTCAAGTTGGACAGACTGGTAAAGTAGTCGCTCCGGAGTTGTATATGGCAATCGGCATATCTGGGGCCATTCAGCACCTCGCCGGTATGAAGGACTCGAAACTCATCGTGGCCATCAACAAGGTAACCCTAACTCTTCCAAACTTGTACGCTGTATCCTCATCATGTGCGCAGGATCCGGATGCGCCCATCTTTCAGGTCGCTGATGTCGGTCTCGTCGCAGACCTTTACGAGGCCGTGCCCGAGATGGTAGAGAAGCTGAAATAGTGTAACCTTTTGCCACAGAAGACCTTGTCAACTTGCAACCTCTAGCTACCCACATCTTTGGTATGCATTATTGGTACGATGGCGCTTAATGTCACCTACATGGTAAACGACACGAGATGGGGGCACGGTAAGGGGGAAGCAAGGAACTGTAGTAATAATCAAATCATCCGAGTGTTGACCAACACCCATTTAAAGGTCTTCTAATCAACGACACCCGAGTCGGTGATTTGTACCCTGGCTCGAGGTTGCCCACTCCTCGTGCCCTGTGCTTCGACCGCTTTGACGACATCCATACCCTCGACTACCTCTCCGAAGACGACGTGTTTATTGTCTAACCAGGACGTGATAACGGTCGTAATGAAGAACTGACATGTGCGTTAGCGGAACAGCAATGCTCGAAGAATGCCGTCACAGAAATCGGCCCTCACCTGTGATCCGTTGGTATTCGCGCCAGCATTAGCCATAGACAAGAGCCCCGGCTTGTCATGTTTGTGAATAAAGTTTTCATCTAAATAAACGTGCCCAGGAGGAAAAGCGGGCCATGAAGCGCGACGTTAGTCACACCAAAAAAGAAGGGAGAAAATAAACGACGGATGTGGCATATAAATACGCACCCGGGAACCGCTCGCCATATATCGACAATCCACCTGTACCATTGTGTCGCGTGAAATCACCACCTTGGATCATGAACTAAGAGAGATTTCATTGCACGCGTGAGTGGGTCTACCGGTCGGGCCTGGGACGATGGACAGACAGACCTCGGGAATGATCCTATGGAACGTGCTTCCCTTATAACCGACCGGTGGCTTGCCATCTTGCTTAAAGCCAGCAGCCAACTCCCTAAAATTTCGCGCAGTCTTTGGCACGGTGTCATCGTAAAGCTTGAACACGATGCGTCCGAGAGGTTTGGGTCCAACCGAGACATCAAACTAGTTCGAGTGGTTGGTGACATATATACACCCTATGGTATCAGAAGACATACGAAGACGTTGCTGCCCGTGCGCAGAGTGAGCCACAAGCAAAATCTTGCTCACAAAGCACCCGACCTACCTGGACTTGGACGCCGCAGACATGAAGCGGCGAAACATCGTCGACATTTTTTGACCGGGAGCGAGGTGAATGAAGAGAGAAGATGAAAATTGGAAGGCGCGAGTGTGCGTCGGTTTTCTGCAAGCAGAAAATCAATAACGTGAAGGAAAAAAAAAAAGCTCTCTGGCGGGGAGTCGAACCCCGCTCTCCCGCGCGCCGCTTACGAGTGACAGGCGGGTGTACTATCCGATATACTACCAGAGACATCAGCTGGGAAGTACATTCGCATACTAGTACTGGTGCTCCATTGCATCGCGCGCAGTCCTCAAATAAGCGCGACAGCTTCGTACACGCCAGCCTCCACGGTATGGATTTCTATCGGCCTGTCACGGACTACAAGCTCACAGGCAAGGTCCTCATCGTCGTAGGTATTTGGGCCATTTTGTGGTACTGCCGATCTTCACAATCTAGACTAGCCCATCGTCTCCGTCGCCAACGTCGCACAGCTAACGGTCGACCTGATCACTGCAACGTTCGGGTTACAACGCGTTGGCGTGTTCGATCCTAAATATCATGTGCCTGTCGCAGGCGCACGCGAGGATGGCACTCCAGGCATAACGATGCCTCTCGAGCGTACGTCTATGCATATGCTCGTCTCAGTGTACTTGATCTTATCACACCCAGTGTTCGGCAGCAACAGCAGTAACATAGCGGTGATTCAGCAACGATCGCCGGTGCTAGCAGTGCGTGGATGGACCGTGTCACGGCGCTGCTTATTCCTATTCACCTTCGAGACAGCTTTTCAAGCAAGATTTCACCGATACTCTGCTGGAATTCATCCGTACGTCATGCGTATCAGCGGTGATCTTCCTGGCGGGTGTAGATACGTCCAATAGAACGGACACTCAGATGCTGTAGGTGCCCCCACCCTGTCAGTGCACTAAAAATGTGGACGATCAGCGTACAGAACACCAACCACATATATTCGACCCACATCTTTGCCGGATGTGACGTCAACGCCCCTGTCGCCCTTGGCAGATTTGCCTATACCTCCCTACTTAACCCCAAGAGATGATTCGCGCGGCATCCCTTTCATCCCAGGTGGCGGCCTCACCCGCCGAATACTCTCATCTCTCCCTAACTCGTGGCAGATACCAACCGTTTGTTTTCTACAATATGTCATGGAGGGAGACAACAGGTATGATGCACAAATGTTAGCAAGTGTCACGGCAAAGGTGGTCAATTGCAACGTTGTGGATTGGAAACAGCCCACAACATGGGGTCATGGTCTGTTTGGGACTCCCCACGATAGTACACTGTATGGCTAGAGACGCGACGCGTAACTTTGAAGGCTAGAAACGTTCTTGCTACATATATGTCATCGTTTCCCTGAGACTCCAATGCGGTCCCGACCCTTCTTTTTTGCGGCTTGCCGCAGTGGCAGGTAGGCGTAAGGCTCCAACTTTCCTTTCTTCACGTCACCACCAGCTTTCTGAATGACAATGAGTGAGGATTCTGAGATGGTGTAGTAGGCGCGCACCTTCGCTTTGAATTCGTGCCCCAATTTAACCTCTGAGCGTCGCTTGTTTCTCTTAGACGAGTTCTCTACAGTATCGTCCGCCATCTCCACATCGCCATCCTCGTCCGCATTTTCGCGTCGTCGTTTCTTTGTATCCTTGTTGAACTTGACACGCCCTTTGGCATCTCGAGTGAACCCGTCAACAGAGGTGATAGTCTCCTTGTAGGCACCTCCTGCGGCGATGTCTGCAGCCTTCCGGGCACTAACTTCAATATCCGAGTCCGACTCCTCAGCTGTTATGACAATTTTTCCAGAATCAGAGTCGACGTTGAAATGTTTAGCATCCGTTCCCGGCTTCCGTCTCCGATTCCCTGGCGCATCTAACCAACAATTCCATGACTCAATCCGCGCGATTCGAGATCGGACACTCACTTGCCACCCGAGACGCGACACCTTTCAGTAGATCCATCGGCTCGTCGCCATCAGCACGTAATCGAACGCCATGCTGGTTTTTCGTCTTCGCCACAGTGGGACGGTCCACCTGCGATTCGTCGTCTGTGTCCTCGTACTCACTCTCACTGCCGTACAGTACATCCTCAAAAGCATCCCCTGTGACTACCTTCCCCGAAGGTGCCTACTCGAGAGTCAGTCAACGCTAAAGAATAGTTGACAACGACTCACTTCCTCCTCTTCATCTTCATCTTGTGTGCGAGCCTTCTTGCGCTTTGCCCTCTCCTTCCTTTTTTTGATATTGACAAGTACCTTGGCAGCCTCTTCCTTTCCTGCGGCCGCGTAGACGTCGTCCCAGCCAAACCTCCTGATCATGCGCTCGAAAATGTGATGGACTTTTGCTTTGAAGTGATTTTTGTGGTCATGTGACCATGCCAGTAGTGCTGGCACTAATTCAGTGAGATAAGGCCTCAGAAGATCGACGGGGAGTGTGTGGATGGCAAGTTTGATGTATCCAAGCGTGGACTTGACAATCTCGCGGTTGGCTGACGACAAAAAGACCAGTAACGTGGTAAAGATGTTAGTCTGGACATCCGAGTCAATGATACCTGCCAAACAACTGTGGTAGCGTGTTCAACACAATTGATCATGATAAAGTTACCTTTGAACTCGTACACAAGTCGAGAAATTGCCGTCACGCTGGCGCTAATCATGTGTGGACTTGCCCCTGCCAGACCAGCAGCGACCATGGTTATGTACTCATTGATGGATGCTTGAGCTGCCGACGGTGTCAAAGATTCGCTTTGATCTGCAGGTGTGGACCCCCTACCTTCAGTGGCCCCTCCGTCCATTTCATCGAGCATCTGCCTCTTCACCACACCACCTTCCGACATCCTCTTGCCCATGGCAACCACCAGGTCAAACGCGGCCGAGCGTGTCCTTTCTGAGGGCTCTTTCGTGCCCAACACGGCCTCTGGAATAAGTGAGGTAATAACGTGCATAGAGGATGCCGGAATGCCGGGTACGAGAAGCGATAAGAGTACAAATCGATCCCTTTTCGCTGCAGGAGACAGCCCAACCATGAACGAGTCGAGTTGCCGAAGAGTATCTAGCACATCGACTTGCAGCTTCCCGCTCGCAACCGACTTCCCCAAGAGCTTGTAACCTCGCTTTTGTACGCCATTGTCCCTGCAGGCCAGCACCTCTTCCGTCAGGCAGCCATGGAAAAGCGAGGTGATATCAGATGTGTCGAGGAAGGGTAGAAGAAGTATGAGGAGGTCTTGTATCATGGTTGTCGCAGCTGCGCTCTGCTGGACGTCAGAGGCTCCGACCAACTTTTGTAGGTTTTGTTTGAAAAGCTCGGCCACTTTACCATATGCTTTTGAAACCTCCCGAGGCTCTGCGATATTTGCCCATACGCTAATGACATCTCCTACGACTCCACGGGTGTCGCTGGCTACGCTGCTGAATACGTTGAACAGTACGGCAAACCAGCTTTCCACCTGAGACTTCAGAAATGCAATGTTTTCAGCGGCCTCCTCAGGGGTGATGGGCCCTGTGAGTGCGGAGTACTTTGAAGGCTCGTTCACGTGGTCTTCTGACACGATGACAAGGTTGGATTCCACCAACACCTTGAGCCCCCTGAGGACCAGTAATCGAAGATCTGGCTGGTTGTATAAGATCTGAGACAAAATTTGCGAGAACCCTGGTGTAAGTGCCTGAACATACAGGTTAGGACTTCACACCATGAAAGCACAGCGAAAGATAGTTACACTCTTTACATCAGGGGAAGCGTGGCAGTATCCGGCGAAGCCGGTCCACACTTGTGAGACAAGAACACTCCACACTTTTGCCTCTGCCTGCCTGCCCCCTTCCTCTGCCTTTTTCTGAAGGTTGTACATCCGTTCACTGAGAGGGACAAAGTAGGACAAAAAATGACTTAAAGGCGATGGATGGGGTTGGGAGATCATCGGAAGAAGGAAAGCCCGTGGCTCGCTACCAGCTTGACTGTGGTGACGATTAGGCTCATTTCGTTCATGAAGCCAGAGACATCCTTACCGATCTTGGGGCTCAAGGTTCAGTGGGAGGACATTTAGGAGTACAGCAGGTCCAACTACTCTCATTGCAGTCGAAATAACAGTATCTGCAGCTTCCTTGTGCTCGAAATTTTTCTGTACCCTCAAGTCGGCGACCTTCTCCACGAGTGGCAGGAGGAGTATCTCGGCAGCCGTATTCGGTTTTCGAGGTTCAATTCTCATGGCTAAGCTCGTTGTAAGAGATGAAACAACGGTGAGTAATTCCGGAATAGCCTGCGCGTAGGCCAAGGAATCTAGCGCCTGTGATGTCTGCGTGATAATGGTGCGAAGGTCTGATTTCCCATCGTCGGGTTCGTTGACAGCAGCCTGTGCCATTGGAAGAGTGATGCACTGCGCAAGTGATCCGAGCGACTCTGCAGCAGCTTTCCGTATCTGCGTTTGAGTGGATTCGACATATGCCCAGACGGCTTTCCACGCGCCGAGGAGATTAACAGTACATCCTTCCGCGTCAGCGGAGCGATACATCAGCATTGTCCGTCCCAGCACACGAATCCACGATGGTGTCACGGTTACATCTGATTTTAAAGGGCGGGATGCAAGGATTGCGGTGAGTACTGCGGGTATTTGTTCGGCGCTACTTTGTGTGCCAGAATCAAGAGAAGTAGAGAGAAGGTCCGAAAGGATGGCATATGAAGACTGCGATAAGTACGGGTTGCCTAGTCGAGGAAGAGCGAGAAGTACAGATATGATCGGGGGAATGGCCTAAGCGCAGAGGTCAGAGGAAATTTGAGTTATAAAAGCAATTCTTGCCTCTAGCGGGAGGTTGGGTAGCACAGGACGTAAAAGGGCGAGTAGGTGTATGGCTACGTCTGCAGAGTCGGAACTTTTACCATCAAGTTTTGATTTCGAGAGGACCCCAGTGCTGGCTTGCTGGAGTGAAGTATGCAGCCATTCAGCGACGCGTTGGGCGTATGGATGACGCGAGAGTGGACTGGGTGGATTTGATAGTACATCACTGATGAGGTCTACGGCCCTCTTTCGTACCTTCGGTCGAGGATCAACGCAGAGCTGTAGCACGGTAGCGAATGATTGTCGAACATTAGGTACATCCAACTGGGAGCGATCAAGGGAACAGAAAATTGCATTGTACAATGACATCTGCGATCTTAGGGATGGTGCGTGGGCATTAAGAGAGGGAAACAATGGAGCAGTCAGTGACAAAAGTGTGTTAAGGTGAGTTTGCATGACCGCATGAGGAACAAAAGGTGAGACAAGGCCGAGCAAGTAAAGCTCTGCGGGCAACACGTCGCCATCCCCTAGTGAGGTCTCCTTCGTTCGGATGGTCTCATCGAGGGTCGTTATCAGCGCAGCGAAATACGCGGTAGGTGTGCGATCGGTTCCCTTATCCTTGAACGTCGACTCCAAAGCCTGCAGTAGGTCCGCAGGAGTCTTTTGATGTGCAATAGGCGACCTTGTATGAGGCCGTATTTTGGTCAAGGCGTCCTCCATTACTATCACAATGTGAGATGGATGATAGTCTGGTCCCCGGTGCCAGTGCGAGGAAACAGCGAGGTAAAAATTTGCTGACATAATACACATGTATGTTGCCCCGTTTGGGTACGTCGAGATGTTTCGTCAAGGCCGACCACGTTCGTAAGCCCCGCTCAGAAATTTATATAACCAGCTGTGTGGCATCAATTACTCGATGACTTGACCAGCCAAGGCTCCGCCCATAACGACGACGATAGCCGAGTGCTCAGTGCACATGCCCAAAGGCACGCCCGTTCCGTGGTCATACATATTCATACGGCACGTGCTGTAACCTCTGTCTGTGACCGGCCCTGGGTTGACTCGGGACATACCATCCTGCAGGCTTCTATTCAAATTCGTACTCAAAATCTTCTACGGGACTATAGTTGTCGAGAATGCCGAGCTCATTCCAAAGTCCGGAGAGCCATGGTGAGGCGTTGTTCCGTACATAGTGCCAGGCTTGAACGTTGAACAACGGCATTTCGCACTTTAGTATTGTCTGCGCAAACCACAGCAATTCTTTGACGGACGCGCTGTGAGTGCACATTGGTTCTATTCCGGGGATGTCCTGTCCTGACCAGGCCTCTGTGAAAGGCTCCTGGTCACCGCTATTCCTTCCAGAGTAAGTTCTCTAAACTAATTTCCTACCTTCGTTACATTGACGCGCCCAGACTCGGAACATGCTGCGTCTCACCGCCAAATCGACGCAGTTTGGCCGCAGGACGTTCACAAGCTGGCTCATCGAATCTGCAGGTACCGTGCCAATCAAGAGGCGTAAGGACTTCAATGATGAAGACGTTGATAACACCGAGGTGATGGGGGAGCTCATGAAGGTCAGTGGTCCTCCCCCAGTTCGACGATTTTCGACTTACGGTAGAGTCATACATGGAGGCCTTAGAACTCGGGGATGCCATCTGTCTGTTTCCAGAGGGTATGAGCCGTTACCATCCTACCATCGCTCCGTTGAAAACCGGAGGTATGTAGGGCCGCGCTTGTTACATCCAGATACTGACGCGCGTCCAAAGTCGCCCGTATTGTCTCCGACGTTCTAACTCGCAACCGGGACAAAGCTGACTTCTCCGTATCGATCCTGACTTGCTCTATAACCTACATGTAAGTCAATTACAATATAATCACCGCGCACCACTGAGGTTAAGTGACGCAAGGCACCGTCAACATTTCCGTTCAGACGTTCTGGTTACCTTTCATCGCCCTATGAAGTTCACTCCTAAGGTGAAGTAAACAATTAAGAGACGTACTGTTGGACTCACGTTTCGAACAGGATAATCCAGAGCTCGTTGCACCTGTCGATTTCGATCGCATCCGAGGAGTCACCGCCCGCATGCAAGAGCTGATAAGCTCCGGCACCGTTGACGCGCCATCGTGGGATCTAGTCCGTTCTGCGAAGCTCGCTTCAAGGATGTACGCTCCGTTAGGGACACGTATGAGCCTGGGTGATCACGTCCGCTTAACGCGCACTTTCGCTGAAGCTCTAAAGGCGTCAGAGCATCCACATGAACATGATACGAATTTAAAAATACAATCTTTGCGGCGTGACCTAAAGGTGGGTAGCGTTTGTATCCGTCCCGTGTTGCCGCTTACCGGCGATAAGGACTATCAAGACCGGCTAGTTCGCTTGGGTATCAAGGACGATCGTATCCGTCGCCCGCTAACAAGGCACACCATCCTTCTCCGGATGTGCATTCGCCTTTTATGGTCGCTTGTTCTCTTTATCATATCTATCCCCGGCCTCATCCTATGGACACCTGTTTTCCTCACCACGTTCTATGCCGTGCACAATTTTAAAAAGAGCGGTCCAATCTGGGACACTTGGGACGAGATTGCTCAATACAAACTCGTATACGGGTTATTCTCGGGCGGATTTGTCTGGCTCACCTCCATATTGCTCACTCTGCCCTTCGCATCCTTCACCGCGGTCGTAGTTCCCTTATTGATGTGGATGACGCTGAGGTGGCTGGAAGACGCTATTGCAGCTTTTAGGGCATTCACAGCTCTCACGCGTTTGTTGAGAGTGGGAGAAGCTACAGCAAGGGAGATGCGGGATGCACGCGAAGATTTGTATACGAGGGTCAAGGACTTGGCGGTGGGCACCCTTGGTCTCCCGCAAGATCCGGAGAAACACTTTATGGAGAAAGGTGGTCGCGAGAAGGGGAGAGTGAGAGGCAAACTGGAAAGTGGGGCAAAATACTTTTCTGTCCGTCGCAGGAGGAAAAGAGATTGGAACGAAACGCTGAGATTGTACGACAAGGTAGACTACCCGGAGGACGACTTATGACCACTGCTAGCACTCACATCTGGAGAATCGTGAATAACCAGATTTCACGACACGCGTACAAAATTGTGGTAATATCAGGCGAAGCAAAGGAGCCTTGGGCTGCTAGTACAGAAGGGAGGCGTCTGCGACTTGTTAACGTCGTATGAATCAGAGGTGTAGTACGTAGGTAGTATTGATAGAGGATCAACCGCGTTTTTAAAACGAAATGGAAATCGGGTTCAAGCGGAGTGGAAGAATGACTCAACAGCGGATGGGGTGATAATACCTGTTACCGGCAGCCCACCTGTAACCACGGTCGGCAGCTATGCCAGTGTGTATCACGCCATACGCGACACCGAACCCCACCAACCAGGACACTGCATTAAGAACAAAACCTGACCCTGAACGGACTCAATCCTTAAAGATCTAACCTCGTAAGGACGGGGCTCACCAGGTTTGGCGTGATCGAAACCAGGAAATCTATCCATGCGGTAAAGCTCGGCGACGAGTATAAATGTTACCAGTTGAAAAATAGCTGAAGCATTTTTATTAGAGTTCCGGTGAGAGCAACTAAGCAGGACCCCACCGTGTAGCACGAGCAACCCCGCAACGGCTCTCCACACCCTACGCCTTCTAGAGTGCGTGCTGACACCAAATAGTAACGTCACGAGGGCTGTGGCCGCAAACCCGATGCCTAGCTCGGTGGAGTATTGCGCGGACACCCAAGCTGCACAGAATATCTTGTTTTCCTTCTCGCACCTGTCTTGCTCACGCAGAGGGAAACGCCTGCATTCGTAGTCGCTGTAGTCGGAATGGGTAGCGTTGCTTGGGCTGGATTCTTCAAACGTTATCCGCTCGCAACGTTCCATTAAGCCGTAACGAACGGTGATGCGAGCATCATCGACAGTGTGGCTTGCGACGAGCCTTGAAATTTAACGAGTCAGGCTGCTAAGAGGTGCAGATATTATGCACGGCGAACCAGTCCGGGAGACGAGCAGAGAGTATGTTCTGTTTTTTTTTGTCCTCTCTTTAGTGAACCGGTGCCCAAGTACGAGGAAAAAAACGCACGAAAACCAGTAAAGGGATGACGGCAATAAAGGTGAGCGCGTAGGATGTCTTCCGCATGCTGAGAGGTAGAATGCGGGACAAAAGTAGGGATGCTGAGGACGGTGACCCTGCTGCGAGTACTTGAGTGAGGTCAGGGGTCCCGCATTGGGAGCGCAATCAACTTACGTAATATTACTTATCAGCTATCTGGTAACTGGCCAACAGGGTTGCATATGTGGCTGTTATTTGGGGGGTCAAATCGATACGTGCGGCACGGAGTGACAGCCATGGGCGCAATCCCCTCTGCATTTATGTGTGGCGTCAGTGGAGCAGTCGCTCAAATTTCTGAGCTAGACAAGTTGGGAAATATGGAAAAACGTGCTCGATGGCTTGGAGCAGTTACGCGGACCATCGACGGTCGTTATCTACTCACGCGCTTGCCACCGCCGCAACGGGCTTCCCATGCCACAGTCTGCTGACAAAAGCGTTATCCGATTGGTCGATAAGAGAATTAACGGCCATGAGGCTCATTCGTCCATGACAAAGTGATGTCCTTGTCGATTAGTGGTTAAATCATCACGTTGTGGAACACTCAAACCGTGAAGCCGGAGGTTCGAATCCTCCCTGGGACATATCTTTTCCTTTTTATGTAGAACCCGTAATCTGCAACCAATCGTGTATTATGTGTGTCCAATTTACACCAATTCTACTAGGGTAAGGCGACTAACATATATCGTAGACGTAGAACTGACTTCGAAATAATCAAACCCTGGGCACACCCTGGACGACACGTGGATATCTCTCAGCGATCATCTGTCAAGCCGACGCAGCATTAGTCAACGTCACGAAACTAGACGAAAAACTACCGCAAAGAGAGGAGGTGCACGCATCGCCAGGACTTGGGGATCCTGTCCGAGGCCAACGAAGCTAGCATACAAGTTAACGACTGATAATCCAGTCAGCAGCACAAATTCTCACATCGTCGAAACTCCTGCCTCGATAGCTGAGGACAGTGTAAGAGCTGCGAAGGCACTTTAAACCAGAGTGGATGCTCCTATGGCGACTTCACTTACAACATTGAAGTCCGATTAAAAAGGCAAATAAAACCACAGGTGCCGTATACTGCCCTTGTGCATTGTACGATGGATGCGTAACTAAATACTAACGAGTTAACGGGTGCTGTAGTGAATGGTCTGAAGCACTGACATTTCAAATATAGATATGCGAATAGCGAGCAGAGAAGCCCCACGATGTAGGCACCGAACATCAATGCTGACAATGGGATAAGACATCTTCAGCACAGTAGGTTACGCAACACGCACTCGTTCCGACTAGCGAGTCGTTGACGAGAGCATCAATGCCTGAATATACAGAAGTCGAAGCCTTGAAAAACATCATAGATACTGAACATTACCTCGATCTCTGAAGAGATTGTAAGTATCCTTGGCTGCCTTCAAGTAAGGCTTTCCATATAGAGCTTGCACGACGTTAACATCCGAGTTGAGCACTGGCCGTTACTAAACGCACCAATTTCGATGTAGGCGTATCTATTAAAGTATTGAACCAGTGCCTCAATGCAGCTGACGAATAGCTCCGCGCAGCAAGCAAGACATGCTTCAATAGCTGATAATCTTTCTTAGTATCTCGTTATCAGGGCGGTGAGGCTGAACCCACGGCTTCCTTCTTGGCTAGCGTTATTCCTCGCGGCATTCAAAAGTAGACGGATGAGTTCAAGGATAGTAACAATCAGAGAACCGAACGCGATAGAACCCAGAGAAAGTGTGGATGCACGGGCAAATGCACTGAGTGTTGGGTGTTTCGGCTATCGTGTAACGTCAGGGTTCAGGACGGTGCGGTTTTATCAAAGTGTTGAGGTACCAACCATCTGTCCAAGGTCACGAGGGCCAAAATAATACCAACCTACGAAATATTGGTTAGGTGCAAAAGCGTCCAGCTGTTGATTGCTCACAGCCATACGGTCCGCCAGCAAGTGTCGCCAGGGCAACGTTCCCGATGACTTGTGAAGTCCACAAGTAGGAAAATACGGAATAGAACAAAAGACCCGCTACTTTTCCCGATGAACAGGACGTTGTGCCGCAACCTGCACGACAGATATAAGTAGGGGAGGGTCACACATTCAAAATACACCTACCTGGGTTTCCGGGTGTCCAAGTCCCGTAACTGTAGGATCGTCAGAAACATATGGTCAAAATAGCCAAGTTCTACTTACATTGCAATTGATGTGAAAACGAACCAACTGACGGGCGTAAGTACAATAAAACGATCGCGGTGTAGACTTACACGCTCAATGCAGCCTGGAGAAATAGCGCGCTGAAAGCCACGAAATATATACTGGGGTGGTGCTTAGAGATGTCCATAACAACTTGAAGGAGAAGGGAGGCAAGAGGAATGCGAGACCGGAAGCCAAAGTATGCTAAGACGGAGAAAGCTGCAATGACGGTGAAAATTATGGCAGCAGCTATACCGCTGTTAAGAATACGAGTTGTGGTTAAACGCGATAGACGCACAATAGTATCCGGTAATCCAGTAGTAGACACAGATCGCACTGCATGCAAGTGAAGTGAGTGCCAGGAAGGTTGTGGACAGTCACGTACATATTTGCTGCAATTGCGAGGACGAGAGTGATGTGCATTATTGCGTGAGTGAAAGCGCGGACCAACATAAGATAGACTGCAGACAGAAGGAGGCCGGCCGCGGTTACCAGCAATAAAAGGTAAACAGTGTGCCTAAGTAGCAAAGTCGGGCTTCAATGGTGTCACAGTAAAGCAGATGGTACAGATGCGTTTACCAGTTGAGCGTTACCGAACTGCCGGTCTCACCGCCACCGCCGATGCCACCACTCAAGCCGCCCACTTTGATCCAACCATGGATGGCGATGCCCGACAGCGCAGCGTAACCCAATAGCTGTCAGGGGAGCAAGAACGTGAGTTAGTGCTTCCCCGATGCGGAAGAAAGTGGAAAACCTGGAGGATGAACAAGACCAAAAATACGGGATCGTTCACTCTTTTCTTTGGCTGAAAGCGACCACCTTCGTAGGGCGATTTAGCATCGCCCTGGTCGTATGTTTGGTATGCCGGGGGGTTGATGGGTTCTGCATAAGGTTGTGAATATCCTGGATTAGGGCCAGTAATGGTCTGGTAGCCCCGCTGTGCACCCCACTGGTCGCCGTCCCAGTTTGCCATGGCTGTCGCGGAGAAGAAGCTTGGCCACCTGGAAGCTGCCTGCACTCGTCCAATTCATGCATTCGGACCGCGTGCGAAACTTCGGCAACAGAAGTTCTACTTGCGTCATAATACAGCCTTCCACCGTCGTCGAATTCAACGCGTACATGCCACACGATATATAACCCAGCTACATACATCGAGCCCTCGTATGCAAAGTTTGACGTACACACGCTGGCCTGATGGACAGGCGAGACGGAAAATGTCGGAATAATCGCCAATCGCTAATAAGTTTCGGCGTGAACTACCCGTGAGAAAATATTGCAAATGATTTTACATACAGAACTGGAACTCCGAGAAACCAGGTTTTTTGATCGTGGCAGAGGTCTCTTCGCCACCGTGTACCCTTCGTCGACGGCGTGGGCGACAGCGACGACGACCTCATCACTTCCAGGTGCAGTCTGCTACAGGAACGACGGGTGAGTTTTAGTTTACTGTCTTCCTTTTATTTCGGGAGCCAAGTCATCTCAAAAGCAGTGTCTGCAATCGATCATCATTTACAACATAACTTCTGTTCCACCTCTCACAAGTCGTCTTGGCTTGTCCGAACACCAACGAGATCTTTTCTTTGCCTCATGAGCTTGTCCTTTGGCGGAATTAGCCTGCTCTCCTCATGGATACCTTTGAAGACCTGGGATGACTCCGTTCACCCCAGAGCCGGATATAGCTCCGTCATCTGCGTTTTAGTTTTCATCCTCATTGTCCTCATTCTTGGTGAGCCTAATTGTGTCTTCGGTGTATGCACACTTTCTTATTATCATATCCACTACCTTGGCAATTTATCGCCGCAAACCCGCACATATCAGCATACCTCACCAATCCGACTGAAATTTCATTCCGAGCATATCTTACTGAACAAGCGTTTCGCCAGCATCTGAGTCATCTAGACGACCTCGTCGACGAATCCGAAACAAAAGTCGATCACAATCTCTTGCACTCTCGGTCCCGCCCATCGTCTGGAAACATCTCGTTCGATCGGGCCACACTGCCATTTCGTTTCTCTAACCGTGCATCCGTGTCCCTTCGTACTCCGCAACATGTCTTTCATAGCTTTGGTCTCTGTACCGTCGCCACCACATGCGGTGCTGCAACCACCGGTGCCGGACGAGGAGGCAGCACTTTGAATGGCGCGGAACACGGAGCAAGTTTGTCTTCTGATGCTTGGTTCATCGGTGCATTTGGACGTTGGTGGCGTGGTGGTTCGGCGGACTCTTGGTGTTACGATGCTATGGTTTGTTCCAAGGACAACGAAGTCTGGAGGTCGGGCATACTAGGTTTCAACGCGTCAGACAAGTTTAGCGAATATAATGGTATTTTTGATTTTTTCGGTGATACGAAAGTGCCAGCTCAGCAGACAATTTCGGCTCTTTTAGGCCTTGCGCTCCCAAAGTCTGTCTCGTGCTCGCGACTTTCGCAACGTGGGGTACCCCCCAAGGTGCGAAGCGTCCAAGGCACCTGTTTATTGCCCAGAAGAAATTCTACACCCCCACTACCCAAATCTGCTTCGCTTCCGCTACATACCGATCACCGCGTCCGTGATAACTTGCCGTCCACCTCACCCTCATTTTCCCGTGGCAACGACTCCCAGCAAAATGCTACCCATACTCTGCAGGTTACCCATGCTCCATCGCGCACGTGCTCTGCGTCAAGTAAACTGGACCATTCGCCAGCCATAGCGGAGGTTTTAAGGCAGATAGGTGCCGCGCAGATATCCGTTGCTGAACTTCAGGCGCAGTTGAAGGAAGCTCAAACTTATGCCTCCCAGTCACATACCCAACTTGAAGAGGAACTCGGTCAACTACGGGCGCGGAAGCGCGAGGACGATCAGAAGAGAGCGGAGGGCAGGCTGCGGACAAAGTCTCTCGAAGAAGTCCGACGTGTGGCTGAGACTGGGAGACGGGAGGCTGAGAGGCGACTCAAAGCTGCCCGCGGTACGAAGGAATCAGCAACTCGCCGCGTAGAAGAGCTGGAGAATGAAATTGGAAGGTTGAAGCGGCGGATTGACCAAGATAGTGTCATTCTCGCTACCGGGTCCGGCGGCGCAGATTCAGAAGAGGAATGCAGTTTACTGTCTGAACTTGAAATGAAGAGGAAGCAAGTCCAAGTTGCAGAAGAAGTCGTCGCCGCGCTTAATACTCGCGCTAGGGAGCTAGAGGAAAGGATTGCGGAGAGCAAGATGCGGCTTCGTGCGGCAGAGGAGTATTCTGCCAAACATGACAACGAGAATGGGTACATCAATGGAACGTATGATCAGTTCGGTGCACATACTCGACCCTTACCTTACACATCCTTCGATCTTCCAAGCGTGGGTGGAACTCCGGGGACAGGAGACACTCGAGGCTTTTCTCACGAATCATCGGCTTCGACCTACTCTCCGAGGGCTTCACAGTTTTCAGCAGGGTCCCTGTCTCCAAATGAGGTGAGGGATCCCATTGCTCCTTCGACTGCTGCGCGGGCGCTCTTCGATGAAGATCCTTCATCCGTTGCACTGCAAGGCTCTCGGTTGAGTTCGCATGGGCATTACAATTCTGAGGATGCACCCTCTTTCTCTCCCTTCGACGTTCATATCCCATCATCTGCATTTATTCCCAGTAGTTTGATCCGCGTACTCGACTCACCTTCGGCCGAATGGAGAGGGCGTCACATAGGTAATACAGGCGTAGCGCCCGCTTCCATGGCTCTTGGTAGTGCCTCTCCTTCGGATTCAGATGGTGACTTTAACCCGTATGAAGCGCGGCTCCCTACTGGACCTTCTAACCAGCTACCCTTTGACGACATGGCACTTCCCTATCGCACCAATTCAGATCCCACGACAAAGCCCTCGGAAGACCTGCGGCTCAACACCGTATCGAACAACCCGGAATCTTCACCGCGTAGGTGGTTCTCGATTTCAACGAAGGAAAAACCGCAGAAGGGTCTCAACCCTGATGCGAAAGTCTTCCGGCTCCCCAGACGTAAATTGGATGCAGACACAGAGACTGGTAACCACGTAGCTCAAAGCTCGTACGATGCACTCCACCCAACAGGTTGTAACTCTGGTATCGCCTCGTCAACCCCTTCTCTACTGCGTGCTTTTGCTCCGTCTCGGGCTGAACGAGAAGCTCTTCAACGAGCTCTTGGTGGATCCACAAACACAAGCCTTGAACTCCTTCCAAGCCTGAGCGACGTGGGTAGCATTCCCCCGTCGCCCATACAAACACAACGGGAGAGAGAGCAAGGAACCACGAGGGAGGGGTGTTCACTTCCCGTGTGGCTGCAGTCTTTACCGCTGATCAGTAAACCGAACTTCAGCCCCTGGGAGGATGAGGATGTGAAGGCGAAGTATAAGGGAGATTAGTGGACGAATTTGTTGTTGAGCGCTACTGGTAGCGTTGTAAATCAAAAGTGACGTCGAGAGTGTTCGATAGGGTTGTCAAGATAGAAGGCGACATCAGGTCGTTGACGAGACTGTATCGTTGGCTCCCTTAATCAGCACCATATATAATGTTGTCCCAAATGCTCGAACATGTTCCGTTCTCGCGCGGCCGGCAATGCAACTTGAACAGCGAGACCGACTGATAGTTGCAAACAGACAAGTGTGAGTGCAATGTAGGGTGTGACGCAAAGCGAGGTACCGTTCCTAAGCCCGAGCCTTTCCCGACGTATGCCCCCGTCGAAACTTGTATCAGTCAATCAGGATCGTCCATGCTGGAGAGCACCCAGGGGCTCCCCATGCAGCCTTACACATGGTATATCAAGGACATCACCTTGCATCATCTCAAGACGATCTGTTAGTGGCTACATGTCGTTGTAAATCCTTGGATAAGCTATATCCGCACTGCTCCAATTCTGCCAAGGCCAACGCATACCGAGAGTCCCCAGCAGCCACACACGTCCTTACGATAGCCTCGTACACTCGCAAGGGGGGTACAATCTTCTGTGCTTTCATCTCCTCCAAGTAAAAGAACGCGTCTTCGTAGGTTGGTTGTGTGAGGCAAAGCAGAATAGTTCGCTCGTACGTGAGTGCATTTGGTCGGACATTCGCTTGTTTCAGGTCCAGGAGCAGCTTGTCACCTAGTTCCCTATGTTCGGCATTGATGCATCCCTGCAGCAGATGATTGAAGGTCTCGACATCTGGCTTGCTTGTATATTCACGGATGGCTTTATAGGCTCCTACAGCACGCTGCAAGTCGCCGAGAGCAACCGATGCTTCAATGATAGTATTGACGGCTGCGGCATCGATGGTGTGACCTTCGTCCCGCAATTCATCCAAGATCTTCCATACTCCATCAACGGCGTCGAGGTCCCTCTTTAGGATATCTGTTATTGGCTGCGTTGTCTCGGGAAGCGGCACTATACCGTTGCTACGGAGTAAATGCAGCGTGCCAAATGCTTCTTTCAATTTCCCAACCCTGGAAAACGCCTCAAGGAGGGGGGCAAAATGGTACTCCTGCCAATCGACACCAATGGAGCGGAGAACACGAATTACGTCTGTTGCCAGGTCCGGAAGGCCGTGACGCGCGCACGTATGAAGGACGGCAATACAGGTACCCTCGTCAGGAGTCAGGTTCATGTCATGAATAGCCTTCTCCCAACACTTCTGAACTCCGTCTGCCTTCAATACCAAATATTTCAGTTGGTAGGTTGGGGGAAGCAGGACTTTTGTGTAGGGCTCACATAAAGCGACTCTGCCGAAGAGACAAGACAAGACATCCATGTCTCACCATCGATTCTGCGAACGGAATGAGCTTCAAAATTCTGCGTTATATCGATTGCAAGCCTAGGAAAGTTCAAGTGAGCAGCCAGTTTGATGACATCTTGCGTGGCGGTCAGGTCCGGAGTAAAACCTCGTTTAGCCATCTCGTGCATGAACTGGAGGGCGAGCTCAATGCCTTCCGTGGCTGTAATTCGCTTGATAATCAGAGCATATGTCTGTTCGTTAGGAGGGATACCCTGGTCAGCCATCTTTTCCAAAGTTTCCCATGTGGCTTCCAGGGGAGACCATCTGGAGGCCTGAAAATGATCGTGATAAGATGTAGCTCGCCCGGGTTAGAATTTGTACTCGCATGAAGAACATGATGATATGACTGGCGGTCTGGTAGAATACCCATGGCAATCATGTCATCCATGACAGCTCGCGCTTCCAAGGGTAAGCCCTCTTCCGCGATACAGGCCAGCAGAGAATTGTAAATGGTGAGGTCCGGCCTTACATGCTCCCTTTTCATTTCGCGCACGAGGCGAAGGCACGGAACGAGTCGTCTCGTTCCCCTAGCATGACTGGTAGCTTCGTACTGGCAGCGTGCGAGTTGGCTAACCGACCCCCGAAAAGTACTGTCCTGGTTGAATGCCCAAGGTCTAAATTTTAAGGGTAATGTGGTACTATATTGCCAGCGCCTTGTGAAGCCTCGATGGACTGTGCTGGAATGAGCTTGCTCGCTACTGATGCCTACAAAAAATCCATACCTTGACCTATCAAGCATACACCTCCTACCGTGTGCGACTGCCAATAGTGTGTAAAATGCGGCTTCGACCCATGTTTGAGGACACTCCGAGACGAGGAGGCCAGCATCAACGCTACACTATCCGTGTCTCACCACCCGATGCCCGGATATACTATTGTGGTAGTCGCAAACATGCCACAACAAAGTATCCCTAGTGCCACTGGTCAGTTCAACTAATGCTCCGACAGGCCAGCAACCAGCCCGGGACGGACTGTCGCGTGTTTCTTGAATATCTTTCTTGTATTTTGGCTGTACAACATGGTAAGACGACACTCTTGTCTTTCAGCTTAAAGGGGTTGTGAAAACGGCGTGCAGTTTTACTCGGAGGCTATCCTATCGCGTCGCGGTCCTTTGGCGAAAGTATGGCTCGCGGCACACATGGAACGGAAACTCTCCAAAACACAGACACTGCAGACCGATATCGAGCAAGCTGCAGGTAGGTATGGTCTCGCGTGACAGCGGTGGTCTGTATCTAACGCAACGGCAGATGCTATCATGGGACAAGAGGTCGAAGTGATGGCACTCCGTCTCAGTGGGCAGCTCTTGCTCGGTGTTGTCCGCATCTACAGCAGGAAGGCCAAGTACCTCCTCGACGATTGCAATGAGGCTCTACTGAAAATCAAGATGGTAAATACTCACATCCACTGCTTGATTGTACTCGGGTTGAGCGCAGGTTCCCTATCCAGGCGTTCCGCCCAGGTGTTGTAGATATGACCGAAGAGCAATTGGCTGTGAATCGCAACGCAATCACTCTTCAAGGAGGTAACCTGGACCTGGATGTGCTTATTCCTGATATCAACTGGTGGGTTTCTGTTGTTCACGTCATAGTGGTGTGACTATACGCTTTGTCGCAAAGGGACATCGACTTCGAGGATCGTATAGCTGAGCCTCAGGGTCATCACGTCGCCCGACAAGCCGACATTACACTACAGACTGCCGACGAATTCCAACTCGACCTAGATGACCCTGGCTACGGATTCGATCTCGGCCCATCCGACGGCATAGGTTCACAAGACTTTGGTGAACTCGACCTTGGGCTTGATTTTGGTGATGGGCCAGTTAGCGTCGTCAACGGAAGTGTCGAAGTCGGACGTGATGCGCCCACCCCACGGAGTGCGAGAGAGTCTCTGGAGTCGATGATGGATCGTGGTACAGAGAAGGATGACATATTCTCTCATGTTAGCAGGGTGGCTTCCGAGTTCCGATTTAGTGTGGATAGAGAAGTTGACATGCCTTTTGGACCCGATATTGGCGGTATGGACGTTGATCTGGGCCTGGACTTTGGGGACGGTCCATTGAGCGAGCCAGACAGAAGGCGAACACGATCGCCGTCTCGGATGTGTGAGCTATTTCTCATTACTTCTCTCAGTTCATGGTATTCAGGTCTTCTTAGCGTCCCCGCTCACCGAGCCTCCGCAAACACCACCCCCTGACATGCAACTCACTCCACGTTTGGTAGCAGAGACTATTCCCGGAGAAGAGACTGAGGGTGAGGGCACTAAAGTCAAGCGGAAGCCAAAAGAGAAGAAGCAGATTATCGATGCCGTTATAGAACTGACGGACGAAGGCGGAGCCAGGAGAGGGAGGGGTTTTGGTGCCCCTGTCGTTCAAGACGTCAGCGACATCCTGACTGAACAACGGTTCCTACCTCGCTCCTCGATGGTTATGCGTCTCATGGAAATTCGGGAGGACCCTTTGGCACATTTCTTGCCGACCAAAGTCACTCCCGAAGGAACATACCTTTGCGTTGGCCCACCGGGGTTGGCTCCCGAATTGACTGATTTGTTCATGCGACCAATACCAAGTGGGCCACTGTCTAAGAAGAGGGGTACATCCCCAGGCAAGGGCAGCAGGAAGAAGCCGAGGGTAGAGGGTAGCGTGCAGGATGAGGAAGAAGTCGAGCAAGCCCGACGAGATGCAAGCGTGGTACCTAGTGTCGGTCTACCTGGTGATGTTTTGGGTCCGCGTGCCAGCCTCGCTCCAGATGGCGGTGGCTTCGAGTTTGGCGACATGACCGGAGTGGTGGATGATTTCCAAATGAATATTCCTGACGAGTTCCCTACGGCTCAGGAGGACCTAGGAGCCGAACGTGCCAAGAGCCTCGCCCCGTCTGAGCTAACTCGCCTATCTACACCCGGGATTGAAGGTGAAGAAGAAGAAACTTATGCCGATCTTACCTGTCCCATCGCTACTTTCGACGTTCGACCTTTACCGTCGTCCCAAAGCCAGGAGACAGATGGGGACATCGACAGTAAAGGGTATAGCAAGAACACTGTGAAAGCGCTCGCCATCATACGCCGAGATTTGCAACCCGTGCACGATGGTCAAGAACCCGCGATGAGCTTCGCCAGGATGTCACAAAAAGCATCACGACGAGCTGCGTCTGCGTTCTTTTTCGAGCTTCTTGTGCTGGGCACGCGCGATTGTATCAAACTTAGTCAAAATGCCGCTTTCGAGAACATCGAGATCCGAGCCAAGCCCAAGCTTTGGGAGCAAGGCGGTTCCGTTGCTTCTGCAGTGAGTCTGTAGGGTCGATCGATAGGACTAATTTTATATTGCATCTACTATTCTCGCTATTTCTTGGCACACCGTTTCAGTAGAGTACTTAGGTGTGTTCGTACACCATTACTTTCTCAAGTCGTATATAAAGCTTGTATATGTGTATATCATTGCAAATGTGACTTTCATAACGGTAAAGAAAGGCATCGTTACATTGATCACTCTGCCTTAACTCTATTATCTCTGGGCTTTTCACCCAGCTTTTGTCCTTTGCCTCTACCGAGGACTTTGTTTCGCATTTGCATCATATGCGAGTACATGACGCACAGACCTAGCAGGAAGATTAAACAGTGTTGGATGACAAGGCAATTTTGAAGGATCTCCTCACCCGGTATCCAAATGAGAACCATGACGGCTTTGGCCCAAGCTTCCGGAGGCCAGTTGGCGTAGCGACGGTGCTTCCATTCTGGAATAGTGCTCAGCGTGACGAGGGCCTCGCTTCCCGCGCCGAGGGGATAAAGGATATAGAATGTGGTATAGCGGAGCCAGGTCAACCAGGAAGGTACCTGTGCTCCTGCGAGAGACAGGACGTAGTAGGAGTAACGGATCACTTCTGTGAGGGACCATGCGAGAAGCATTGTGGTGTAGAACGGGTTTATGTGTGTGTTGGGGAAGCGCGCTACGATGCCCCATACGAGGATGAGACGAGAGGAGACCTGGATGACAGTCGTGGGGAGGGGTGAACGAACGAGACCGAGCAGGACGTGCACCACCTCGAGAGAGGCAAGAGTTTGCACGGGTGCAAGGACAGACCAAGACGCTGAGTGGGTTGGGGGGACATACGGGGCGACGAGGGAGACGAGATATCTGGACAAATCGTTCGTGGCTGTGGGCGTGAAAGACCAGGGAAAGCGGAGGGGCAAGTAGGCGTAGGTGCTCTCGTTGAGGAGGGCACTTGCGGTGAGGAAGAGCACGTAGGCCCAGCCCACAGCAGACACGGCGTTGAACGCGGCCAGGTACCACCGAGCGACCGTCATTGTCATCTCACACCCAAGGATAGAACACGCAACGGGACACCGCGAAACACGTATTACATAAGAGAGCATGTGCTGAGTCATGTCGGCCAAACAAGGAACAACAAGAAGGGCGTTTCTGACTAAGACTCGCGCCCCGACCTCCACCCTCCCCCGTCCTCAACGCGACGACGATCGACGACGAGCACCGGGCCAAACAAGCCACAACACACGCACCCCGCTGCACCATGCTGCAGTACTCCCACCAACAGCAACAGCAACAGCAGCAGCAGTCCCAGCAACAGCCCATCCAACAGCAGCCATCCGACACTCTCACCTCGCACGCCATCCCCGCCATGCGTCTGCGCGATGACCCCGTGTCCACCACGAACCCAGCCTCGTCCCAGTCCATACAGCAGCCATCTCAGCAGCAGACCACGGCCCAGTCGTCCTCCACCCCTACTGCCACACGCAACGCTCGCAAACGAAAAACACCTCCCACTCCTGCCAATCCGCCCCCTTCACAGCAGCAGCATCCTCCCCCACCGCCTCCCGGAATGCATCTAGGACAGATCCTTCCCCCTCCCCATGCGCTCATGCCGCCACCCGGTATGGCTCACCCTCCACATCCACCCATCTACCAATATGCCCCCCCTGAGTATTCTCAACCACCTCCGCCTCAGGGCGAGCAGTCACAGTCCATCAACGGACCATCCGTCGATCAGTCCACTCAGCAGTCTTCAAAGTCTGGTCCAGGGGGTCGCCAACTCAGTCAAAGCAAGCGCGCAGAACAGAATAGGAAGGCACAAAGAGCCTTCAGGGAAAGAAGGGATCAGTGAGTCTTGTTCTCTTCCTTTTTTTTCCCGTGGACTTTTCCGGTCCGAGAATGATGGCTTTCGGTTCTTCGCTTCGCCTTTGGACCGCTATCTGACCACGTTTTCTCTAGGCATGTCAAGGCACTAGAGTCCCGTTCGCAGTTGCTCGACGCTGCTCTTGCGTCGGCCGATGAAGCAAATCGGAGATGGGAAGAGTGTCGGACGCTCGTTGACCAATTGCGCATCGAGAATGCCGCACTGCGAGCCGCCTTGAGCCAGGCTCAGGCCCAATTAGGCCAACTTGGTCAAGGCCAAATACTTCCCACACCCCCAACCCCGACGGCTCAACAGCAACCACAACAACACCAGCCGCAGGAGAGCTCGCCAGAAGATGAAAAGAGGGAAACTCCCATGGTTAAGAGCGATGGGTAGTCATAGCTTTGTGTTAATCGCGTGTGACGCTTGTGACGCTTTTTCTTCCTTCACTTTGTTTTTCTCCTTTGACTTGCAATATTAAGCGTGTGTGCACGGCAGGAAGAAATGACTCGCCATCCTTACCATACTTCCCATTTCTCATCCATCCGACGACCCTCGTAGTCTCAAACCGCCGTGCGTTTCTGTCAATAATTCTATTTCTCTATTCTTGTCAGAAATTACGAGTCGAACTCGTCGAGACTGAGTGAAGGCTGAGTGCGCAGAGACTGGTTGGTGACGGTGAGAGGGCAACCGCTGGAATTGCTGACAAGGTCGTGGTCGGAACGTTTTATGTAACCCATAGCTTTGTCATCGTCTGCAGCAGCATGACAACGTTGGTCCAGCAATGGGCAGGACAGAGGTGTGTATTGTATGTGTCTCCGCGCAGCGGTGAACCCCATCGCTCTGGTCTCAGGCGGAGGTCGTCGCTGACGCACGGACCAATGACACCTTGAGTGCCTCGTGCGAGACACTGTCCGCACTCTAGAAAGCATGCGACTCCTGTCTAGTACGCAACTGTGCTCTGCGAGGCTATGACGCCGCGGTGGTTTTACGCGCTCGCACTCTTCGCTCGTTTGATAACACCGACACGAGGTGGTCCGACGAGGGTTCAACGTTCATGCATTATGTACGTACGTATCAGCTGACGTTCTCTAAAACGCGCGCTGCCATGCTTGGTCAAATCCACCTTCACTTCTGCGTAGCACCAAAACGACCTGCTTCTCCTCACCGTTGAGTTCATGCACTCGTCGTAGACGGCGGTAAGTTTCATTCGCGTCCTGATCATCATCAGTCTCTTCCAACTCTCCATCTTTCAATGAATCCGATCGCTACCTACTCACCCACGGCCGGCTCTTCAAGTTTCAAGCTTTATGCATTCGTGCTCTTCAGGTGCCCTTGCGTGCTCCTTACCTCCCAGCGCAGGCAATCAGTTCTCGACACGCTCAGCGAGATTCAATTGTCCACCCTCTGGTCAGGCTGGATGCGGCGTCGTGGGGCGCGAGCTACCCTCAGTCCTGGGTCTTTCGTCGAGAATGGATATTGCCATCGGTGGGGCAAACTCGTGTAGCCGTTCAAGGCCGAATTCCCCGTCTTCAGAGTTGGAGGGTCGATAATACATAGCGCCATCCTTAAGCATACTAACATAGATATAATATAAACACTAGAAGAGTCAACTACGTCAGTTCGTCCAGCGTCATGTCTCCAGGACTGGGTATAATATGATCCATCAAGGCACGTTGGGTTGGGTTTGGAGTGCTGGTATAATAACCGGGTTTCAAATTCTCGGAGTTCAGATTGTGAGTCGTCAACGGCGCTCGAGCGACGCGAGTGAATTGAGAGCGAGGCTTGATCTCTGCTGGGACCAGCGACGATTTGTACAAGCCAAGCTCATGACAAAGGTCTTCGTTGCTCGCCGCAATTGCATCTCTTTCGCGGGTGCAAACAACAAGTTTCTGTCAGGTTCGCGTCAGAGAAGCCCACTCGAAGTACATGTATCGCAAGGGTCAATTTTCCCACCTGCTTGGTCTCCGCAAGCTCCTTGCGGATGCGGTCGACGTACATGATTCGCTGAGCCGGATTGTGATGTCCGAGAATTTCGGCATTGAATCTACTGAGCCTCTCTGCCTCTTCTTCCGCAAGGTTGTTTCTCGCCAGCAGGTCCTCCGTCTCGTCAACCAATTTGTAATATGCATCTTGGAACCGAGCTGCATCTGCTAACTCGAAATGCAGCCTTTGAAGGAATAAGTTAGCTGACATTTATGCCCACTTGCAGGGGAAAGAAACTCACTGCTCGATCTCCGCGTTGAGTGCTTCTTCGGCAGTTCTACTCATACCTAGTTGTGCGGAGAGTTTCTTCACTGCTTCTCGCTCTCGATTTTCTGCCTCCTTGTGCCTCGACACTTCATGCCTCAAGTGTTCCTCCAATTGGGTAACCTTCCCTTGTAACTTGTCAACTACCTGTTGGACACTTGCTCGGGCTACCTGTTCTCTGGACAGTGCTTGATTCGCCTCTGCCAATTCCGCCTGGAGTCTTTGTAGGCAAGTGTCTGCCGCTGCGCGGTCGGCTAAATGACGACCAGCTTCGTCTGACAAAGCCTTGTTTTTGGTACGCTCCACCTCGAGCACACATTCCAGGTCTTCGTTGCGCATGCGGTGCAGGTCGCTCGCGGTCTTGCAGTCTCGGAGGTTGATAACAAGGCTATCCAGTTTACTCTCCAACATGTCGGTATGGGCACCCGCAAGGACCGTGAGTAACGTGTATGTTGAGCGCTCTTGGTTAGAATATTGCATATAGTCGCGAAGAGCTTCCGCATAGAATGATGCTTCATCCTCGGTTTCCTCCAGCTGCTGCCGAAGAAATGTATTTTGCTCTTGTGTTCGACGGATGAGGTGCGCAAGCTCGGCAACTTGGCCTTCGGTATTAGCCAGTTTGCGTTCCAGGCGCAGTGTCAACATCCTGAGTCCCAAGTTCTCTGTCTTCAATGCTTTGTGGGTCCTGGCAAGCACTGTCGTAGATGCTAGATGACCATATTGCTCGGCAACGCGACTGAGGGCTACCTTGCATTGCTGGAGCTGGTTCATCAGATCTTCTTCCCGACTCGCAGCTTTGGTATGAGTATCAGAGAGGGCCCGTTGGCTTTCCTTCCGAGTAGTCTCGAGCTGCAACAGCAGCTGCTTCGCATCGCTACGCAGCTTCATCGCTTCCTCGTCCGCCTTGTCCTTGATATCTTGAAGACAAGACTCCAACATCTCGCGTTTCTTCTTCTCCGCCGTTACGGCCCTCTCCAACTCTGTGATCTTTCTATCTCGTTCCTTCACATCCTCCTTCCGTTCAGACTCCGCGGTCTGGAGTGCCTTTCTCACTTCGGCTACATCACCCTGCTTCCCGGTCAACTGAGCGCGCTCGTGTTCCGACATCCGCAGCTTGATTCGCATCTCTTTAAGTTCAGCCTGCCCAGCTGCACCAGCTTTGTTGAGCTCCTGCACGCGCAGATTATATGCCTCATTCTGTCTCTTCAGCTTCTCCAAACGGTCGTTCTGTTCTACCTTGTCCTTGTTTAGTACCGTAATCTGTGACTTGTACCTGTCGAGCTCTGCTTGATGCTTGGTAAGCGTACTAGTTTGAGTCCCTTGAAACGTCGGAGGAAGAGGCAAGAAACATACGCGTTTCTTTTCGTCAGTATGGATCCTTTCCAGATCATCTATCTTCCTGAGGAGAATGGTGTATCGATCGTCGCTTTTTCTACCGGAAGCTGAGGCAGCTCGAGAAGGGGCCCTCGATTCCACACTAGGAGCTGTGGGGAAACGGCCGTTAGCCTGTTGCAGTTTCGTGATGAATCGCCGGACCTTCACCCCACCTTTCTCCGGCAAAAGCTGTGCGTTCTTAGCCCCTTTCATCGTGGACACCTTGACCATTCCCGCGTCGACCGTTCTTGTCGTTAACATTAGCTTGCAGCCAGTGTGGCATGAAACACAACAATGGCCAAACACAGCCAAAGAATCTCGACGCGCAACAAACACGTGATGAATATCAAGCTGGTATATTTTTCACAGTAGCATGGCAGATACGTAGTAACATCATTCAGAGTGTCGTCACGGTCATGAAGCAAGGGCATAGAGGGGGATGTACAAATGGAAAATGGACCCTTGAACAAGAAAAAAAAAGAGCAAAGAAAAGTACCGCCATCAAACGCAAATGACCCACAGAGGTATCAAGAGAGTAATAAATAAAAACGAGAACGACTGCAAGGAACCTTTTGAGGAATAAAAGAAAGTTGGACGTCCAGCATTTATGATGAAAATGGGAAAGTAAGTGATGAGTGAAGGAAACAGCAAAAGGAGCGAGCTTTCAGCGACCCACAATACACGGAATAGTTGCGATTCTTCCTTACCACGATAATATGCTGAGCGTTCATAGGCATGGTCATAATGCTTGGTAGCACAGTAAGCATGGGACGAAGAGTCAACGAAAGAAAGGTAAAACCAAGGTGATGAAAATGAGTATGGGCCGTCCGTGTATGTTCTGGTTAGCACAAGGAGGGATGGACCGAATAAGGAGAGTTCCAAAATTAGGCGTCCGCTTCGACTGTGTAGATTGGGGAGGGAGAGAGGAGGGGTATGCTGCTGTATGTGCGCAAGATGGATACACAACGACGACGATGCTTGCAGAATGCGTGCTCGGGTATCAGATGAGGGCGAAGTTGAAAGTGCAGGTGGCGTTATTCTGCAGGAAGGTGCATGTACGTAATGTTGTACAGGCCCAAAGGCGTTTAAATTAAAGTCGAGACCTGGATTGAACGGGGTGCAGAGACTAGGATTTATTGTGTCCGGTCAAAGAGTCCAGATAGAGGTGATGCGTTTGGTATTGGCCTGTAACGAAGACAGGAGCACATGTGCGTACAAGACCGTAAGAGTTCGTCTTCAAGAGCGTGCAACCTGCTGGGCCTACGTCCCAGCTTCCTCCCCAATGCACCAACACGCCCGACCGACTGCCTAGAGCCCGCCGTCGAGCACGCCGCGCACATCCGGGACCTCGCCGAGGTCCGCAAGAAATGGGCATAAATCCGTAAGTTCCGTATCGTGAGGGTCGTTAAACCATGAGGAGACGGGCACTGCGTTATTCGGATGGAAAATATACGACGCTGGGGAATTATCGATAATGATGGTATCGGCGATTGGGCGACCGAGTTGCGAAAGATCCTGAAAGGAGTTTAATATTGATTACCTGACCATGGCTGTTGCTGGTCACTCACCTTGACATAATTCCCTTTGTGGTTGTAGCAACTTTCCCGGAATAATCGGTGAGATACGACACGATGGATATCTAGTTTGTCCAACACCGGGTCCGCATACTGCCAGTCAAACCCTTCAACGTCGGCTTTGAGCAGACGATTTGACGAACACTCACCTTGCTTAAACTTGCGGTGAAAACGACGACCTCATAGATTTCACCCATTCTCTTCAGGAAATTGTCCACGCCTGGACGCTTGATGACGTACACGTTATGCCAGTGGTATTCAATTTCCACTGGCACGACGTAATCCGCATGCTGTATAGACTGCACAGAATGTGAGGAATTCGACGGCGGTAGAACGATGTCATCATACCTTGAAGCTGCTGTGGACGAGAGTTTCATCCAAATCGAGCACGAGACATTTACGTCCCACGTGCTGGGGTGCAATTGGGGGTAACAATGGCCGCGGGCTGCCGTCCTAGAGACGCAAAGATCGGTCAGGGTTCTTCTCGAGTTACCGGATTGCTCACCGGCCCGATGGGTATGCCAGCACCACCGTTCATGATAAGGGCGTCCTCGTCGTCCTCCTCCATTGGGTCTCCTTCGTCGACTTCCTCTGCGTGACCTTCTTCGTCGGTGAAACTAGCATCGGAATCGGTTGTCGTTGAATGGGTGTTATCACCTGGGGAGCTGCCGGGCGTTGGTTGCGATACGTCTGAATGGGGGACAGGTGGAGGGGAGAAGATGTCTGCTGCTGGAGTTGGAGGTTGGGCAGCCGCGTTGGACTCAGAGGGAGGTAGAACGGCCTTGGGTGGTGTTGGTGGTGTTGGCAACTCGTCAGTGTCCGGAACGGTCGTCAGTGGAGCAGATCCTGAGGTTGGCTGCGAGGGTGAATGGGCTCGGGTTTCTCGCTCCTTCTCGTTCTGCACTTCTTCGACGGGTTGTTGTTTTTCGTTTGTGCCAACGGGTTCAGCAGCTTTAGGCGCGCTATCCACGCGCTCAGTATGAACACGAGATGTATTGTGAGGATCGATTTCGACGGCATGGGCACGGTCGTTTGTAGCGACGCAGGGGACTAGCTTGCGGACCAGCCTGGATATGAAGGATTCCTTCTTGGCGGGTGAGCCACTCGTGGACTTGTTCTCTCCGTTGGAGAGCGCACGTACAGGAGGGCTTTTATCCAGCGCAGAGTTGGCAGGAGTTGCAACTTTGGCACGGGTTGACTTTGGCTTGCGGGAAAATCTGCGAGCGGTGCTAGTGGTGGTGTTGGATAGAGAGACGTTTGGTTGGGTGTTAGTGGTTGCTGCGAGCGAGCTCTTGTCCTTGTCGGCGGCCTTTGCACTGTCGCACTCGTCTGGAGAGACGACGGTATGGGACCCGTTCGGATTAGCGTCTCTGTCGGCTTCCGACGACGACGGGGTGGACTGCTCGTGCGCCTGCGCACTAGGTGGACTGCTAGGAACACCGTTTTCGTTTGGAGAGGGATGGGTCCCGCTCTGTGGGTGTTTGGCGACGACTTGGGGTGGGGACTGGGTCGCCATGGGTGGTGGTATTGGGGTATTATTGTGTGGAAGGGGAGGAGGAGGGTATGGGTGGGAGGGAGGAGGGACAGGACGAAAACGCCAGCCACACACGCAACAACAACACGCGGGTCCAACGCACAACACGAGTATTTACTATTCACACGCGCGGGATACAGAAGACGAGTCGTTCTACCGATACACTGCTTTTATTCATTACTGCTCCTCATCAAAGCCACCCTCGAACAGAAAATTAGCTGCGAGCTCCTCGTTCTTGTCGCATGCAAAGTATGCCTGGATGACGGCCTGCCGTGAAAAACCTAGTGCCTCCAGCTAATCGAAAACGTGTCATCCTCTGAGCTTCCCAAGTATGGAGTGCACTTACCCGTTCGATGGCCGCCTGCTCTTCTGGTGTGATTTGGACCACCTGCGCACCAGGGGGAAAGCCTCCACCCCCCTGATCGCCCGCACCACCGAGTTCGTCGTCCACATCACCAAGAAGTTGAAAGAGTGCCTCGGGGTTCGATGCCAGCACTTCACGTAACTGAGGGTTGGAGGCCGCAAGCTGCTGAATCAGCGGCTGCAGCAGCGCAGGATTCTGCGCAAGAACCTCGCGCAGCTGGGCCATCTGGGGCTGATCTCTCAGAGCACCCAGGTCTGTACCACCCGAGCGAGCACCACCTCCCGGCTGTTGCTGCTGCTGAGCAAGCTACAAAAAGGGTGAGAGGGGCATACCAAAAGCGTACACGTGCATAACACACCTGAAAGAGGTTTTGCGGCTGATTGCTGGCCGGTGCTGGTGTCTGGCCGGTAGCCGGGGGAGGTGGAGCCGCACCTGGTGTTGGCGCTGGTGCTGGAGCTTGTCGGGGCTGCGGTGCAGGTGCCTGTGCCTCTGCTTCCAGATGAGCCGGTATACCCTACATTCCATTCAATCGGGTCAATGAATGTGCTTCCCGACCGTACACACTCCTTACCGTCGTCAGGTATTCGATCGCGCGATCGGGATTATTGTAACTTGCCCGCAACGCGCGCAGAACCTGGTCGCGCGGGAAGCCCATTTCTACCATGTTGTCTATAGTCACCTGGAGGGCATTGCCAGTCAAGAACGACTCGGCTTGTTGCAGCGATGCAGGGGACGTTGACGCTAGAGCTGGAGCTGGAGCCGGAGCTGGAGGATTCGGAACGGGTGGGGGGGCCGCTGGCGTTGGGGCAGAAGCAGGGGCTGCTACAGCTGCAGGCGGGGTGGGTGCCGAAGTTGCCGCTGCAGCTGACGTGGCTGCGGGGGTCGAAGACGAAGCTGAAAAATTTGGCTTGGGCTGGCATAGGGGTAGGGGTTGGGCTCATCCTCACGGAACAGAGGGGTCGGTCGTAATCACCTTCGACACCATAAGAACCAAGAAATCCTTCTCCTTGATCTCGCACGATGCGATGGTCTTGTCATCCGTGAGGACCTTGCCTATGCAATGATCACGACCAGATTAGATGTCCCCGACGATACAATGACAGACACGCGCGTACCAGAGTAAATGATCTTCTGAGAGTTTACGTCGTGGCCATGCGCGTCCCGGATCTTCTCCTTCAGGTTGCCAATCGTCTCAGTCTCTTCCGCATCGATCTGCACGATACATTGGTAGACAGGACTAGATTTAGATGCGCGTACGTACATGGAACACCTTTTGCTGAAGTGTCTTAATTGTGACCCTCATCGTCGTCGTTTGTCGTCGGTGCAGAGGGGGAGCAGCGATTCAAATCATCATATCGAGACTATAGGGTGGTTATATAATACGGGGTTCCTGGGGTCTTGCCCTGCCTGCACGCTGCAACGCTATCGCAGCTTGACTCTAGCATGGAACGTGAAACGGGCGACGGTTATCTTCGCAGGGTTGCAGCGTTCATCAGAGCCAATGACAAGGGCCTGGCAGAGGCTGGGTATGCCCGTCGACGTCGCCCACAGCGAAGACACAGTGCGGCGGGCCACTCGCTCAACCCAGTCGGGTGGTTCTCCGGCGGTGGTTCCCCATCGTCACCCCCTAAGCCCGTCGTATTCACCGTGGACACTCACCATCTCTTTTACATCTTGATGCGTCTCGAAGCAATCGGCCTTGATGTCGGCTCGCTGGATGTCACAGTGGAGAACCCCTCCAAACCAATGCATTACACTCACATCGACCCCAGCCTCGCGCCAGACAAGTCCGAGACGCTCTCGCTGACGTCATTGCGGTCTTCTCTGTCTACAGTCTCAGGTCTGTCCCTCGGCGTTGGTTGGTGGTCGAAGGCCGAGCCACAGAGTGTCGACTCGGAGCTCAAGTACATATACAGCAGCTTCACAAAGCTACCCGCATTGTCCATCAGGGCCCCCGGCCCCAAGGTCATCCAAGAACTCGCCGACGACCCGCCATGCCGCAATGCCCTCCCACTGGATGCGTTCAAGAACCTTCAGACCCTTGAGTGTATCGACATCGATCCCCGGACACTACTGGGCTGGGACAGACTCGCAGATGGTTTGTGCAGTTTGACAATCAAGCGTAGCGGGGTGGAGGACGTGACGGACGTCTTCATCGGTGCCGTCCTCGACGATCAAGCGCGCAGAGACGGTACGTCAAAGGACGACAGGAAAAGACAGATACCACGCAGACAACGTTCCTTCCCAAGCACCCCGTTACCTCCATCCGTACCCGAAGAAGGCTCACCCGTCGCAGAGTACCCCCTACTGCCCTCTCCAGGATCCGCTTTGAACCCGTACAAATGGAGTCTATTGAGATACCTTTCGCTTGCAGACAACGCCCTGACATTCTTACCAACCGAACCATTACCCTACCTCGTCTCCCTTATCCACCTTGACCTGTCGTCTAATCTTTTTGTTTCCATCCCCCACGGACTCTCCGTCCTGCACAACCTTGTCTCTCTTAACCTCGCCGACAACATGATCGATTCCGTACTCGGTATTTACACTAAACTCGGTCAGGTGCTACATATCAACTTGGCTGGGAACCGCCTCGAGTCTATTTGTGGCCTGGAGCGGTTGATGGGGCTAGAGAGAGTTGACCTTCGCTTCAACCAAATCGACGAGAGCGCAGAAGTAGGCAGACTCGCGACGTTACCAAACATTGCCGAGGTATGGATCGAAGGAAATCCGTTGACAGAGATAGAGGACAATTATCGCATCACATGCTTCAACTTTTTCCACCAAGAAGGAAAGTCCATTGTTCTTGACGGCAGTTCACCTTCTCTCATGGAGAAAATTCACCTCGCACCGCTGCCACCTGCACAGGTGCCCCCCACCAGGACGGTGGCAGCATCGTCACCATTGATGGCCCCTATTGAAGGTACATCTAAGCCCCCAACTGCTTCGGATGCACTTGACGTTGGGTTGCCTTCGAGAAGAGCTACTTCTGTTCCGGGCGGGGGCGGGAAAGACAGGCATAGGAAGCGCAGAGCGAAGCGTATAGTTGACTTGGATGGCCAGCTGCTATCCAGTGAGGCCCGGTCGGCCACTCTACCTCGCATCCCTAGTCCGCTTTCGTATCGGCCCCCATTATCCGATTTAGAACCTTTGGACACGACGCAGGATCAAATGAGGGAAGGACAAGTTTATCGCGCGCATATTGAAGCGTTACGGTCAGATATGGGAGAGGGGTGGCTGAAAGTGTTTAGCCAGAGTCATGTCTCATCGCCTGCTGCCAGTTGATTTGGTGTACCACATGAGGTCTAATGCTCCATCTAGTACTTATTATACCCCGGAGGTGCGGGTTTTTGTACTGTACGATATGCACGGTAATCAAAATTATGGCAAGCGGGAGTGGTCGGGGTCTGTGGCTGGTGGTGTTTGCCTTTTTGGGTGTGGACCGTCAGTTTCGCTCCTCTGCTCTTTTTCTTACAGTCAAGTCCAACCGTTTTGCTCGTGGCATTAAACAGCCTTCGTCGTTCTTTACCTTTGAAACATTCATATTCACAATGGGAGCTAACTTGTCAAAGGCTTTGGGTCCGTTTCTGCGACGCCTTTGGTTGGGTTCCCCGCGCTGACTACTCTCCTAGGCAAGCTCTTCGGCAACAAGGAAATGAGGTTGTTGATGCTTGGCCTTGACGCCGCTGGGAAAACAAGTAGGTTCCTCCTCAAGACCTTAGACGTGGTCTGAAACCGTCTGCCAGCCATTCTATACAAGCTCAAGTTGAACCAATCTGTTACCACTATCCCCACCGGTCAGTCCCCAGCGCCAATGCAGGAGTTCGCTTGTAACGATTACAAATACAGTTGGTTTCAACGTCGAGACTGTCACCTACAAGAACGTCAAGTTCAACGTTTGGGATGTTGGAGGACAGGACAAGATCAGGCCACTGTGGAGACATTACTATACCGGCACTCAGGGCCTTGTCTTCGTAGTTGACAGCCAGGACAGGGACAGGATCGACGAAGCGAAGCAAGAACTACATCGTATATTGAGTGATAGAGAGATGAAGGAATGTCTGTTGCTGGTCTTTGCGAACAAGCAGGATCTTCCTGGAGGTGAGCTGTACGGCATTCTTATCTGACGCTGCGAATCTAATACGCATGATGCAGCCATGTCTCCTGCAGAAGTCACGGAAAAACTTGGTCTACATCGCATGCGCGACCGTTCATGGTACGTGCACCCAAGGTACGCCGCACGGTCCGAACCACCGTCAGTCATGTGGCTTATCACATCTGTAGTTGTGCAACGACAGGCGAGGGCCTTTTTGAGGGCCTTCAGTGGTTGAACCAGAACGTGAAGAAGCGACAACCATGAACCCACTGCACGAATGCATCTTCCCGTGATACCATGTACTCCCCACTATCTGCCGCGGTAGACCTTATCTCGTCGATACCCACGTTATGCTATCTCCCCTCATGGCCTGCACGACCCTCGCACGTACGACAATCTATCTCCCATGTTCAGTATTGTCTTGCGCTATCTACTTCTTTTCCATCACTTTTTCAGAATGAGCGTGCTCAAAAATACGAGCGCGCGAGGACTTTCGGTTCGCGATTCGTTTTCCTATCGGTTTTTCTTAGCTTTACATACATTAATCGGAAGAGTTGTGCTCCCCCATGCGAATGACGATAGCTTGTGCATGTTGGCTTTCCCTAGTACACGTCTCTGGTTGCTTACATACTACTTGTCTTGACACAATGATAATGAGGTGCGAATGTCGTGCTCGGCGATCGCTCGGGAATATTTCTGTGTTGGCAACCCTCCCACAATACATGCCACATGCTCTGCTCAGCCCTGCGACGTAGTCTGGCTCAGCCCGCTAGGCGTTTCACAATGAGAGCGGTCGAGGGCTTCACGGGCTCTATCGGCAACACGCCTCTGGTAAAACATCACCTTCGACGACGATGTTACGAATCATAACCTCGTCAATCACTCTAGATCTACCTAAAGACTCTGTCGGAACAAACGGGGTCCAGCATATTCGGCAAAGCCGAGTTCCAAAATCCCGGTGGAAGTATCAAGGATCGTGCCGCCATTGGCATCGTGCTTGATGCCGAACAGAAGGGTCTGTCAGTGAGCGATCCGTATGTGGAAAAGATAGCTTCGCTCATGTGCGGCCCCCTGCAGTATAAAACCTGGGGGAACTATCGTGGAGGGCACTGCTGGCAATACCGGCATTGGATTGGCTCACGTCTGCAGATCCAAGGGTTACAGATGCGTGATTTTCATGCCCGACACTCAGGTGAAATGCGTTTAGTCGTTTCTGTGCAGAGCATTGTTATTGACGTGGCCGACGACGAGACGTTAGAGTCAGGAGAAGATCGACCTCCTGCGCATGCTTGGGGCGGAGGTTTACCCTGTACCTGCAGTGCCGTATGAGAACCCAAAGAACTACAATCACCAGGCGAAAGAGTATGCGCAGAAACTGGATAATGCAATTTGGACGGACCAGTTCGACAACACGGCAAATACTTATGCTCATTATATTACGACTGGTCCAGAAATATGGGAACAGACTGAAGGAAAGGTCGACGGCTTCATCTGCTCGACCGGTACTGGTGGTACTCTAGCTGGCGTTGGAAAGTGTCTGAAGGAGAAAAGCAACGGCAAGTCACAGATATGGTTGGCTGACCCTCCAGGCAGCGTTCTATATACATACATTTCCAGTGGTGGGAAGCTTGTCGAGCGAACGGGGAGCTCAATCACGGAAGGTTGGTTCCGTCGAACGGGGGAGGGGTTATAAAGCTTGCTAACTGGTGAGTCAGGTATTGGTCAAGGGCGTGTCACCGCAAACTTGGGAACCTTCATCAATGAATTGGACGGTGCTCTTTATGTGCCAGACGAGCAGTCGATAGCGATGTTGTACCAACTGTTGGACACGGAAGGATTGTATGTCGGGGCGAGTACGGCGCTAAACGTGGTGGCTGCCGTCGAGCTTGCACGGAAACTTGGAAAGGGTAAAAAATCATATCGAATTGTGCCGAAGATGCTTGACTGAATCCCCACATTCCAAAGGATCCCGTGTGGTCACTGTCCTTTGTGATGGTGCATACCGCTATCAGAGCCGGTTGTTTTCAAAGAAGTGGTTGCAGTCAAAGGGACTGTTTGATGCTATACCGGAACATCTGAGGAAGTACGTTGTGTTGGATTAGATTGCGTCAATGTGTATAGGCCAGCTATCCCTGTACTACCTCACACTTCAATGTACCGTCACGGGCCTGATCGACGCGTGACCTAGCGCGCTTCGTGACATCATTACGTGCCGTTCTGTTACGGCGCAGGCCACAAGCTTGTACGCCGGTGCGGTCATGGCAGACTCCATTCCGGGCCCGTGGATCCGCGACTACCTCATCGAAGTTGCAGAACGACACGGAGAGCAGCTTTATAACGTCCCCCTTTGCAACAAGATGAGGAAAGTTCAATTGACAGAGGTGTGTTCTCAGCCTGGCGATTCAATACACAACTCAGCCGCAGTGCTTCAGCTTTTGACGTTTCACGAGAATAGCTATGTCTGGGCATGGATTTCTGACAAGACCCACCGCATCGCTGTTCGGATATCTAAAGAAGGCGTCGAGGCTTACGAAGCGTACGTACGCCTTGGTCGTGATGCGTGAGTGCACGAGTCCAACTGAGTCTGTAGTCGACACAGTCGCAAGGTCATCGACTGCCGTTTTTCTGTTGTGTTTATCCAAGACTTTCGGCCTATTTTTGCCCCTCGTCCTGTTGGCGCCAACCAGAAAGGCAACACACCAATGTCACATATCGCTCTAGAAGTCGGGTGTGTAAAGTTTGTAGGGATCGGAAGTCATGTGTTCTGCGACCCGAAAGACGTGGAGTCGAACGCGTCTGTGAAGGAGTGGGTCATGGGTCTTCGTGAGGACGGTGGTGGTGGGCAAGTCACGTATGCTTACAGGTGGAAGTTTCGCTTGACCAAAATTCCCTTGCAGAAACATACTCAAGCTGAGAAAGCAAGAACAGAAGGTACCTGCGAAGACGGAAGTCCCACCTTCACGACGATCCTCGCCAGCTTCATACAAGCCACCGGGTGTTCAGGCAGGCGAAGAGGCCCTTCCGAAGCCAGTGTTGGGCGATGTAAATCCAAAACCTTTACGGTCCAGGCCAATCGATCTCAGAAGAGAACACTCAAAACGATGGCGCGTGCGTTAGGAGGTCTCATGCTGAGGTTACACTTATTAACAGCACATTTAGGCGTACGAAGTTGACCGATGGAAGTTTGCCTGTAAACCAACACAACAAGAGGCAGCAACGAGTATGTGGTGTTCATCGGGTTATCACCTTGTTTACAATTTTCAACACCACCCGTGCAGACGGAGAAGCAGAACCAATTGTTGTAACTACAGATCCCGCGCAAGGTGGGATGATCCAGTTGTACACGCATATCATTTGACCTTCCTCACAGTGCTTGTCTCCCCCACGCCGCACATCTCTCGAACACCCTTACCGGAATCACCAAAGGCGTTGGTTCCCCAAGGTACTCCAAGTGCATGGTCACCATCTCAGCGCGCAAGCCCCGTGCCACAGGTGGAATCGTGGACTTCGCCTGCTCGCGCTGCGACTACGGACACTTACGCCGCTGAATTTCGCAGTGAATTAGAGATAGAAAAACCCACTGAAGAAACTATTGAACGTTCTCGTAGTTTGCGATCCTACTCTCCTCCCCCTCCTACTCCCGCCCAACGCAGGGGAAGGGTTTCACCCATCTTTCAATCTCCGTCTTCTCCATTGCTCCCAAGTAGCGCCTTTCCCTTGCCTTCATTTCCCACCAACCTGCGCAAGAAAGTGAAACGCAAGGTCCCACCTCCGGAGGTACTTCCCATGCGAGATCCCAATCATTCTGGACCGACTCAGATTTTAGTACCAAATTCTGACCCCACTGCATCAACAACGTCTCAGCCACTTTCTCAGGTTTCACAGTCACACACGATGTCTCAAACGCACTCGCAATCTCAGTCACATGTACCTCCTTTCCCCTCTTCGCTTTCTAACGAATTCAAGCCTGGAGAGACGTCTACGCCGAGAACCGTGGGCGAGATTAGTCATACAGACTTGTCCGAACAGGCGTTGGGGATAAACTCAGAGTTAAATTCTAGTCAGTTTGAGACTGGGAACGAGCAAGCTCTGGGGTATGCAAACGAGTCGAATACTTCACGTAAAGTCAAAGCGTTTGTTATCGAAGGCAACCAAGTTCATGAACCTAATGGCCAACTGCCTCCAGGCTCCTCGCTTGTTTCGTCGCTATTCTCACCAACAAAATCCGAACAACGACCTGAAACGGAGGAAGAGCCTTGTGAACGAAAAGTTGATGTTCGCCCACCAATAGATGAATCCCCTGCCGCAGGGGAGGAAGAGCAACATAATTCTGTCTACGGCGGTGGGGAACTTTCCGAAGATGACATGGAAACACACGCTATACTTTGTCGAGACTTGTTCTCCACTTCGTCTACGGTCGAAACTACGGCCTCCAATGGTGGTGGTAGTGTTTCAGCCGGATCACCGGAGCCCCATTCCATGCATTCCCTCTTTTCCGCCTCTCCTATTCCTGGAAGTCGAGGTCGGTCACCAACCCCTGAGTCTACAGACACGTCTTCGGATCTTCTACCAGCTCCTGATATTGTCGTACCACCCATGACCCCGAAATTTGGAAAAAACCCAGTTTCTTGCGCTCGAGGACGGAGGGAGAGGAAGAGACCTCAACCGCGAGGATGCAGAGGAAGCACAGGCTCTCTGAACAGTCCATGCCTCCACCAAAGAGGACGAAGATGGACGCAAGCTTTGATCTCGAGGTGTCAGCGCCTCTAGGGCCTGCTGTTGTTAAAGTTGGATCTCGGTCGCCACGTCAATCCGAGAAGACAATGGAGGACACGAACCCCAGCGAAGGACGGGAGCAGCGATGCGTAAAGAAATCTACTTCTGGGGATAAAAGTATTGGTCCCCCTTCCCAAGGTCCTACTGTACCGCCACTGGTTTCTCAACGTGAAGGGAGTACCAAATTGCCCCGGTTAGATGGACTGACGGTGGATTTGATGAGCATGTTCCATGATTCGGCACTTTCGCACTTTCGAACGACATGGGGCGAGTTGCAAGGTATACTATTGAGGACAGGGCGGGTTAGGACGCTTGGGGAAGAGGTCTTGCGAGATGGCAGCGTTTTCCTCAATAAGGATTAATTGTATGTATATGTCGACTGGTACTCTGCGTCGCTATATCCTGGCAGTTGAACTGTGCCCTTGGCTGGTTCTAACTATCTTCGAATTTGCTTGACAGCAAGGGCTAGTACGATGGCTAATGTAAGCTGTACCAAACTTTCACAGCGCTGTAAAGATTTTCGGGCACTGCTTTTACGAGCTTGGGAGAAACTTTCAGACGCACGTGACCGCGACGCGACACGCAGAAGTCCATCTGACTATCCAAGTTCGAATGTAAACGCAACCAACGACTAGCAAAGTACTGGATCGACTTTTCAGGACAACTTATGGTTCAAAGAAAGCCCGTGCCTAATGGGCAAGATTACGCGTACCACCATCACCAAGTGCATGAAGGGCCGAATTATAATGAGCAACAACCCGCCTTCATAACTCATCCAGAACCGTGAGTGTAGCAATGAGACATGCGCTTCGCACTGCGCGGTGCTGAACACTCTTTCTTCTAGTTCCCATTCTGGTTCCTCGTATGGACATACCAGTCAGGGTGCCGTCCAAGTATACTCCCAGACCCCGTCCGATGCAGCGCATACGTATGATGAACACCCAACTGCCTGTATAGTTTCCTGACGAGGCTTATAGAGAACACGATCCAAGTTCGATGTACGAAGAATCAAGGCCACCTCCAGAACCGTACCAACCTGGGCAGCCTCTCCAAACGATTGTAACGGGAGAAACGCTCGAACTCGGCGACTACGCGCCCTCGTCAACGGCTCACGATCACGACCCATTTTCCGACTCATATCGTTTGTCACAACACTCCCAGACTCAGTTGCAGTACAACCAATACCCGTCCGACCACTCGGTCCACCAGCTCCCGTCTAGTGGGTCACATGAAAGACTTTTGGACATGCCCTTTGGTTCAGCTCAAACATTGAGTCTGCAATATCCACGAGGGACTCCCAGACGCCAATCAGTGGCCCCATGGACCATTTCCGACATGATACAGAAGCCTATGCTTCTGGTAACTATGCTCGCGGTGCCCGCCGTACTCCGCGATCCCGCTCACCGACACCATTCGGGGATGACGAGGACTACAAGTTGGACGGGGATACCGTCCTGCACTACACCGGCCATTCCAGACGCAGTGGCCAATTCTACGATTCTGAAAAGCTTCACGACGACTTCGATGACGAGTACGATATCTCGCAGTACGCCGATAATCCGGATGAGGATGATTGCAGGGGACCTTCAGAGAAAACACCGCCAATAATGGAGCCGGAAACCCCTATCGAAACTCGTCACTTCGGGCCCGCCCCGATCGGTCGCATTCGCAGACGGCTAAAGAAAAAAAGAGTTCAGCTCACAAATGGCAACCTTGTTGTGGACCTCAGCGTCCCTCCAAAACTCGTTCTTCCCTATCGCGGAGAACCGGAAATGGTTCAAACGCGTTACTCAGCGGTCACTTGTGACCCTGACGATTTTGAAAAAGAAAAGTTCTTTTGCGACAGAACGAAAGTGGTCGGACTACCGAACTATTTATCGTCATCACTATGTATAACGTAAGTGTACGGCCATCACTCCACTGCAATTCGTGACCAAAGGATGTAGGAAGACGAGGTCTTATTTTGCAGGACAATGTATGGAGTGATGCGCAACATTGCGCACCTTTGTTCACGCAAGCACTCCCAAACCTGGGGCCCTGACGCGTGGAAGAAGGTTTGAGAATTCTTGAACACACTTGAGAGCTGAAGAGGCGATCGTCGCATGCAGGTTGTGGTCTGCATAGTGGCCGATGGACGCAAGAAGGTTCACCCTCGAGTACTAGATTGTTTGACTGTTCTTGGCGTGTATCAACCTGGAGATCACATGAAGAATATGGTCAATGGCAAGGAGGTGACGGCGCACCTTTTCGAGTACACGACTTCTTTTGCGTTGGATCCCAACATTCAGTTCAGGTACCCGGACAAGGGCATTGTCCCCACGCAAATAATTTTCTGCATGAAGGAGAAGAACCAGAAGAAGATTAATAGTCATCGGTGGTTCTTTAACGCCTTTGCACCCATGTTACAGGTTAGTTTTTTGGGACAAGTGAAAGACGCACTACTTAATGTTGCTGCGGTAGCCGAACGTCTGTGTGCTGCTTGATGTCGGTACGCGTCCTGGGAACAATAGCATATACAAATTATGGAAGACATTTGACGTCAACTCGAATGTCGGAGGCGCTTGCGGCGAAATTGCCGTATACAAAGGAAAGAATTGGAAAAATCTTCTGAATCCGTTGGGTAGGCGATCATTCCCTCACCGTTTTTCATCCTTGAATCACGCGCACGCAAGTTGCTGCTCAGAATTTTGAGTACAAACTTAGTAACATACTCGACAAGCCTACAGAGAGCATGTTTGGGTATATAAGTGTACTGGTGAGCCTTCCTCCCTTGCTACAAAAGTAGGACAGTATTGATTTTCGCTTAGCCAGGAGCATTCTCTGCATACAGGTATATATCTGGTGTTTGTAGTTGACATCTCTGTATCTTATGCCTCCAGGTGGATAGCGCTGCAAAATGGCAGAAATGGGCAAGGGCCGTTGGCTTCCTACTTTAAAGGCGAAGTACTTCATGGCGGCGATACAGATATTTTCACGTCAACATGTGTATGTTCCCTCTTAAATGAGACATTCTCTTCTGACAGTAAACCTAGATCTCGCCGAAGATGTGGGTATTTGTGAAGTGTTCGATATTCTAGCATTGCGTTGACGGTAAATATCAGCGCATACTATGCTTTGAACTGATAGCAAAGGCAAACTCTAACTGGTATAATTTATCTCAAGTCATGATCCTCGTGCATCTTTAACTGCTGTTTCTCAGGGTCCTCAGATACGTGAAGGGAGCTATCGGTGAAACCGATGTCCCTGAGTCGCTTCCCGAATTTATTTCCCAGCGTCGTCGTTGGCTTAACGGCTCGTTCTTTGCTGCAGTTTACGCTATCGCGCATACCGGGCAAATCCTCCGTTCAGGGCATAGTACATCTAGGAAAGTCACGTTGATGATCGAAGCGGTTTATAACCTCATAAATCTGGTATTTTCCTGGTTCGCAATTGTGAGTTTGCAGGTTTCTTGCTCATCACTCGTTCATAACAAGCGTCTAGGGCAATTTTTACCTGTTCTTTGTGAGTTTCGATCCCATTGTTATATAACAGGTCTTGAGAAGTGCTTCGTAGGTAATCCTGAGTTCTTCATTGGAGGACCCGTCATTCGGAATGCCGTCAATACGGTATTTTAATGCCCTTGTGCAGGTAGGTTCTG